>QVRM01005893.1:0-48284 GCA_003439945.1 Dermanyssus gallinae | reverse complement strand
TGACCGGTACGATGTAAAGATCGCGGAATAAAGTCAAGCTTTTAACGTTACTTAACTTAAGGTAGCTTAAAACTAGGCAGCATTCAGGTGGCTTACAGGGAATTGTTTAGGAAATACAAAAACGCGAAAACAAACAAAAATCATCATGGGCTGGAGCAAGACCAGATTTACAGCGTCTACATGTAAGAGAAATACTGAACTATCAAAAACCGTTTGCACCGACTTGTGTGAATCTGCTACCAAAAAAGCCATAGTGTTAACCATGTCATGTATTAAAACATCTAATATTTTGCAACGAGAAGATATATATAATATTAGGAGAGATAAAGTGTACCGGTCACAGGTTTATCCTCATGTACGAAAGGGTTAGCATAAAAATACTTAACATCCACTGATTGGCTGTTGACAATACAGACAGTTCTTATTCATATATTGTCCGGTCGGCAAATGTACAGATTGACTTCTTATATACTATACTTAGTTTCTCAGGCTTCCGTTTCGGGAGCGTACCAATAACCACGTTGCCGCGCTGAACTTCTAAGGCGATACGCTGCCTCAGGAACGCTGTGAGGATCGTTTGTCTTCATTCGACGTTTCGATGATTGGGACGATTGTCCGCGTTATGGCCATGCTCCCATATCCCCTCCTGCCGTCCCCACATGTCTGACGTCTCATGATGATGAAGATGGTCAGATGGTGTGCCCCGTTCCCCAAAGCTTCGTAATGACGACGATGCTTTCCGCCTTTCCGCTCTAAGTGCAATGCCGTCTACGTGCGGAAAATCGTTGTATAGCTCGCCCGCATAGTTGTGTTCCGAATTGACACGCTCCAGATCAGCTGTTTCCCCATGACCCTGACAGGGGTCAGGGTCATGCCGTCTGGTCTAATGTTTTCATCTTTTTACACAGATCCCTCGGCTCGGCCCGCCTATCTGAAGCCTCTAACGAGCACATCATTTACGGCATTGTGGCGCGTCTGCTTCATGAGTGTCATCTTCTTGCAGCTAAGCGTATTGTGACCCCTCGCATGCTCGTGCCATAAGAATATGGATGAGCGGCTGCATACGATTCTGAAACTCCGGGTTCGACAGTGCTGTGCGAAGGCTGTTATTCGGCCGGACGTTCAACCAAAGACCGCTCTCCTTGCTCTTGATGCTGGGCGAAACGGACCGGTCCGTCAAGCTTTCGGCTTGGAAGCATTGGAGGCAGGACTTGGCGTGCCCAAGGACATTTTGTCCTACGTGAATTGCTTGACTCTATCTTTATAATAATATTAATAATAACAATAATAATGGTAGCGTACCATCTATTGTATGTGGAGACATATGTGCTTGCCGTATTTTTTTATCATGGTGGATTATAACTCACTCCGACGTTCACCTTGTCTAAATTGGAACCACGAAAACCAATTAAAAGTGGCCGTCCAGGCCTTGAACCCACAACCTCTCGAATTGAAGGCAATGGCTTTGCGACTAATCTAACTTGCTCGATATTATAGCTGCCATTTGAAGTACATTCACTAGTTAGAGTTTATATCGCAAGCACATAGATCTAACTAAAATCTTTCACAACCAACTTTTATCATGTGCTTCATTGATGAGATATGTAAGTCTACGTTTCTGTGTTTCCTCTATTTAACTTAAATGATAAATGACATTCGAATAAATAATGTCCTGGTTTCCTTTATGGGTGATCGCAAAATATTTTACAGAGATGTTAGTAGACCGATTAGTTTTGCAAACGCCTGCCGAATTACCTGAAGGAAGGAAATGATAAATGCCTAGCAATACTGCTTCATATGTAATGCACAGTGTCAAACAAAAAGAACCTTATTTCTTTAGTTTTTTCGATATAAGTTTAGTAGTTGCTGTAACGACGCCATGATGTCAGCTGAGCTAGAGTTTACAGCAGCAAAACATAAAGTTATTGTCATCTAGTTTGTTGCCATGCAAGACAGCAGCTTGAGATTCTCTTAAGCATATTTTACACTAAATGCGATTATCGAAAAGAAGGCTCTACACCCGACGGAAATATCCGAGTTCTTCTAGTGGAGTCACGCCACTGTGTTACTTCCCTTGGTACAACCAGGGGGGGGGGGAGGGGGTAAGTGCTAAAAATAACCAAACTCAATACATCATGGTGTGAAGGTTGGTCGAAGACTTCTTCTACATGACGTGGCTTTGTATCTGGCTATATGGCATCACCACTCTCCGTGTGTGGATATCATATACACGAATAGCGGAGCTGAGTCGTAGAGATAACCTGTAAGTCTGCCCTAAGGAGTATTAATATAGCAATGCACCAGTCTGATGCTAAGGACTTGCTCCTTATGTAACCCTGCAACCGGTACCACACTGTCTATTTCTGTCTGTCCATCTATTTATATACATATATCTATATATACATACATAAGCGTGTTAAAATGACACGCGATAAGGGCTCTATTTTGACCTTACCCTTATGAAATATTTCACTTGCGTGCCAACTAGGGTATTCAAAGTCGAACGTGTAGATGGTGCTGTTCTGATCTGCCCGGCAAATCTTCTAAGAGTTTGGACCGGCCATTCCCACTGTTAGTCCCAGCGGATGTACACGGTACATACTGGGTATAAAGCACTTTTTTTCTTCCTGAAGTAACAAAATCCCGGCAACCTATTCTAATCTGTCACAAGCTCCAACACGCCGTTGATAACGTTACGTTTTAGAGTGCAGCGAATAACATGCCGTTTCATAAAACGTATATCCTGTACGTGCGATGTTTCTGGGTCTAAATACTGTCTTCAGTTAGGCATTAAGAAAGAGGATAATCGATAAGCTAGCGGCGGCAGAAAATCCAAGGAGCTACTGAAATTGCTCAAGAGCCTATTTTAAAGGACGACCACAATGCAGTAGAGCGTCGAGTAAAAATTGCTAGCACGGTTGCGCAGACAACAAGGGTAGCCCAGAGAGGCGGGCTTAGCCCCCCTACGTTCCTCAATATTGCTGAGGAGCTCACGGAGGCGGATTAAGATATGATAAAATCGGAGTGGGCAAAGATTTTATTCTACGCAGATAATATTGTTATTTATAGTAGGAATTTGATCAGAATGGAACAGAAAACGGAAATAGAATGAGTTACATGAATGAGAAGGGCTACACATTACCTGGAAGGAAACAGTGGCGGTAAAATAAAGGAATGATAAAGAAGGTTTTTTTTGAAAAAAAAACAGACTTCACGAATATATTTATTTACCTGAAGGCCACTCTGAGGAGCAAGTGGTAACAGCTTTCGAAGTCATGTGAAATATCGAGCAAGTCTGTTAAACCGAGCAGCAGCGGCAATGAAGTCTTTAGATGCTGTCAATGCAAGCGACCGTAGTTTTCTTTAAGCCTAAGATAAAACTAATGATTGCCTACAGGACCTGCCGCCCACGGGAGTGAATGTCACAAATACTATACCGCAGAATGACCGGCGGTTTGCCCTATAGCTAAACTAGCCAGACGGGAAACCCTGAAATCAATGTAACATGATGCACGCAAATTAACTTCTCAATCAAAGTGTTAATAGTGCTAATAATAGGCGTATACGTCTTTGTATAAAGCACTGGTCGTCAGTTAATTGTTGTACAATTATTCTGCTTGAAGAGCCCACTAAGCGAAATACATAAATTCGTTTGAAACTGCATTCAAAATATTTTAATAAAACATCACTCCAGATACTGTATCGACTCGTTTAACAAAAATGTTGTCACAGTCGCCGAAGGTCTAGTGTATAAACGCATTAGCGTCTACTCTGATATATATATATATATATATATATATATATATATGTATACATATATTATATATATATATATATATATATATATATATATATATATATATATATATATGTATACATATATTATATATACATATATTATATATATATATATATATATATATAATATACATATATTCGGTCATGTAATCAATCAGACACGAGTACGCATTGTTTGAAATGTTGTAAATTGAGTCTAAACCATCGGACCGAAGAAAACAGTTCCCACACTCTTTCGGTAGTAGAGAAGTGAGTAATGTCGTTTAAAAATGGGAAAACTGTATGTATATATATTGCATGAAAAAAAAAATATATATATATAAATATATTTATATATATGTATTTACATGAGTGTGGTAAATAACTTATATAAGCTTATGACATTATTAGTATTACCTAGTGTTACTTTAATGCTTATTGTTGAGCATTTTAACGGTTTATAATGAATTATCCCATTCAAGCTTCTCTTGAGGTTGACCCTACTAGACTCGCCAGCCTATATCTGTTGATCCGTACCTGGAAGCGAGACAACGATTGCTACAATCGTGGGTAATAACAGTGCGTACACTTATAACGACAACAGCAATACGCACAACGACAACAACAAAAACAACAACATCATTACGCACAACAACAACAGCAACAACAACAACAACAACAACAACAACAACAACAGCCGGCCTACCTGCATGCGTTTCTGATCCTGCGACGCCAGCCAGCCGCCGTGGAAGCTCAGACGAAGGCTGGTCTCAAACTCACAATTGAGCAACCAGACGAGAATCGATGTGAGTATGACGTGTACGAAAATGTTCCACACGATCGTGTTCGACTCGCGGCAGAGATACGGCCGGCGAGACGTCTCCGTGCAGTGTGTGCGATCGCAAAACACTCCGCCTGGAAAATACCACGCTTGTTACTCATCCGTCTCAGACTCAACCCAACCCACCGTTTCCCTGTCTCCTATACGCCATACACACTCGTATATGTACATACTGTACTCTACATATTGATAGCCGCATTGACGTGACGCCGTTCACGGCTTTGCTAGCAAGCGCCCCACTCGCAAGCAAGCAATCAGCAGGCTACTGGTTAAACGAAAAATCTATAAAGTAGAGCACCAGCAGCAGCAGCAAGATGAGCACAATGGACAAATAATTTCCTCTTTTTCCTTTTCAATGGGCGCCTGATCGTGGAGCAGCGGCCAGCGAAGCACGCATTCCGGCTATGGCAAGTTGTCGGCAAGACCAACCTATCATCGCGCGGACGGCGCTATAGGAAAGCATTCAAGCGAGATGAGGGAGAGTGCCCCTTCGTGAAGAGCCGGAGAGAGTATTATCCCACGCGGGTCAAGTTCATGGTTGCAACGGATTTCCGACTGGCCCCCCCAAAATGTAGGATTTGGTCGCGACGCAGTCGACGCGATTTCGTATGTTTGCTTTGAGATAGCATAGGTATACAGCTAGAGTAAAAATGTAACTTTTACCGCCTGGAGATTAAGACCACTACTACAACTACTACTACTTCTAAAACTACAAATGGTAATATCTGGAAAGTAATTGATTTCTGCCTAGACACTTAAGGGGCTGCGTTCGAGAGGGAAGGAGTCGTTCAACGTGAGCTCAATGTTTTAGGATCTAATATGCACCGTGCTGAAAACCGCAACGTCCCTGGAAAACATGAAACATGTATAAAAAAAATATATTTGCAAATACTGAATGGATTCTTCAGTGCTATTCATGCGTGCATTGGAATGCAGGTTTCATACGTTGCTCAGCTGATGCTGAGAAAAGCTACAAATCCTGCGGAACGCAAAAAACGCCAAGGGGCCGCGTGGCACAGGTACTGCCAATATTTTATGTGAAAACGGCTGGTCACACCACACTACATCAATACTAATCATGTAGCGTGTTGTGATACGCATCAGTCGTCATGCACTGCAAAGATCCTTGGACAATTTGACAAACCAACTAAAAAGGGTTCAACGGTAGCCTTCGTTGAAAACCTTCGTGCTGCAGTTGAGCGGTCCCTATGTGGCGTTTGGCAACACAATATTACAACTTATATAACTTAACACAAGAGCAGCAACCGTCACCTATCGTAACAACTACAATACGTTTGTATTATACTTATACGTAGATCAAGTCAAACACCCGAATAACGGATGCCCTACCTAAAATATTCGATTCACAAATAGATCACATGGGCGGCGGCGCTTAGACTCACCGATCAGCAGAACCAGGCCGAATCCCGAGATGGTGGCAAACAGCGACCTCAGCCAGAAGTTGACCTGGGAAAAATTGGTGAAATGGAGCAAGCATGCGAACGACAGCAGACAGAAGCCATCGACCGATTGCCAGCTGCTAAACAGCGAGTCACAAGTAAAGTTGCTGAAGGCCGCCAATATCGGAACGCACAGCAAGAAGAGGCACACCACGTGCAGCGGAGTCCATTTCATCAAATACCTGCAATAGTATTCACATGTGATGCGATTTAGTTAGCACATTAAATTAGAAACTAATAAATAGACGCGCTTCGTCATAGTTAGGTCTTAAACGGCAACCAACAACAGCTTTAGCCGGGTGTACATTGAACGGGTAGTTTTGGATTTAAATTTAGACTTTTCTCATTTAGACGCATAGCTATTTAGCTATTTGTCAATATATGTCGTATCGACTGGGTGGCTCTTTGAAGCATTTTCGTCTCTAATTTAATCAGTAGTCAAACGTTCGTACCATCACGACTACAAATCTTCACACCTAGCCGCATGACAATCACGTTTGCAGCCGCGCATTTTAGGCAAGCATTTCAAGAAAGAAAACAATAGGAATCTTTTTGAAGTACAAACACGTGTTGCGTTTTTAGCCGAATCGCTTAAATGCTCTAAGGTTGCTGCCATAGACTCTAAAGCGTACAACTTACAATACAGTGCGTGAATGGCTTTTGAAAGCCGCTGGTTTAACTATTGCTCGTCAAAGCCACTGTATATTACAGTCATTTATCCGCGTATTTTGGACTTACTCTCCGTTTTCTTTGCGTCAACATATCAAATGAGACAAACACCTTACCTATTCTTAGTAAGCGCGAAGAAGGAAGATTTACGTTTGACGGTATATATTGTCTATGTCAAGTTTGTCGTTTCTAAGTCGACCTAGCGTTGTGTGTACAACACGCCATGCCGCATAATGGTATAGGGAGCCTGTCGGCAAGTTCTTCCCCTTCGTTGCTCCTAAGAGCCTCCTGTCGGTTGCTGGGCAATAATTTAGCTGCTCCGGTGGGCAATTCTGCGCTGTAAACCCATGCCAATAGTCGCTAGATTCAAATTGGCGTGTTTCCATGTGATCTGATAATGCATGTTTGTATATGAACATATGTTTATATATACATGTTCTACAGGGATTAACTAGTAAAGTGCAAAAGTAGTAAACTAGTAAAGTGCACTAGTAAAGTGGGCGTCGTGCTATAAGCCATAGTAGGGTGGGACTCAAAAATGCACTGAAATCCAGTCGTCCTCTTTGCCCTTTATCGGGGACTGGCTGCAATACTGTCTGCTTGAGAGTACGTTACCTGGCCACTTAATCTTGCCATTAAGTATTCGTATTAAAGAGCGTCTCTACAAGGACTTGGCATGTGAGCTCTGGGACAGTAGCTCTCGTTCAGTATTGAAAATGCGCAGCGTTCGTAGCACTGCCATAAATCATCAGTCTTTCCTGAGTTGCGCATACGGCAGAAAGGGAAGTCAGTTTTACCAATGCGGTGTAGTTTTTGCTGAAGGCAGTGGCCCAAGTGGGCAGGAAACCGAGTCGTGTTCAAGGGTGCACCAGTTTTTTAGATCAGGGAGTGTTGATTTTGTTCAAAATCCAGGATGTCCCAGCTGGATGCTTCCCATTGCTGGCTTAACTGGCTTAGGCTATCCGTTCCGCTGATTAGTATTCCTTCCATCCGAAATTTAATTGAGGGGTTTCTGGAAGCTAGTTCTTTTTACTCTTAGGTCCCAGGGAATCTGTCCAGCAACAACTTGTATGGCTGCTACGGAAACCGTGCGACTTGCTCGTACAGAGTTTTGCGCTATAGGTCTTTGGATCTTATTACAAAAGCGGCGTGTTGTCCCCCTTTTTTGCTGTATAGCGCATATGAGGTGTTTCCTTGAGAGCCCTATCCGGAACGTCAGGCGTGGGTGTTACTAAGTGATCTCCAGCCGTAAGTTAAAATTCCGTGGAGGACGTTTGAGGACATTCTAAGAAAGTCTAGTTCTTCAAAATAATTCTGCGTAGGTGACGAAGTAGACTCTCAGGATGTGGAAATCTAAGTACTCTACTATTGTAAATTATCTTCGGCAGGGTTAGTCCCAGTACAGACGCTGGGGGAATCCGAACTGTGACTGCATAGCCCACACCTTCGTAGGTAAATGTAGGTCGTACCTAAAATACTGGCATTTTAGGCACGACGCTGGAACGCGTCGTTTGTAGAAGGACACGCTTTATTGACAAGTGCTGGCCGGAAATTTGCTCTACGGCGTATGCATACTCGTTTTCTGGCTATTTCAGCTGTAACACAGGGGGCAGGCTCCCTCTAGTAGTGCAAAGAGCATTTATTGATTTTAGGTACCGTTCTTTTCAACGTTTTCTGTAGGCGAGTATAATTCAGGCTAGAAAAACATTGCCAATGTGTGGGGAAATAGGACTGGTAAAAAGTTAAGTTGTGGGTGAAGGTTCCGTAGAGATGAACGGATACGGCTTCTTGTTCCTCGTGGATCTTTCAATTGGTTCAAATCTTGATCAAAGCGAACTCGTTGCCACCGTGGGGCCCCAGTTGAGAAAGCTTTGTTATAAGGGTTTCGGAGTAGTAGGAGTTCTACTTCATGTGCGGAGGCATATTTGCAGTATCTTAATGTTACTGGTCTTTTTGTTTGTGTTTTTTTTTCAGGGGTTTGTGACCCGTTGTCTTTTTGCTGGGCACTGCATCGTAATGGCGTAGCGTAGCACCTAACATTGGCCGTACAGTCCTTTGCGACGTGTCCCTATCCTCCGCATTTGAAACAGCTCGAGCACCGGTACCATCCCTTATCGTATGGTTAAAACTGAGAGACCGTAAGCGCTGTGGCACCGTATTATTATTATTATTATTATTATTATTATTATTATTATTATTCCGCAATGAAAAGGAACATTGAATTATTTGATAAGTGAGCAGTTGAAAAAGCTTACTGAGTGCCCAGGGCAGCATGTCGAAAAATATGGGGGTACTGCGGTAAAAAAAAAACGGTGCAAAATGGGCCAACCAAAATGTAGGCAAACGAAAGGGTGTTCTGTCTTATGGAGAGTTACCGGCATCGTCGTTGCAGCGTCTTAAAGCGCCTCGAAAACGGGCCGATCACTAATGCCGCAATTGGAACAGATATTGGGAGAATGAGGGGTCAATACGACGATCAAAAGTGTGGTAACGCAAGCACGTAGATCAAGCTGAACAGCCCAGAACGAATGCCTTATTTCAGTTATTAGATTAACAGACAACAAAAAAAAACAACAAATAGATTACAAACGATGAACAGACGTCGAAATGCCTCTCGACGGCTATGCCTACCTGAATGTTGCGGTAAAGCAATCGTTCGCCTGCCAATTGCCTCGGGTGGCGAGGATCTCCCGAAGACAGACCATCGCGACAGCAATGTGCACACACGACGCAAGAAAGCAGAAGCTGAGGAAGACTGCGTTCGGCATCGGGAAGAGCATAAAGCACGCGACGAGCGCCACGAAGTAGAACACGAGCGCCACGGCTGTGCACAGATACACGGTGAATGTTGGTGAGGCCAGCGTGGGGCTCAGCTCACGGCCAACTAGTCGATCTCTGTAATAAACATATATATATATATATATATATATATATATATATATATATATATATATATATATATATATATATATATATATATATATATAACACGATTTGCAGTACACGGCTTTTATCACATTTTATGGCAACGTGCTGCATTCCATGAACCATGTGAGACTTGTGTATGCCGCCGCTGCGGTGAACACTGCCGAAGATACCATGCCGCAAAATGCAATCTTGTGCATTCTTTAAATGAATTAGCCCGTCATTGTGGGGCCTTGTAGCTTATATATTGTATATATATATGTATGCATGCGTATGTATATGTTTATATATGTGTGTATATATGTATATATATATATATATATATATATATATATATATATATATATATATATATATATATGTATATATATATATATATATCTATATATATATATATATATATATATAAATATATATATATATATATATATATATGTGTATGTATCCAAACATATGCAGATCACCCGGTGATAGTCTTGACTCACTGTCCTTATAGTTGCTAAAGAGATGCATTTGTGATTATAATCGCTACTCAACCTGAGCGAATAAATAAGAAATGTATTATATATATATATATATATATATATACATATTCATATAGATATACATAGCACCTAGAAAAGTTTGTGGAATTGGTTGCACAGTGGGAGGAGTGAGTTAAGAATCCACGGGTGGCTAGCGTTATCTTTGCTGGTGTTTCGGTGGAACAATCAAGTCGATTCTCCCTCGGATAACAGTGTGAGAACATGGCGAGCATAAACATATCGATGCCACAACGGCGGCAACCAAACGTCGGGCTGCGTGCTATTCCCTAGTGGGGGCGAAGTGCACAAGAGTGTTTCGAAGTGCTGCGGTCTACCATTGAGAATAATGAAGCCCCGTCCCTTAGATGTATGTTGGATTGGTACAGAAAATTAACAAACAAGATCATTTGATCTGCACGGCGAGCCCCCTGAAGGACGACCAGAACCAAGAGCGGACGATGAAGTGCGGCTAGTGTGAAGGCTAAGATTGATAACAACTCAAATACAACACCTGCTTCGCTAGCGGTCACTTAAGACTTAGATGCCAAGTCCCTTAATAAAATCCTTAACGGCCACCTCGGACACATGAACAAATCTGCTCTGCTTGTACCTCCTGATTTGAAAACAAAGCGCAGCTTTTTCTTACTCGAGAAGTTCTGATAAAAACCGGTCTTCTTTTTCTTTGTTAGTTGTGACAAGTAATAAGACTTGGGTACCATTTATGACCCTCTTCTAAGTAATTACTTCTTCTAAGTACTAATACTTAGCGAATTAAAGCTGGCTGACAAAATCATGATCGTCATTTTATTTTCCAGGGCGGCACTGTCAAAGCATAACTAAAATAAGGAAAAACGTTTTCATTCATGCGTGTTTTGCAGAGGTGCTTCTATGCATAGATCCACCGCCTCATGAACTTGGTGGAAATTATGTCGAAATCTAATAAGTGATTCTACTCTCTATTCGTATTCCATCGTGGAAACTTCAAACATTTGTGAGAGTGAAATTATTACAATTGGTGACACTGGTGTTGTTGCCCAACATAGGAACATAAAATGAAATACGGTCTCTGAGAAATCTTGCTATTCTCATTATCAATCTTCGAACTGTCCTGGGACACCCTGTATATATTTAGCGCAATATTCTACGCAAACAACGAGAGAGAAATCATTCAGAGCACAAACGACTCTGTCTCCGATTGGTGCGCTAAAAATGATAGGACAGTATCGATCCACAAATGCGCTATTGTGCGTCTAAAGGCGGGCCACGTTTACACACTTGACGCAAAATAAATACCCAGAGTAAACAACATAGACCTTGAGATAACGGTAAGACCGGAGCTTGATTTTAACATTCACATCACGTAAACTATTTAATCTGCCAGTATTATATTCAATACAATATTTCGTTGTTCTATAATTAAATGTTCAATGCGTTATGTACAATCGCCTTTATAACAGTCCTGTAGTTCCCGATTTGGCTTATGGTGTAAAGTCAGGCGGCCGGATCTAAAGAAACATATTAGTGCAATAATAATAATAATAGAAATAAAAACGCCGTTAACGTGTTGCGTAGGGATGTAAGATAGAGCGTAGCAGTCTTGACTTAAAACTACCCATCTCAGAACGGCACTCGGGACCAGAATTTAAAGTGTACGCACGGACTTTTCATCTTTCTTAGTATTTGCAATAACAATCTGCGCACTACTTAACCCATATAGTCGAAAACAATTGCACGATCTGACCGAGTCAACAACCTGTTTATATATATATATATATATATATATATATATATATATATATATATATATGTATATATATATATATATATATATATATATATATATATATATATATATATATATATATATATATATATCTATATATATATACATATATATATATATATATATAACGACACCTCAATTTGAAACTATGCTACTGGACCTTGATCTGTTATTACCGTAGTTAGCGAGCCCTAACGGCAGAATGAAAGTCCTTGAGGAGGCGGAGGACATCGTTCTCAGCGATACCGAAAGCGACGACGGGAAGCCAGTTAAATGATCAAGGACGCTGGTCTTCCCCCCTCCCCGCCCCCTCGTCTCAAGCTCTTCGAGTTCTTCTAGTTCTTCTTCACCTGGCGGCCAGCGATGCGCAAAATACGCTTGAAAGTAGCCCCTACTAGTAAGTGAACGAGCGCGCCATTGCCACCCACTAGCTATCTATGGCCGTGATGGCGCTAAAAATAGCTATCAAAACAGAGTTGACTGGCGACGTCAAAGTGCGTCTGCGTCTACCGACACGTCAAGTTCTCACTCACGAACGGGATAGAGTCAGCACACGTCCGCCGCCACTATTTTCAGTTTGAAGCCGGCGACTTCAGATGGCGACGAAGACCAAACAGACCGATGGGAACCGACGAAACTATGCGCTGTGTCTCACTGTCGGCGCCGGGCGGGGGTGGTCGAACTAAATGAGGACACGGGCACAGTCGAATGCGGCGTTTCCAAAAAAAAAGGCACTTTTCAATATCTCAGGTATCGCGCAGAGCTGTGCGCTGAACCCACATACAAAGATTGGACGGCCGCCCTGTTCTCGCATTTGGTCGGCCGGTCTCAATTCTTCGGCCCCTAGATCAAAATGAATAAAAACTAAACTTGAACTTAACTGCAGATGCTGCAGCAGTGTATACAGAAATATACAGGCGGCCCGGCAAACCCAACACAACAAAAGGAGAGCTCTAGCCACGACAAGGCTACGGAGTACACATGTCATGTAATTGGCCTTTTTTTGTTGTTCCATAGTATGATTTGACGGTCGGTAAATTTGTTTAGCAAAGAAAGGTCCGGTAGATAAAAAAAAAAACTAGCCAACATGTCCATACGTTATGTCGCCAAGTTGTATTTTTAGAAACACATCTAGCGGTGTATGCAAAGATGCAGTAGAACAATAACGCATCCGCAACGATAAAAACGCTCCCCGCCATATATACGATATAAAAGTTCTCAAAGAGAAACTTTAGGGTATCTGAAGTTACAAAGGGAGCGAGAGCAACAGGAAACGACTCGCATTTAGACGTTCCTTCAATTAGGCAAAGTGAACCTATGCACAACACTAGTACTTGCAGTACTGAAAACTGGCGTAGAAAAGATCCAACTCATTGTGATACATTATCTGTAGGTGGTTTAATAAATGAAAATTTTAAATGAAAATGACTTTGTTTTTGTACCATGCGGGAAAGCGTCTACGCTGTTGACGTTGATGCTGCAATTATACACGAATTAACAGCTTCCCTAAAACTGTATGTGTCAAAATAAATTCGTTTTGTATTATTCCAATATAGCTTCGAGTTGACTTCGTTAGGTAGCCAGAAGCAACCTCATTTGTTAAGCTTGATACTGAGTTATCTTCCTCATCGCGTAGTATAAAACTGCGAGTCGATACGGGCGGAGATCCTTCTAAGCTGATGACCTTCCCTTGTAAGGGATAAGTAGATTCCAAATTCAACAAAGTGGGCCGTCTGGCAGAGCATAATGAGTTGAGGTTGTACTCCATATTTCTCGTGAGCAATTTGTCATACCTCGGGCTCTCTCTGTCCGCATTCGGCCAATGATTTACGGTTTATGCTACTGAACGGATGCGTAAAACTATAGTAACCAGCATCGGGATTAAGAAGCCTCTCTCCCTGAGTACAGCCGTTTGTAACGCTGCCTTGAAAATTGCACTAATGGCATCATATGACGTGGAAGTTGTCTAGAATGAGCTCAGTGCTATATCCAAACCGAACCTAACCCAGAGAGCCCTGCTGGAGAGCCCTGGGCCTACACAGGACCGTTTTGTCTACCTGCTTGTCGAAACACCGCTATTCATCGAATATCTACAACGTCAATTTAAACTGCTCAACGCATCGGCCAACACAGCTTTTATTTGTCAATATGAAGGGAAAATCCCCGACATTTTTTTGGCCAGGGTTCTGACAAAGAAGGCCTGAAAAGACCCGAAGCGTACGATATAATTCGTTACGCGGTGCATTGTTACCATCATGTAGTGGGTTTTCATGACCCCTGAATGAACAATGTATCTGTGACAATTGTGGGAAGCCGTGCATCCATTATATTTACTTATATGAAGCTGCTTAGTGAGGAAGATAGCATGCATCCTCTCTAAGCAGCTTGATATAAGTAAATATAATGGATTTGTTTTTTAAATGTTTTAATGACTTATGTATGCGCAAGACGGTGCCCAAGATGGTTTAAAAACGTCGCCTGCGACCAGGCATCAACAATTGGGAGTATGGTCAAACGAATAGCGCAAAAAGTACATTATAAAAAAACTATATATATATATATATATATATATATATATATATATATATATATATATATATATATACTGGGTGTGGCAGTATGTGGTATATTTTTGAGACCGTAGTAACATTGTTCGAAAAACATTTGTTTCAATGAAATGGGGAAGCGAAAGTGCGTTTTTATTTAGTGAAGTTTTATTGAGATGGCTGATGTGTGTTATACCGAGATGACTGGCCGGATGTTAGTTAACAAAATGTGCGATTGCAAGGAAGCGAACTTATCGATTAGGAAACCGAGCGTACCAGCATGTTCGAATGAAAGTACCCAATGAATTCCACAGTCGCACAGAAAAAGGTTTTTAAAAATCGAAATCCTTATTCAAGATTCAAGATTCAAAACGTGGTTTATTATAGGAACTGCATAATACACTGCTTTAGTTCTCATAAAAAAAATAGGTAATAATTAAAAAAAAAAATGAATATAAATGGTTAACTCTCTGTCATAAACAGCCACAAAATAAGTTTGAGCGTCTACATTTAATTGACTAAAACATTGCTATTACGTATTGTGTAGAAAATAAACACATTCCGGAGTATGCGCATTTCATGCGTTTTTTGGGGTATAATTTTTCGGGCTCTATGACAGCGAAATTATCCCTATAAAATGCCTCTTACATCTCTTCTGTATAAAAACGGAACGTTAGGGTTGGTGTATCTGCTGTATCTATACCTAGCGACCTCTAACGGCTTTTTTTGTTAACATAGGATCACGGGAGGCGAGGGAAAATGGCTTACAGTAGTCATACCAGAAATCGTACCGCCAGCAGTGTAGTACCAAAGTGGTACCTATTTAATGCGTTCTGAGTTCATCTGAGGATGTTTATTTTATAAGCAAAGTGGAGGATTTTTTGTGTATTGAACATGGAAGCTCAAACATAGAATTTCACACGATTCCTATTTGTGCAAACTCATTTTTTTTTAATACGGTAATGCAGGTGTTCGTGCACAAATTAGTACTTTTACTCTCACTCATAAGCCGGACATTTCCGCCCCCCCCATTTCACTAGAAATTTTTCTTTGTAACAAATTCCACCATTCTCTAAAAAGTGTGCCCCTTATGCTGAATTTGCTGAAGAGTGGCCAAGTGGCCAATTTTGCTGAATCTTGCATATATACAGGGTGTTGCAGAATTTTTTTATAATAGATATAGGGAATTGTAAAGCTCGTTAAAGCAAATATTTTTTCCAATGGAACATGGTCTCTGAGAAGTCTTGTTTCGGAGTAGTTGTCTCGGAACAGCACATTTTGTGCTCCTATGTCGGGCAAAAACACCAGTGTTACAAATTGTAGTAATTTCACTCTTGCGTTAAAACAAGACTTCTCAGAGATCATGTTCCATTGGAAAAAACCTTTGCTTTAACGAACTCTACAATTCCGTATATCTATTATGAAACATTTCTGCAACACCCTGTATATTCGGGACCGTCAGCTCCCGGGCAAATGGCAAGTCTCGCATTAGCAATAATCAAAGCTGAGATATTTTGCCGTCTCTATTATTAGCTAGCTATGTCTCGTCGGTGCCACGTTAAACTTTTTTAATTTAATTATTAATTATTTACCGAACGCTGGTATCTTTAAGCTGCTATAAACACACATGTGAACCACACGCAGGTGTGAGTTGTGCAAACGCACTGTTCTCCTAGCGACGCTACGCACCAACTTTTGATTTAGTCACAATCAGGCATAATTTGAGTGTGAAAAGCAACACCGTTGATGCGGAAGGTGCTTTTTCCATTGTCGTGAGGATACACTAACCAAGAGCATGAACAACAACAACTACAATGGTCAAGTTTTGGCCTGTTTCTTGTCCACCTTGTTCTCAACGAACTCTCGCGAATTTCAGCCAGTCTTCCAGCCAGAAGCGTCCCAAATCAATTAGGCGTTAACTGCACTCACCGATAGCCACGCTCGATGTGTTTATCGACGAAAAATAGCGACAGCCTGTGAACGGGCGGCCGGACAAAGAGCTCGGCGTCGGCGCAATCTTGCTGAATGCATCTGAAATCACACAAATCCTGCTGACTTAATTCCTGTGTTCGTTTTTTTTCGTTGCTTTGCCGTTCTACCCATTTCTTCGCTACCTCCTCTCGCCTATAGTATTATTGACCTCTTTAAGACGACGCTTCGCTAGTTTCAACCGTAGCGAGAAAATGCATACCATTAACCATACTTACCTCAGAGAGAGGAACCAAAAACCAAAAAAAAGAGCACATGTGGGTCATTCAGGTCATCGGCATTAGTGGATACGTCGCCGGACAGAGATATAAGTGTGCAGATGTGTGCCTATCGTATTCGGTTAGTGCATGCCGAAATTGACGCCGCCAATGATTGTGTTCATTTGACTATAACACAGTGATCTTTCCTTTATAAAGCTTCGTAAAGCGTGTCTGTTTTCGAATCTGTTCTCACTCATGATCACCAACAACTCCACTCGGACCTCACTGGCCTTTAACACGTGGTTGGTAAACACTGTTGAATATCTTGATAGATAAGCAGTCTGTTATTGCTGGTGGCAGTTATTAGTTATTAGAATAAAACGACATGTTTGTGACCCGGGCAGCAATAGAGTTTTCCCACAACACTGTTGCATGGCTGCGAGTGGGTGGATGTGTGTTAAAGTTGACTTTTTTTTTCTTAGTGAAGAAATGCGCGCGCAGGGCGCTACGCCATGTGGGGACGGGAGGTGTCTGTCATTCCACTTGTATATAGGCGTATAGCAGCCTGTTAGACTCGCGTACTCGCAAGCAGTTCCCAGTCAGCGTGGGGGACGGGGACACGACTGGTTTTTAGTGGGTTGGAGCCCCACACTACCGGCCCGCACTTGCAGGGAGCTCCCTTGCTGCGGTGCCCGCGTGTGCAACCGCATTTTCCAGTTAGTCCTCTTAAAAAAAAAAAAAAAAGACTCGCGTACGTGACAAACAAGCAAGCAACTTGCGTGCCTTGGCCTGTTGGCCTGCTTTTGGCACAATCCGGCGAACGGCCGAATGGCATCGGCGCGAACTCTACTACCGCTGGCACAATTAGCCGCCGGTGTAAGGCCACAAAAAGGTAAAACCAATAAACAAAGTCAATAGTGATAATAATATTTTCTGAGGAAGGATTTATAATTATCATTATGTATAATAATAATAATAATAATAATAACAATAATAATAATAATAATAATAATAATAATAATAATAATAATAATAATAATAATAATAATAATAATATTACAATGAGATAATTGCACCAATTACTAGTTGTGAAACATTACACCGATGACAACAGTACCCATAACTATAACAGTAGGCTACGTATTAACGACAGTGACACACCAACAACAACAATAACAACAACAACGACAACAATTGTAACCACAACAATAGTAGCATGGACAACTAGCTAACGACCAAACGACAGTAACAGCAGAAACCTAACGTACCGAATCATTTGCAGGTCGCTTTGTTTCCGGAGTTGCAGCCGAAACGAGAGCGCCGGATCATCGCCGAAGATCGAATAGCCTCTCATCGAGGAGACTCCGGAACTGCGGCCCGTGGACGTCGACGTGCGACCTCTTCGGTCGACACTGCACTCAACAGCCGACTGCAGCCAACCGACCAAGTTATCACAGCCCAGCACAGACACACGCAAAGCAATGTTTATATATATATATAGTCAAATTTATTTTCCGTATTATACATTATGTATATGTTACACGGTATCACGATGGATAGTTTAACCAATATATATATATATATATATATATATATATATATATATATATATATATATATATATATATATATATATATATATATATGTGTGTATGTGTAAAAGGAATCAGAGAGATACACACCGACTCTAGTTGTATACTGCTTCGGGCGGTGACAATTCCCGAGTCTTTTCGGGAGTACAGGGTTGAGAGGGATGAATGACGTCGAGGCGGACCGCCAATGATGATTGGATTCTGATTATTGTTGTTGTAGTGTGGGCACTGTTGTATTTGTTGTTGTTGTTGCTGTTGCTGCTGCTGTTGTTGTTGTTGCGGGAACGGTTGAGCCAGCATCGGCTGTACGACAACCTTTTCACCTTGCCAGTCTTCATCGTCATCGTTTTCATCCGAATTCGCCTCCTCACTAAGCGGGGGACAGCTCGCCTTCCTTGTGCTGAAACGTTACATTCGCATTTTACATTTGGTTTGTTTAAAGGAACTGCATTTTTTGCCGTGTCGCCGTGATTTACTGGCAATGACAATAACTTAACACGATATATATATATATATATATATTGCATGTTAAACAATGTTACAGTCGAGAGGTCTGAACGCATCATCGCAATTCGTTTTAAATAATTACTTTACTCCATGGCGCCTAAAACAGATGCCGCTTTCCCTCTGCAAACGGCCAAAAACAGTGCTTGCGTCAAGAAATGACCCTCTTTTCGATCGCTCATGACCTCCTCAATTCACTTACATATTATATTATATATATAGGGCAAAATAGCTGGAACACTGAATATCTAATCGTGGCATGATAAACAGTGCAGAACTTTGCCTGATAGCAACCTGTTGATGATGATAAACAGGTTTTAAATAAATCGTGTTCTGCAATAGAATGGCCGCGATTCTGGCGTATGCGATCTCGGTAATTTGTAAGTGTCACATCTCGTTATCACACACGGAACGCCAACGTCGGCAGGTAAACAGATCCTATTCGCTGTCGGTGTTGCTTTTCTCTTAGATGTCGATGACGCAAAACCGTTGCTGCTACTGTTTGCTGTCGGGCAACGGTCAGCCATTCATTCTCACCTCTATTACCTGTGCTTTTTGGTACACATTGCCACCGGCCTCCGGCCATTGCTGGCAAAAAGCATGCACAGCTTAGCAATCGTCGTTTGTGTTCAGAGCATTGCAATAATCAGCATATTAATAATTGGAAAAAATATATAAATTAAGAAAAAATTACATATATATATATATATATAATCAAGTAAGACGGAGTAAAACAATCACAAAATGATTTAACGGGTAAAGGTTTAACACAGATGCCACTATATGGCATTTGTTTCCTTGTTCTTCAGCTAAAAAATAAGATGTTTTCTATAAACAACGACCCGGTCTGCATTTCAGAGCTTCAATGGTAGCTCGTTTCAATGGTGTGCAGCATGTAGGTATAAACTGGCTGAAAAAAGTGCCGAAGAAGGGTAGATCTAAACCCGAGGAGACGCTTTATTGGCTTTCGTAGCGCTGCGACCGTACCAGTGTTAGGGCAAATCGAAAGGAACTTCATTGTTTTGCACCCTATAAGATAGCACCGCTAACTTCAAATGTGTTAGCTGATCAAGTTTGAGAAAACCGAACCTCGTCTACTAGGGAGTTACACTCGCGCGACGATGAAGTCCAACAGCGGTTCCTATCTTGTAATTCTGAATGGCCCTAAGTTTTTCGTTCAGTTAGTAACGCTGCATATATTTCTTCTGTAAGAATTGGCTCCAGAAGCGCTTTTCAGAGACTCACCAGAAGCCTCTTGCTAAGCTTTGGCTCTCCTCAAACGCAGAGTGAGGCCACAACGGCGTAGCAAACTCTTAAGTCTACCCTTTTCTATTTTTAGCCCAATTCACATACTCGTGTTTCATATTACCAATAATAAAAATAATACCGAGCCTCTAAGCTGAGACGGATAGCAGAGTCCCCTAGTCGGAGTAAGATATTGCCGTTGGCCAACTTTTGCCTCAATGTCTGTTGACTGAAATTCACGTAGATAATGAAAATAAAAGGTCCAGAAACTGACTCCTGAACCATAGCTTCAAAGCTCCCTCCGCCACAAATTACGTCCGTCAACTTAATCCGATTTAAACCAAATTGTAACTTGTGATGCGCAGCCCAGTTGTTAGTTTACTTTAATAAACACAGAGTTATCGAACGAGTTGACCCCCCCCCCCCCATACAGGATCTTTTATAACAATATGCACATATTTTAAGGTTTGGTGGAACTTGGCAAGAAAATCATTTTTCCAATGAAAGGAGGGGGCAGAAACGTCTTGTTGAGGAGTAAAGATGAAATAAGTATAAAAGTAGTTCTTTTGTCTTTGTTTCTACATTGTTGTGCAAAGCAGAGGATGATAGAAGTACCAGAAGCGCTCTGCAAAACAGCGGCAAGGTTAGAAAATGCATAAATGGAACCGTTTTTACGCAGCACCGCCTTCGTCCATGGGTTCCACCACAAACTGTGTCTTCGGGCTGGGGTCTATAACATTTGCGATGAGTGTCGCTGCCTATACTGTGGCCCCTTTGCACAACTGCACCAAATATCATCATGAGACATGACGGTCAGCGCTAGCTATTTAAGTGTTGGGTTGGTGATGATTTTCACATATGCATATGGAGAAATGATGGAGATGTGATGATAAATAAAACAGTCGTATACTTAAAAATAACTACATTTATACATCGGTTAAAAGGAGAAATCGGGTCTCGATCACTAAACGTTTCAGCTGACATAAACACGGATATCCGAGGTGGTACGTAATGGGTGTGGACCGAGTGACGATGAACGTCGAGCGTTCGAACTTCTCTTCGTCTCTCTCTCTCTCTCTCTCTCTCGATTTCTCCGGCTCTATTTTTCCCTATCGCTCGGTGCCGCTCTGTCCGCGCTGTTTCTATGCACGAGGCATTTGGCTGATACGCCAATCGTGTTGGTAAGCAACCGCTTCTGCATGTACGTCAGTGTCTGTCCCTCCGTGTGACTGTCTGCTTGCCGACGCGTTGCCTGCCCCTCGGGATGCCTGATGCGATGATGTTGTGTTGCCTTCAATTCCTCGTGTCACACAGTAGTGGGTTCACCACCGTCGTGGTACGAAGAAGCTACTATACTAGCTGTACTGTATGGCAGTATGAGTAGCTAACACCAGTAGTGACCGTCGTAGAACTCGAGTAGCACCCAGCCCGTGGGAACGAATGGCAACGAGGACGGTTGCTGTGGCCTCCGCCAATGGCTCCTGCAAGAAGGAGCACAGTCCCGATCATCGACCTTTCGGTCTCCCTTTATCCCCCCCCCCCCCCTCCTCTCTTTTCCTTGATCTCTATTCCTTACCGTTCTCCCTCCCCCCTCTTTCTCTATTCCCTCTCTAAGTGTGAATCTCACCAATATTTTCTCTCGTTTTTTTCCCATTTTCTCTCCCATAAGTCCTTATCTTTCACTGGCGAAACCATCCCCCCCTTAGTCTCTTCTCTCCTTCCCGCTTTCGGCCTCCGCCCATCTCAGACTCGCGGGAATCGCCCCATCATGAGCAGAGGAGAGCAGTACAACTGTCGTTCCGGCCGCCGCCGCCGCCGCCGCCGACGACGACGCCTCTTTTGCCTTCGCCGTAGCCGGCTGCTTGACCACGCTGCCTGCCACACGATGATAGTCGCTATTTTGAGCAGCGCAAAATCTACGAGGCTTCCTCTTGTCGCCGCTCTCGTTGTGTTGTCTACCGTCGAGTTCTTTCTTCCTGCTCGTGGCAACCCCAACCAAGGTCCGCCGAGAGTGCCACAACTAGACGCCTCTCTCCCTCTCTCGTGCTTGTCCCCTCCTCTCTCTTTATCTCTCTCTCTCTCTCTCTCTACCCTGTGGAGTTGCCAGCAAAACCTGTCGAAGGTTGCAAACTACCAAACGAGTGTTGCCTACCCGATGATGGCTCCCGCTCCCGTCGTTGTAGAAGTCCCCGCCGCCGCCGCCGCCGCCGTCAACGTTGCGAAATACCAGCGAAAGCCACATCGTAGGCAACACGTTCTGTGCGATACTAACCAGCTACCTAGTTAGCACTAGTTATCAACCAGCTTCGCCTGCTACCTTAGCGCTGCTACTGCCGCTGCTGCTGCAAGTCGAACAAATCTAAGTATCTCGCAGCATACCAGTTCATTATCAATCATCACTATTGCACGTCTGCATGATGTGCGTCTTTACCATGTCCTAATCTGTGTATGTATTAATACTAGCTCCTAATTAGAAGCTAGCCAATCAGTACACCGATCTTTGGTTTACAAAAATATCTGTCGAATGGCAATCTGATTTTTGAGAAAGTTGTAGGGCGTCAAAAGTGGCCCGGAAATAGCGCAACTCCGTTGTTTTGAATTTAGTTTGACGTTGTTGACTTGCAGTCCATTTCTGCGGCATCTACTTGATACACTCAATAAGCATGTTATTTGCTAAAGAATTAGCCTATTGAATAACATTGAATCTTTAGGGTAGTCAACAACGGGTTGCATGTGCACATTTGCCTCTGCTTTTCCTTAGTGTAGCTCTAATCCATATCTACAAATTTTAAGAAATGCTGCTTTTAAAGCACTCAAACCGGAGACTCCTAGTGCCATCGCTGTCCATATCTGCCATTCCTATATCATATATATCACCGTACGGCGACTGCTCCCCCGAAAACAGTATATTATGGGACGAAAACGATGAATCGGAAATCCCTACTATATGTCATAATACCATTATATGTTTTAGCTGCATTTCCTCCGATGTCATGGTCTACATCTACCATAGTCATGTATAGATCCGTCTAGATTCGAGTACAAGCGGTGGCAATGGTCCGTTGGGATATGAGAAAAAGAAGAACTAGAACCATAACACTAGGTCATCAATTAGGTCGTCGCATTGTTTCTCACAAACAGAGTGTGGGGCATTGAACGAACTAAACTTCCTATGTGAGGGTTGGCTCGCCTGGTTACGAATATTGGCGATGCCCTTGCAGAGACCGATGTTCTTCTTACAGATACGTCAATAAAAGATGATGCATTAGATTCCTCCATAGTACATATATATATACATATTTATATATGTATATATATATATATATATATATATATATATATATATCATAGTCTTACTTGCTACATGAGGGGGTGGGTGTAGTGTACAGTGATTCTGAGCTAGTATTACACCATGTAGAAAACAAGGTAGTGTGAGTAAGTAGGTCGTTAGATAGTGAGATCGCGATCATCCTTACTGATGCCTTCTTACTCCTCCCACACGCGCTTCCGATACAGAGGCATGGACCCGCTGTTAATGTACGTTCGTATGTAATGCATCCATGGAACAGGAGGCGCGTCATAAACGGCTTGGGGTGAGGCCGGGTAGAAAAAAAGCCCGTGTTTGCTGTAGCGCCGGCGCTACCGTAGCTGTGTGTATATAGCCCGTCTCCCTTATGCAAAAGCATGCTACAGCTGAAACTGTTATTGTAGCCGCTGCAGATATAGTCACGATCGTGGTGATGACAATACTGTTGAAATGTGATGATGATGATGAGTGCCGAGCCTGCTTGTCACCCAGTGGCATCGTGCATGATAACGCAGCCGCAGTGACACACCCATGTTCCGAAGCTTGAGTGAACCGATAAGGGCACGACAGGGCGGGATGGAAAGTAGGGAACGCAAAACAAAGATAGCGAAAGAGAAAGAGATGGAGAAAAAATAAAGGAGAACGCGCACAACAAGGTAGAAGAAGAAGAGAAAGCAGGAAAAGAAAAGGAGAAACGATTTTCACAAGGAATGACCAGCGACAGCCGCTGGGCCAGTAGAAGCGAAGCGGGGCCACTGCAATGGTCGCCGCAGCACATCGTCTTCTGTGTGTGGACCTCCGCCTCCGCCTTGAGGGACGAGAAAAATGAAACCGGCCCTCACCTCACCTGGGCTGTTTATTCTATACGTCCGGCTGGTACGAGTCATAGGCCGAGAGCCCAGGGAAAACTAGCGCCACCGACACTAGTGGCCCGCTGGCCGGGCCGGGTCCCCGAGCGGTGCCCGGGAGCGGGGCCACTCCCGCATGGCCCGCGTGCAGGAGCGGAGGGTGCTCTTGGCTAGATGCGGCTCTAAAATTTTCAACGACCCGGCTAACGTCAGCCAAAGGAGGCTCGAGGACGGTGCTTGCCGCCCACCAATTCACTGGTGTCGGTTCATTCGTTTGAACGTTTGTGTTCAACTTGTGTTCTTGTTGTTTTGTTTGTTTCTCGCATCGAAGTCATTGACGTGATAGCAAACACCAGAACAACGCTTGCCACGACGCAGTCGCCTGCACGGCCAAACTCCCATAGGCACAGCTCAGCTCAACTCAGTAGTCTCATGCTAATTGTAAAAGATAGCGTTGCCGAAGTACCAGTAATGGCAACCGGAGCATCATTAGTGGGAATACGTGCAGCTATGCCGCGATACTCGGGAGAGAAGCGGACCTCTATGAGTTTCGATAAAGGACAAAGCTGCCTCTATACCTTAGCCCTCTCAACGGCGGAAGCCGTCAGGAGACTCAGGTGGTATCGGCAGTACAAGGTCACGTTGTGTATATATATATATATATATATATATATGCAGGCTTATCTTCAAGTAGTGTGTGTTCAAAAACGTCACCTAATATATACAAGAATCTACATATATAGATATTTATATATCACGTGTATCCTCTACTTACTTCAGTACGTGATTAGCTTCCAGCGTGCCCAGGTTGCCGTCGCGCAGCTGGCTGAATGTAGGTAGCGGTTGTTGTTGTTGCTGCTGCAGCTGCTGTTGTTGTTGATGGACAGCGGCGGCCGTGGCAGCGGCATCGACAGACAACTGAGGTCCGATCTGGCCCAGCATCGGCGCCGAAAAACGAGGCCACGAATGTCGCGCAGAGCCTGCGACTTTTCGGCCGCGGATGAAGAACGTCCGCTTGTCGCCCTGCAAGTAGGTCAATAACAACCGAAGTCTATAATAAGTAATATACGAAAAATAAATCTATTATAGAAAAAACAAATCCTTTCAGGGCTGACTCTCAGCCAAGATTTAACGTCCATGGGACTGCTTTTCATTCGCATTGCTTCATAGACGGACATGCCCCATAAATACAAATGTGCACCGGTGGGGCTCGAACCCGCGCACCTGCTATGTGCCTCCTCCGGTCGCGAGGCGCAGACACATGCCACCACGCCACCGGGCTCGACAAAAATCTATTATAGAGATGCAAACTAACTTACAACCGAAACTGTGTAGTCAATAAGAATAATGACAAACGCACAACTAAACGCTCCCTGATTCCATCAGGCTAGATACGTAATGCCAAGTATTAAAAAAAATCGCTTTTTGAGCTGACCCTCAGTCCTAAGATGTAACGTCCACGGGACTGCTTTTCATTCGCATTGCTTCATAGACGGACCCCCATAAATACAAATGTGCAACGGTGCATCTCGAACCCGCGCATCTGTGTGTCCCCTCCGGTCGCGAGGCGTAGACGAATGCACTAGCCACGCCACCAGGCTCGAGATACCGGGTATGCAAGGCCGTTATTTGTATGTTCAGGTGAGAAAATATTGTATTGATATTATATCGCTGTTTGTCAATTGCCGCATCTCCATCATAACATCGCTGCTACTGTCACAACAACACTTTCATTCCGATGCAATGGGTACAATTTTCCAGTACATTCATTCGCTTTTTAAACTTTGAAAATACTATCGTCCAAAAATTGCTTGTATTTTCACTTGCAACCAGGGCCATATCATATAATCTGACGTGTAAAAAGCCACCCATCCGTTTTGGGCGGCAGCATTCGTTAACATTCGAAAACATTGGCTCAGATCTACTTGTTGTCATCTTAGTATATAGCGTGGCACAGCAGAAAGCCTATTAATGTTATCATGCGTGGATTGTTTGTTACAGGGCTTAGTTTTTCATTACCTTTCTTATGGCTAGTTTAACGGCCTTTTGGGACTTTGGCAACGGCAAGAAGACAAATAGTATCCTCGAATACTTAAGGGCATTCGAGCATACTGCTTTTATCCCTATGGTTGATGCTGCCTTTTAGCTATTTCGAGAGCTCAGCCTAACAAAGATCAAAGAGAGGACCGCTTGAAAGGTAAAATGCAAGACCCGCTGAAAGTGGAACGTCAAGTCGCTATAAAGCCGCCAGACGGTAAATACAACTGTTTGTTTAACGAGTTGACACACCCGATTACTTGGTAAATTGTGTACAGTTGCCATCTAAGCATACCGGTATTCCGTGTTGACGGTTGTTTTCAGTCTTATGATTTAAATAGCGACTCGGAGCACACGTCATGTCCAGCTGACTTGCCAAATATAATTGCCCCCCGTCTGTAAAAATATATGCACCTGACCTAACGGGTGTCTGCTCACATTGTGTACTGTTTCTGCATCTAGAAATGTCCCGTAGTCTTAATTATTGTACGGAATTGTTTTTATGTGAGGAATATAAGTATACCACTATGTATGAGTGCCTGTGGGACTTTAAAATAGAGATGTTTTTTTTGTTTCTATTAAAGAAGGTTTTTCTGAAGCGAGGGACGGTTTTAGTGTGAGCAGAATAGTGCTCTAGAAAGAACATATTGACGCTGATAACGCTTTCGCTGCACGGCTAACATAATTTGTCTTCCAAATCGCCTGCCAGCGTTCCCAATGTTTCCAAGAGCACCAGTCTCTAGCAGCGCTTAAAAAGCTCATTTTATTTTAGTAAATCCTTCAGCAATGTTCCGTATTAGGTGAGATAATCCGAACTCATTTGCATAACTAGCACACTGAGAGAAGGTCTCCCTTTAAGCCTTGTTGTCTAGGCTTCATTCAATCGAATTCAGCTTTTATGTTCAACATACAAGTGTTTTATTTATTGTGAAACCTCTTCTGAGTGATTATGTCGTAAATGTAGCGACTTTCGCTTACGCTGGAACAAACATAACCTGTGTCGGTCAGGTCTAGCATAAGCGAATGCGCCATAGGCTAGCAGAGTGTGTGAAGGGACCCACAGTGTACACTTAAGGATTACTCCGTGTGAAAGTTCACATGTCTAAGTAATTTTATTCGATAAGGTACGAGCCCTCGGGCTACCAGAAATGTGGCTATCTTTTATATCGGCCATCGGCCTTCGTTCCCAAGCACGAAGCTCCCCAAAAACCACCACGGGAATTTTCTACCGCTTGGCAGCTATGTATGGGCCTGTCAAAACGATTTAAATCTCCCAGAACATGGCAAGTGTATTTCAAACGTGACGTTTGCTCTTCTGTTTCTTTCTAATCATTTTCTTGGCGTGTGCTGGCCGGCGTATCTCATGCAATATGACTCGCTGTTCCCGGGCCACATTGCCATTACCGGTTACATAAACTTAGAACAAGAATTAATGTCGTCAAAATACACTTTTACGCACCCTGAATAGTTTGCCAAAGATTTGCCATTAAGTTAATATATTAAAAACATTAATACACAGCGATATCAAAAAACATGTTTTTGAGACAGATGATCTTGTTGGTCGGTTGTAGAAAGGGGACGTGGCTTCTCTAATTGACGCCACGTATTGGTTTGGTACTAATACTAACACGCAGTGGCGCTTAGTTAGTGCCAAAGATTTGCCATTAAGTTAATATAGTAAAAACATTAATACAAAGCGATATCAAAAAACATGTTTTTGAGACAGATGATCTTGTTGGTCGGTTGTAGAAAGGAGGCTTCTGTAATTGACGCCACGTATTGGTTTGGTACTAATACTAACACGCAGTGGCGCTCGGGTCGCAGAAAACGAAGACTCGCCGCTTCCATTTTGGGGGCCGAACCAGTTAAGAGTAAATTTTAGCGTACGTTCACACCTTACAATTGTTTTAATTGATAAAACAAATATAAAAAATAATTTAATATATAAATATATTAAATATTGATAAATAATAATATGCCCCTATATTGCATGCTTGTAGTGGATTAACGATCTAACGACCGGCAAGCGCGCATAAACCATTGTTACCTGATATAACAAATGTTGCAAAGTCTTCAATATAGGGCTTTTTATTAAAGAAACGAATATATATATATATATATATATATATATATATATATATATATATATATATGCGTACATACTTTCACCTGATTCCAAGTCTATATTCTTTGACAGTCACATTCATAGGCAGGGAACGACGAATAGAAGTATTGTCCATGCATGTGTAACTTGATATTTGTGTTTTAAATATGAAACAAGATTCTTCGTCCACTACATACGTGGCAGCATCATATCATATATTGTAACACATGAGACAACAAAAAAAACGTTACCAACAGCAATTCATCATATATAAGAGTAAATGGCTTAGTGGCAATGCCTTTGCCTTGCATTCGGGAGGACTGGGTTCGAGATCCAGACCGGCCACTCTTAAATTGGTTTGCATGGTTTCCAATTTAAATAAGGTAAATGCCGGAGTGGATTAAAAAATTAGCCATGGCATGAAAAAGCCGTACACCAGCAATTAGCCTTACGAAAAAAATAGGCGCATTGTCCTTGTGAACATAAAATCCTTGCTTTGCCTGAGACGTACCTGTGAATCTGCTTTATTTTCCGTTTTATGTTCCACCTTCTCTATGGGACCTTGCAATAGCAGATTGGGTGCTACGAAATACGAAGTAAAACCAGTAAAAATAGAAGTAAATTAACGAGAGCCAATAGAACCCAAACGCACGCATCCGAATAATAATAATACTTTGAAATTCTTTGATTGTGACACTGAGGAATCGGGACCTTCGGCTGAGAAATCGATGTTTTCGTCTGTGTTCGATTCGCAAGCGTCATCGCAGATCATAAGCCCTAACCGCTATCGCAACGTAGTGGTTGCGCGTTTGACTGGCGACCGAGGAAACTTGGCTCAAGGCCCAATTTTTGTTTTTGTTTTTTCTCCATCTACTTATTTGCTTATTTTTTCCTTTTAGCCAGCATTTTGAATTCGTACGGTACAAACAATATTGTAGTGCAGCAACAAGGCGCACAGGCCAGCCACCGAGCGACGTCACAGTTTCAGATGTCATGCATCCGCCAACCGATGACGAGGCAGTAGCAGACGACGCAGGTAGCCCGCCGTCTAGATCCAAATGAGGTCTCTTTTGTTGACGTCATAGCCATCTTGCGAGGGAACGCAACCGGACAGATAGTAGCTTGCGAGCTTCGAGAGCAGCATAAAAAACAAGGACGACGTAGCCGACGATAGCGGTGGCAAGATCGATTCAGAGAAAAAACACAAACAAAGCGGATTCATAACGTTATGAAGGAACGCGGGCTAGGCTTCAAGCCAAAGTCTAAGGCAATCATATTCGGCGGCAAAATTTGCGACTTTACGGCTGCATCCCTGGCGACCAAGGCGATGGAGAGAACCATCCGTGAGACCCGGATGACACGCAACGGTGGATTAGTAGTAGAGACAGACAACGACGAGAATGCGGTGGCTCTCTCGATGTCAAAAATACTTGCAGGAAATCCGGATGGCAAAACTGCCCGCCAACACGAAGGGGTCTGTTTACAGAGTTTACTGCTTCATTCCTGAGCACATTGTCGTTGCATCTATAAAAGTCTCGCCGGTGTCAGGGAAGCCGTCTGAGTGCAAGCTCGTGAACCTCGTTTGGGAGCTATCATGCAGACGGGCCCCGTCATTCTCACATGTGCGGAGAAGGCGCTTATCCCCGAGCAGATGTGTATTGGACTGACCATGCACGCCGCGGTGGCCTACCACGAATTCTTGCACTGCTTCCGATGCAGCACATTTAGACACGTCACGAAAAGCTGCGAGTAAACAGAGAATGTCTGCCGCCAGAGTGACAACCCCGACCACCTATCTGAAGCATGCATCTGACGCCCGAAACGGGTGATTCCTCCGCAGAAGACTCGAACAGCGAAATTCCTTGACGTGATGGCAGCCTGGATCATGTCGCTAACCTGTTCGAGTGTGAGCCCACACCGGCGGTTGTCACATCGCTCCGAAATTCATCGATTCTGCCCACAAGTCTCCCGGCGCTGAGCGCACAAGCTTTCTCCATGATTAATTTTATAAATCTCGTGCAGAGTGGCGCCGCTAGTCCTCCGGGAACACCCGCGCAGCCCCTCGCGTCGCTCCTTTTACCGAAGCAATAATTGATGATAACAGTCGGGAAGACTTGCTATGTCTCGATCTTTTCCCAATAGTGTCGCTCTCATTAGCCATTGTGCTTTGTCACCAGCCACCCAACCTGCAGGCCCCGCTGCTGCTTTATCTTAAGGCCTTCACCAGCTTATGGTACGTGTACTGAACGCCCCCCAAGGGACAGTACACTCATGCACCTGCTAAGCATAAAATGAAAAAACGTACAGTAACTTCGCTGGTCCAAGGGGGGAGGGGGTATCGCCCAACGTGCCAGGCCCCCAGCTAGTTTGGCTTATCAGGATCGATCAGATCTGAAAAAGCCTGGGCTTCAGAAATCTTAGCTCCCGCCTATCTTTTCACGCTTACGAAGTTCCCGACAGTCCTTCGACCGCGTCTCCTCTGCGCCTTAGCAAAAATCTCCGACATCATAACCGCAAGGAAGGTGTCTAAAGACATGCTAAAGTCTAAAGGCATGCTTGTCACTTAGATGATTGTTATTCGTTTTTTTCATTACTATCTTCATCGGTATTAAGAATGCACTACCAGGGCGATTGGAAGGAATAAGGGACTGAAAGAAGATCTCGAATATTTCTGGCACTCTATGGGAGGACGCATATGACATGCTTCATGTATCCCCTACGTAGCGCGGCTAAATGCACATGCGAACAACAAATATCTGCACCAACTTACATCTGTGGACGCTTCGTCAAAGTGGTACTGATCCAGCAGGAAGGCGTGGGTGTCCTCCGAGATATGCACCTTTCCCGGTCGTCCCGTACTCTCCATGCGGTTGGCATACTTCACGTCGTTTGACCACACGTCGAACTTGAACCGCTTTGTGCCAACGATTCCGCATAGCACGGTGCCCGTATGAATGCCGACACGCATGTTCACCGACTTCCCACTGTCCTCGTCAAATTCTCCGATTGCTATCCGTTTGGCGGCGGCGGCGGAGGCGGCGAAATAGGCGCACACATTCGATCAGACAGGTACAAACATAATTTTGTAATTCTTTCATTTGTCGATGAAGCTGCTGCTGTAAATCGAATACTACAGTACTACAGCTTCTACCATTACTAATACCTCGCCAAAGAGCTAAACTAAACACTAAAATTATCATGCCTCGTCAAAGACTAAATGCGCGCTACGAGTCTGACAAAGGTGCTGCCGCTACTGCTGCTGTGGCTGCGACTTCAATGGATTCTATCTCTCTCATACAGAGATACTGCCAAGGAGTTGACTCGTTTTCGTGGCAAAAATAGCTTCTTTAAACTAAAAGCAAATAGATAAGCATTGCACACAGACATAGAAGACGAGCGAGTTGCTGCTGGATAGTGTGTAGGATGAAGAGAGAAGAACTAATGAACTTATAGGTTGAGAGATAAATAGATAGATTTATAGATAAATAGATATATTTATAGATATATATATATATATATATATATATATATATATATATATATATATATATATATATATATATATATATATATATATATATATATACATAAATAGATAGATAGACAGCTAGATAAGTAGACGTAGGCCAAAGAAACGTATCGTGCATAAACGTGAAGCCTCTCCTCTTACCTTTGATCATGGCTAGGCCCATCTCGACACAGCACTTGGCATGATCGGGCCGCGGCTCGGGGCATCCCGACACGCAGTAATAACAGTCGCCCAGCGTCGAGATTTTCTCGCAGCCGTTCTTCTGGCAGAGAAAGTCGAACCGGCCAAACAGGTCATTGAGCAGGCCGACGAGCTGGTGCGCCGTCTTGTTGCTCGACATACGCGTGAAGCCAACAATGTCGGCGAACAGGATTGATACGTTCTCCATGCGATGCATGTTGAACGGCCGAAACGTCATCTGATTGGAGGAGCGCGGCTGCAGCGGCGGCGGCGCCAGTTGCCGTAGCAGAAGCATGGTGTAGGTCCGTTCGCAAATAAAGGGGTCAGAGGAATAACAACAATACATATGTATATATATGTATATATATATATATATATGTTTGATGAGACCGTCTTCTCCGGACGCCACATGTATTTAAATGCAGTAATTCTTCATTGAGCTTGAAATTTACATAGTTACACAATTCAAAGAATTGTAACCATTCAGGGCATTTTGCAGAAAAGGCTATCGCCCGTGTCTGCCATTCTGGCATTCTGGAATGGCAAGCTATCAATGCATATGTATATATATATATATATATATATATATATATATATATATATGATCTCTCCATGTATATATACTCGTAAATACCTGTAGTGAGTATGGAGGACTGCTGTTAGCCTGCGACGTGGCGTTGACAACGGTCTCATCGGATTGCGGCACCTGCTGTTGCTGTTGTTGTTGCTGTTGCTGCTGCTTCGACTTATCATTATCGTCGTCGTCTTCAGCCGTGTTCTTCATGAGCCACTGGGCGATCGAGGGCGGCATTACAGAGTGGATCATCTTCTCCTTGAGCTGCTTCTCCAGCTCAAGCTCGCGTCGAACCAGCAGCGATTGGCCGACTTTGTAAAATGTGTTTCTCATCGAGGTCTCCGCCAGAAGGCGAATTTTCACGCCCAAAATGTGAATTGACAGCTGCAGCAATACCCTGTTGAATAAAGGTGGGCCCAGTCCAATTAGGCTAGACTAAACTCCAGTTCTTCGGTACCAAGCTCGGTGCCTCTAATTCACAAAAAAAACTACTATGCACTATATTTCAAATATTGGTTGACCTTTATATATATATATATATATGTGCAAAATATAGGGCTACCTGAATATCTAAGAGTTAGAGAGCAAAGGACTGCGCACTTCTACCAGCCACATCTGCGGCAAGCACAGACACCTGTTGATTAATGGAACCCAACTATTTAAGGTATAGAACGCGTGGCGCTAGTCGTCAATGATAAAACGGGTCACAACGTTGTTTCGACGTTTTTTAAAGCGGAGTTGTCATGTTTTCAGTACTTTGAAGTTTGGGGTGACATTTGACATCTGCAGTGCATCCTTCTAAAGGATACAGTCGCTGAACGCGTTCGTCCTCTCCAGTTTCAGTCGGCTTCGCAATTCTTCTATGAACAGTGAAGCATCCAAGGGCAAATAGACCAACATGTTGCGAGCGCGTCGGGAAACACCTACGGCGCGCTTTGGTAAGGACGGCTTGAACTTATTGAAGGCTTGCAGCTTTTCAACGCGAAGGTTTTCCTATATCACCTCCACTTCATACGATGCTACCAAGACGATCCTTATATTTAAGACCCGGAGGGCCATCATCAGCAACACTAGTTGTGGTCATTCAACAGCTGACGTCGCCGTAAGGGTCATCTTGGATTTTTCTTATATGTGAAGTATTGTCTGTCAACGTGAAGCCATTGGTTCGTTTGGGCTATACTGGATGGTCGTAGTGTCACATATTTTAAATTCGAACCTTCGAATGGAGGCATTCAGTCTTGGGATGGCCTGTTAAACCCCCACATCCTCGACCAGGCTGTCGGCATATAGAAGTTTCAACGACAATAAAGGGCAGTATTGCCTTTGCCTTCGGGATTTCTTGCATCACTACTTCTTGCTGGGGATGGTGACTGTGCGCAAGCGCTCCGTAAGCACTGATATCCAGCACAGTGTGACAACTTGTGCCTGCTCCAGATGCTCGCTACAAACTTGGAGACTCGGGGGCAAATGTGTTTCTCGACTTAAGGCTCCGGAAGGCGCCCAGGACTTATTTAATGGTAAAATTGAAGCTAAGAGGACGCGTTCTCTGGTCGTTCTTTAGTTCTACGGCACAATAATTGACAGAGCTACGCAGAAGACAGTGCTCTGGGATGCAAACACTTGATCACGTGAGAAGTTGTCACTCTTAGGGCCGATCGAACGCTATCTCTCCGGAGCAAGCATTTCACTTATACGTGTGGCGTTTGCTTTTAGGACCACCAGTGTTTGGTGCTGGTCTAAGCGCATTTCCGCGCGTACTTTTTCCTCCAATTTAGCTGAAACGCATTAGCCAGTGGTTTCGGCTGTCGATCGGCGGCTAATTGAACCGGCTGTTCCGTCGGCAGTGAAAAGCCGGCAGTCTAATCGAAACTTCGAAATAAATCGAAATAAACAGCTTCGCCTTCCTTTGGACTGTAATTCGTCGAGGACGTTCTGCGTAGTGTCAAACATGTTGTCACAGGTAGCTGGTTTAGCGAGCGCATATTCGTCTTTCTGGCTGCTAGCGAATTTAACAGCGTATACTGTAACATTTACTGGCGCGACAACATTAGTCTCCTCTTCGAATAGCTCCGACGGCCAAAGATCGACGCGCCTCGATTAACCGGTGCAACCGAGTCAGAGTAATTACGGTAAACTTCCACGGTGCCTTACCACCACGAACTTGTCCGGCAGTCATGCAGCAAAAGCAGTTGCCACTTTTGGCAACCGCTCTAGCGGTACGGGTTAAACTTTTTAATAGCGCAAAGTTTGCCGGCCGGAAGGTAACAGCTGGCGGTGAACGATGCGATACATATACGAATGTCGTACTTCCTACCAGAAAGAGAGCATTCAGCCGCGAGACTGCTAAACTGAAGTTCTAAAAACGCCCTGAAGCCAGATGGGTGGATTCCGTAACGGAATATTTGCTAGTTTTCACAGAAATGTTTGGCAAATGTGTAGTTCTCCATGCAAAATCGGATGTGCAAGGTGGCGCCGCACAGCTGATCATTTTTTACCCGCTCGTCTTTTACAACTGGACCACGTCTGAAGACTTGTTACGAATCATGCATTCTAGCCGAATCGGAACATCAAAATTACAGGTGTAGCAGAACCACCAGGGAGTGGCTGCCGCATAGCATGTGATTTGTCTAATAGATGCTGCGCTTTGTGCAAAATACGGCCCTCTGCAATTTATGCTACATGATCCTTTATAGTGCCCTTCTGTTCTGTCACATCCTCTGCGCTTTAGGCGCTTTAGATAATAAAGATCAATGCTCCGCACAATGCACCTACTTAATAAACAAACAAAAATAAGCCTCAAACAGTAATCTCAAAAGAATATAGATTTGGAACCACCAACAGGCGGGGACAATTTTCATTTTGTCAATCTAAAAGATGTAAATAAGTAAAGTTCTTGCATTGTAAGCATGCTAAGCAATATCCCAAACAAATGCAAGGCTAACATCATTTTATTCAAGTAGACTAAGATGCAAGGCTAACATCATTTTATTCAAGGAGAGACAGAATCTTTTTAAGGACAGCATGGCTGAAGAAAGCGCAACTTTGAATCAAACGGGTTCGCAAGGGCTGGGACAAAGTGCGCTTGACAGGTGGGGGAACCCGTGAGTGACCCCGGCCAATTGATCCGATAGGGCACTCGCCACTTCTCCTGATGGCCCATAGCACTGTTCTGTGGAGATCTGGGCCATCAGAGAGTGAAGTTTAAGGGGGGAGGTGCGTTTAGTGGGTATGGGTCTTAGCGGCGTAACATCCATCCGCTGGGGTCGAGTCCCACACAGCTCGAGATGGAAACTCCTTTCTCGTAGCAGTAGTGCGTAACTGCATTTAACCCTTCTCCACAAAAAAAAACATAATTTTATTCAAGTAGACTAGCCATAAACCTAAATAAACTTTTCGGAATGACCCTTAGCCAAGATTTAACGTCCACGGGACTGCTTTTCGCCATGACGTTTCATAGACGGACCCCCAGTAGCACAAATGTGCAACTGCGGTGGGGGGCTCGAGCACCCGCGCACGTCGATGTGTCTCCTCCCGTCGCGAGGCGCAGGCGAATGCTGCACCACGCTACCAGGATCGACTCGGCTTTAAACCTGATAATAGCAACGCTTAAAAAGGCCCCACCGATGATTCGAGGCGTCGACAACAAGGTTCAGATACTTGCCTGACTGCAAGGATGGTGCCCGTGTTGACGTGATTGAGGATGTACCATGACACGATTTCGAAGGTTGTCGAGTAAAGCACACCGAACAGGCAGATTATGTACAGTGGAAGGGGCCCGATGAGCGTGTAGGATAGCATCAACACTGACAGACACGTTGAAAAAGATCCTGAGAAATAGCGACAACAGCAACAACAAGACGCGAATACGCCGATTAATTGTAAGTTCATATACGAACATAACAATGATTTGTTTGTTCAGTTGTCAACAATTGACCCACACACTGAAGTTCTTAGTTAAACGACCTCCAGGTTCTAAAGTGCTGTAAATTGCATGTATAATTATAATAAAAACACTGTAGAGTGTCAACACAATCAGCCTATAAAGTGTCTTAAACTAACATTTGTCTGCGCAGAGCGAGATTTACATTTTCGTTCAAACTGCATTGGCGACCGACGTCGTCCATACTAATATACATTGTAGACACTGTATAACAATATATTACGCTGGGTAATACATAGAGCATCCGAGTGATGTAATTTAATTTTGAATCGTCTTTCGACACAGTCAGCATGCAGATTGGCCGTTCTGTAAATGATTTATTAAGAGTGCAATGTAGAGCAGAATGCTTGCTTCCCTTCAAGCTGTCTTATTCGATATTCATTTTTTTTTTATTCTGAGCGGTATATTGTGACTTGGCTAGGGGACACTTAGGATTTAGTTTATTCAAAAGTATCTCTAACAATCATAGTAGGGTAAAGCAAGGATCTAATTTGAGGGGATTGTTTTTTACCAAACGTAGATGTGACAAACAAATCTTCTAGCCCGTTTTTGAACTCGTTGCTGGAATCCGCTCATGTCATTGTCAGTGATTCAGTTAGCTTTGCTGTTCGACGACATATTCGTAACGACGTAACGACTTTTCGAAGCCCCTAAGCGGGGCATTAGCGCGGGATTCTTCTAATACCGTAACTGCTTGTTGATTACTCATTGGCAATTCACTGTTGAAATTAAGCTAATGTCCTTATGAGACTATGTGCATACTATATAACTCATACGAGCATGTACATAGGTGCGTGATTAATCTTTTCTAAACATGTATACAAATAAACGCAGTTGCCGCGTGCATCTTGTTATTTCACTGAGGTTCGGACTGTAATAGTAAAGAACGTTTTTGCGAAAGCTTTACCATATATATATATATATATATATATTTATATATATATGAAGGCACCAGACTATATAGCAACATTTTTAGCCGCTTACAGGTACAACAAGAGGTGCTTCAGCTAGCCTTGCGTCTCGATATTGATCTTTGCCGTGACCAAATTTGTCTACAGAATCCGTCGGCGTTTCGGACACCAATGTATGCGTCCGAAACGCAGCGTGCAGAACCGGGCACCTGCCAAATACGTGGACAGTCAAAACCAACGCTGGCTCTCCAGCAATCGGATTTCAAAAAATGTCTATTACAGAGGCAAGGATTCACGTGTTTTCCGTTAAACAAGCGTTAATTTGATTCTGACAACGCAACGCAGTTAGGCGAGCAATTTCCACAGAGCGTCTTTTTTTACCGGCGGTCGGATTAATCGTTATGCAGCGAGTGGTTACGTGAAGGCTGCAACACGAGCAAATTTGCATGAACTGGTTGAACGAGATAGACGTTTCAAATTGCGGATCTTTGCCGCTAACTTTCCGTGATTTTCTTGCTGCGAAAAAGCTGCACCTGAATGATTTTTCATCTGAATCTGGTGCTAGTTCGATAGATGTCTTCACATTCGTTACCTTGTCCGCGTTGTAATCGGCATTCGTTTGATCGAACGTTACACTTGCGACGTTTTTACTCGTGCCTTCAGCAAGCTCGCTAGAGGAGGTACCGAATGATATGCCCCACTTCATTTGTGGGGCGAAAGCAAAGAGTCAAAGCTTCAACGATCACGCATGTCCATGTGTTGCTCAGTTCATCGTCCGTGGTATCGAAATTCACTGCAATTGACTGCCCGTAATGCCGAAATTCACTGACACTGACCTACTGGATTACTTGCTGGTTGCGGATGGATTTGCGGAAAGTACATGTATGTTCGTTGCATACACGATTGCGCGGTAGCCATATATATCTATCTCTACGCTGCAGAGGCCATTGCTCGTTTCTGCCCCAATACCGGCAATACCTAACGGCAATATTTCACAGCGACCTCATCGACGAGGAAATGCTGATGGCGATGGTCACAGCCAGCGAGCACGAGTATTAGGCTTGGAGATCCGGCCGTGTAAAAATCTGACCATGGAATACCAATTTCCTTCTCGAATAGACCACACCATTGACCGCCTGCCTCAGAAAAAATAGATCAAGGGCTCTCGCGGGCAAGTCTGGAATAGTGCATTCATTCAACACTATATATATATATATATACAATATATATATCATAATTCTTACTTACTGTCCCGTAAGTAATTGGTGACTCGAACAAGCATCGTTTATTTCTATTTATACTGTAACAGGATCACCGCCGGCTATGACCACCTGCTGCTTCTGGTTGCTGTAATTCGTACCATATGGTTGGTGGTTCGCCTTTCTGGCCAAGGTTAGGAGTAGGCTAGGTAAGGCTAGGCAATATGTCAACGAGTTCATGTTTCCTGGATTAGTCGGCAATTGCAGTGCATAGACCGACGTGTACGGCGGCATGGCGGATTCGGCGATGCGACGAGGGAAATGCAAAATGGACGCTGATTCCGCACAACATCCGACCTGTTATACGCCGTGACATCATCCCATACGCCCATACGTGTGTTGTCTATATTTCACCTGCGTCTAGCAGTATGCCTCCGTATGTTCTATGTGTGACAACAACCCCTAGGGTAACTGCAATTTTCTGATCGAGACTGTCGAGAGTGTTTCGGAAAGAGTTTATATGTAAATTCACTTTGCATGCATTCAGTTCGTCTGACTGAAAAAGTTCGTCCGCTAGCCCAATTCTGCCCACGTGCATGTGTAGTGGCTAACACACAAGGTGCTTAGCAGCGTCATAAGCGTTGGTTGTTTTAATATATCTAGAATACGCCTACTAATGCTGTTTATGGCCAACGATTGAATATATATATATATATATATATATATATATATATATATATATATTGATTTATTGTTCGCTTGGCATGTATACCTAAATACACATGTCACCCTTTTATATCAGGGGCGCTTAGAGCGGCAGCATATATATTACCTACCTATATATATATATATATATATATTCGTATTCCCGTATCTCTTGTGCCAATACGTACGTTACACGCACTAGGTGATCTATCGCTGCATAAAAAATTGTGTTGTCTCGGGACTGACCAAATCATGTTTAAGCATATAAATAATGGACTGCAAAGTGGTATGAATGTTAGATCACTGGAAGTTGCGCGCTCAGTGAAGGTAAACAACACATTCTCGTGGAGAGTTCCACGAAGTCTGCGAAGTCGACAGACCTGATGTATGTTTTAATTATTTTCAGAGGTTAAATATTTTGTTAAAAACAATGTATACTTAGGCATATATGACCCTTGAATAAAGGTGCTTTTGACTTGACTTAATTTATATATATATATATATATATATATATATATATATATATATATATATATATATATCAAGCTTTTATTTCACCATAAATTGGTAGAATGTATATATATATATATATATATATACACATACATACAGTGTAATGTTGTGTAAATATATGCATATATATTTACACAACATAACAAAGATGTGCTTCCTCTAGGCAGTAGTACTTACCAACGGCTAGCGAATGACTCTCCTCAACATCGAGCGGGTTGGGTGGCAGCGCAAACGGGGCTAGCGAAAAGCCCGCCACGAGCCAGAGGGTGCCCATGGCCAAAAAGGATGCGTTGCGTCGTCTTCGCACCGGTCGTGCCAACGTCAGCGTCAGAAAGCCCAACGACAGTAGCGCCAACAATAGGCACGCCACGCTCACCTGCAAGTGGTGTCAGTATCGCCAGTGAAACGTCGCTTTTACTGCCTCCTAAGGAAATCAACAGTATATGAATATATATATATATATATATATATATTATGTATATATATATATATATATATATATATATATATATATATATATATATATATATATATATATATATATATATATATATATATATATATATATATATTATGTATATATATATATATACTGTAACCACCATGTTTGGTGATGTGCTTAGTCGTAGAAACAGTTTATGGATAAATAGCGCCTCCAGTCGGCTACCTGGTCAGATGTGAAGATAGGCACTCAATTCATAAGAAGCAGCCGAGGTAAAAGTCCTTCATCGTCCGTCGGTCGGACCGATATTCTTATTGGTTACTTCTCTGTGAGCAAACTACCACTACTCCGAGTAGTAATAGTCAACACCAAAGTTGATGGCTCGTCAAGCACAGAGATACGCTGTCACCGCAAAAGTGACAATGAGCACGCGCCCCTCGAAAGCCACCTGATATCACCACGCGGGCTCTAGAGAGTAGCGCCAGTGTAAAATTTCGCATACGCATTGCGTTTTGACTCTGTGCACTCCTGAAAAATTGCCGCGATGTACGTGTTTTGTCTCTGATTAGTCAATCATCACGACCGTCGCGGCCCGATGCCGGGTTTTTGGCGTCGGGCCGCTACGTAAAGGACCGTTACAAATTATATTTGTGCATATAATTTGTGTGTCCATATTCGTATATAAACAATATACAATTGTATGTAATTAAGACTATATTTTAGTTATGTATCATCTGGAAATGCAAAGTTATGTTAAAAACAAATGGGTATAACATTTAACATGTCACACAATATGTACACACACACATATATATGTATATATATATACATATATATGTGTGTGTGTACATATTGTGTGTGTATATATATATATATATATACAAATACATATGTATATGGGCATCCACCAACTAACTCAGCGCATAAACGTTGGCGTTCTACTTGTATCTTGTTCAATGCGGCGAACACTAAATGTATAGTTAGCAATAATAGATCGCACCAGATTCAATTGCTCGGTAACGTTCGCATAATGCGTGTGTGAGGTCGGGATGAAACACTCCACACGACCGAGCCGCACCAACAGGGTGCACTTGGCTATCTCAATCAGACAATGAGATGCTATGTGTGTGCGGTGCTATTATGTATTATGTGACTGTTGTAGCTACTGGCGCTGCTCTGGCAGTCGTTTACATGCGTCCTTCTGTTTAGGTGTTGTCCTGTGATCGAATGGGCATTTACCCATCATGTACAATACACGCGTAGTAGGTAGTGGCACTTGTAAGATCGAATGGTCAGGGTAGAGCCACGGGGTTGGGCGGCTGCTGGGACTCACTTACCTGTGGCCAGGTGTCTCGACCGACGAGACACGCGTATAGGGCGTAGACCAGTGCGCTAAGACTCACGTAGGTCAGCGCATAGCGAAAATGCTGCTCGGTCTGGGTAAACGAGCTCTGTCGAAACTGCTCCTCGAGAACCTTCGAATCAAATCGCGGATTCCACCTGAAGTTACGCGGCAGACAGGTCCGTAGGGTTGCCCGTTGTTCGGCCGCGACGGCGTCATCACACCACCGCGATGGGCCAAAATCGTGCGGTGACCCAACGACACCAGATCCAGATAACGAGAAAAGAGAGAGAGTTAGAGGGAAAACAGATAGAAAGAGACTCATGTTTATGCAGTTATAAGTCATATTTGCAAGCACACATTTGCCTGTTGTTAGAAACAGGCTAGGTACTGATCGCAAGCAGCACAAGGATACGATCTGAGAGCTGTAACAAACACTTTGCAACAGCTATACATACACATACATGGAGGGATGTATGAAGGAATTGTTCAATTAGAGAGCGGATAGGTTAGCCGGTGGACCCGCACGGTGATTGGTTTTGTGCCCACTCGCTTGTCATTGTTTATCGATTGCGTCTATCCAATTGAATCGTAATCATTTAAAACCCCGTATCAATGCTAGAAGAATATAAAGCGGAGTCCAGGGACACTGAGACAGGTTGACTTGCTTTCGACGTTACTTTTGCACTAACCAGGTTACAAGCGGATGGCCATTTTTCAGTAGAGTTCAACCAACCTTCTTTATAGGATAAAACTCGTTGTGCTTACTAACTCACGCCCATCGACACGACACTCAACCAGCACTAACCTAGCATCCGCAATAATTAAGCTAAGACTTTTGTGTGTTGATTTCCCATTGTCACGCAATAGCCGTGCACCGAGGAGGTTCAAAGATTAAGACTTGTGGGGGATAAACAAGAAGTTAGCACATACCGATCAATAATGGCGAAATTAAAGCGTCACACTTCTTTAACTGCAAAATACCCTCTGTCTAAATGCAGTATAAAACAAAGTCTTCGACCTCAGACCGCGAGTCCTCGTGCGTTGACTCGTACGTCCAAACATAATTGAATAGTGTCACTCTTGAGTAATCCACTTAGAATATTAATTAGATAATGTCGACAGATGCAGCGTTTGACCTATTATATATATATATATATATATATATTATATATATATATATATATATATATATATATATATATATATAATATATATATATATATATATATATATCTATATATATATATATATATATATATATATATATATATATATTTATATATATATATATATATATATATCATATATTTAGATTTCGCTCTATTGCTAGCCCTTTCCCGAGATCCCCAACCTTCCCAAAGGATTTTCCAACTAACTTCGCGGGTTGTACGCCGGTGTATATCTGCGCATTTTGTTTGATCGTTAGTTCATGCCATATATCGTATACTCGTATATCTGTACACATTTTGTTGAAGCAAAGTGAGACCTTTGATTTGAACCTCTGATATGTCGTGAGCTCAATAAATACAGAGTTAAATCCTGATCCGAGGATACTGGGTAACAGACGAACTTGTTTTCTAAAGCCTAATGGAATTAAAGCTACCAAAATTTTTTACCGGTTATCGCTAAGTTTATACGAAGGAGTATTGCTAGTAAGAGATCGATGGGGGTCAAAATAATAAAATCACGGTCAAATTCGATTGGCATTGCAGCCACTAAGTTAAACCTTTCAGAAATGCAATAGAGATACATGACTCGCGACAGTTGTTCTCGTTTTTCAACTTTGTTCATGCAGCTATCTGCCACACTTTACACTCGTATTTAAGGTACCTCGAGGAATGAGTACATGACTGAGGTAAACGACAGGATTAACGAAAACGGGTACAAAGCAAGTTCAAAAGAACCAAAAGTTTAATAATAACCGTGACCACTGTTATCGGTGTTTTATGTTTACAGTAATGAGATTCAAAAATACTGTGTTGGTTGTGCGATTTCCCGATATTACGCCATTGTCTCAAAACACTAAGAAGAGAAGCCATAGTTATTCCCTTAGTTCTTAATCATACTAAAGTATTACATAGCCTAAGTTCACCCGGGAGTTGATTGGTGAATCGTAAATTATTATTATTATTATTATTATTATTATTATTATTATTATTATTATTATTATTATTATTATTATTATTATTATTATTATTATTATTATTTATTATCATTATTATGTGTTAGGACAATACAATTGTGAGGTGTGAATGTGTATCCTCGTTATTTGATGTTTACCATCTAGCCATTCTCAGCCCATTGCACCTAATATCGACGCGGCATTTCCTCTGCAAACTGCCAGTGAAAGCAGCTGCCTCAGAAATTCGTCTTCGCTTATATCCCCGATGTTTGCTCGTATTTGATCACCTAAGTCTTTTATAAATTTCCTTGTACTTCTGCTGAAGTTTACTATTATTATTCTTATTTTTATTATTATTATTAGCATACACTGTTAGGTCCGCACGTGTCGCCTCAATCAAGAAAATGCTATTTAGCTACTCATCCGTCCATACCATCATCATGGCACCGATTTTAGAAACGGCATTGTCTCTACACATCCCAAAAGACAGAAGCTGTCTCAGATATTCTCCATTGCGCTGGTCCCCCGTAGTCGCTTCCATTCGTCTGGCCAGAACCCGAATGAATGTTGCTGTTACACTGGTAATGGATCCAAGTGTTTCCATAGCTACCGGCACGAAGTGAAGCCGAGTTTCGAGACCTGCGTGTCATCCAGAGTAAGCACTTGCTGCGAGACCATATTAATATGGTCACGCCATCAAGTCTTTCGTCATTGTCCCGTCCGAGGCCACGTGGTTCCAATTTTGCTGGCAAACTTTGCCTTCTTAAGAGCAATTTTAATAATTTAACTTAACTCCGTGTGCCGTAAATTCTTCCAGAGCTTCATGGACAGGTTAATGGGTGTAGACCGTAAGTATCAAACTCATTTACGCAGGCTGCGTAAGGAAATCGTTTGCATATTGGAGCTCCTATCCTAATAGCGGCAGTCATACGTAATTGGTTGGATCCAGGATGGTGCCTGGATGTGAGGATAGCAGGAGTTTAAGCCAGCCCTCACCAGAAAAGATCTTGGGCGGTTTTCAAAAGCGCCTGTTCACGGTGTGTACACATGAATCTTAGATATCTCTTGCTAGCTTTCTGCTTCTTACGTACGTCTAGTTTGTGCTGAAAGTGCTCTTCCAAAGGCCTGGGCACAACAGTTATCCTATTGGGCCTGGGTTCAACTTTATCCTATTTGACATTCAGCTTCTATCTTATATTTGTAAGTTAACTGTTGACGTCGTGGCTTACCAACAATTCTGGTCGAGATCCGAACTGGTTGAACAAAGCAGCGTAACATAGTGGAGCCAGGTCTATTGCACTCCACCAGCCAAGCCCATCATCTTTGATAGGTAAACTTGCAATTTTCTATAATTGCCGTCAGCCTGATGTTCAGAACCTCGCCCATGATCTCTCTGGTGGAGGTATCATATGCCTTGGGTTCATCCAATGGGCAATAGTCTGTTGGCGCCTACGAAGCATATAGTTTAAACAGAGCGCTCCCAGGCTGTATCTCCACAGGCACATTGCCATTTATAGATGCATTCCTGGAGCAAAAGTGTTACGCTTCTTTAAGAGCCTTTTGGTCATTTAGTGCTTGAGAGCTATTTTGTCTGCCTAATAGGGCTGCTAGTAGAATCATCTCACCTCTTTCTAGTTGTTTTTCTAAAGTAGAATCTCTAAGGTCGTGGTTACTGCATGTGTTATTTCTCCTCGATATCCGTCGAAAGCAGTGGCTTCGCATTTCTTCGTGTTAGAAGATAGACTTCCGTATTGTTAAAATTCTCTAATTTGACGTATGTTCAATGCTAACAATATCTGCCGGTCCTCCGAGTATTCCGTCATCTAGGTACCAAAAGTTGAACGGGCTTCATTTGAGAAACCAGGCCTGATATAACAAGGTCAAAGATCGCGGTTTCCGTAGTTTCTTCGTAGAAGACCAAGAGGCAGTATTGGCTGGTAGTGCACCAATTAATGCATTCTCTATTAAAACTCTTGAGCTCTTTTAACAGTTTTGTTAAAGATGGAATCGTTTGGGCTAGCGTGTCTTTTAGGTGCCGCGGACGTAAGCCGTACGTAAATTATTATTATTATTATTATTATTATTATTATATTATTATTATTATCATCATCATCATCATCATCATCATTATTAAACTTCTATTGCTACATGGCGACAATTGTCTGGGTTTTGCCTCTTCGCCTTGTTCCTCTCCAAGCTGTCAAAGTTTGCCTCAACACACCATACTATCCGAGAGCATCGTATGTCGTTGTCCGTATAGATACAGGACGCCTATCATAAACATTCAATTTCACGTATAATTGATTCGCGCTTTGCTCGAGCTGTGATACGTGAGCGGGTGTTCGGTCACGTTTCCAATGTTCTTTGGCCTATTATTCGTTTCATAGTCGGTTGCGCTCGGACATATGGATTAGGCTTGTTTTTTTCTCTATTATTTCTGTTACAACCAGCACCATGGCCATCGCCACAACGTCCCACATGAGACTACTAGGCCAGGCCTGGGCTATCTGGGCTAGATAGGCCACCTCTAAAGGGTGGCCTCAACCGATATCAACTCGATGCAGGCGCCCATTGACGCCTATTTCTGCTGCCGCCGCCGTCGAGATCTCGGCTCAGGTCATGAGCTCGAGATGAGTGCGCGGTGTGTGGGTGTGTGATCAAAGGAAAAGAAAGCGTGTCGGATTCCCCGCATCTATGGTGGAAAAAAACGTCAAATATGAGGAGACCAGGAAGGAGGACGACAACGACGACGACAACAACAACAAAACAACAACAACAATGCCAATGACCTTTCTTCTAATATCGGCTATGAGTTTTATAGCACCACTACGTGCCCGTCATTGTCCTACTAGGTCCGTTTTACAGCAGTGGACGAAACACCAATTTGCAATACGGATGCGGCGAGAGCGCCACCAAGCGGCAGACTTCTTCTAGCGGTTTGACGAGCAACAAATTTAGCCTGTCGCGATGCCCGCGTTCCAATAGGCTGCTTGAGTAATCGGTCGTTGAACCCGGCAATAACAACAACAACAACAAACAGCAACACAATAGTGGTAACAAACAGCAGCAGCAGAAACAACAACAACAGAAACAACAGCAACAGCAAAGGCAACAATAGTAAAAGCAACACTTACAATAAACGCAATCACCTTCATTCTAGCCTTTAAACGAAGCATGCATACGCGACATATAAGGATGACGACGACGACGATGAAAACGGCATCAACGATAACAACAATAACAGTTAGAACAATCAGCATAATGATAGCCATAAAACCAAATGTGCATAAACGAGGCACAGATGATGATGATGATAACAACAATGAAAACAATAACAATAGCGACAGCAACAACAATGAAAACAACAAACAATAGCAACAGCAACAACAACAACAACAACAGGTTTTGGTCAGCGCAACACGAGAGATCTATAACGTTGGTTGCTTCCGTATACAAATTTTGTGTGAGGAACGTGGCTTGTGCGACGTAGACTTATACATCATCCTACTGATCGAACCAAAACGATTCCCACTTTCTACGAGGCGAGGCGTCGAAGACATCCGGACGTAATGCTTTCTAAAATATAGGTTTAATTTAACCTTTGCTATCAACAAGACTTACATCTATCCAGATTAGGTATGTACCTAATCTGGTGCGTACCTAGATGGGGGGTAGGGAGCGACACGGTTTTAGTGGGTGTGCTGATTTCTACAGACACTGCCCCCGACCCTAAGCATACGCAAAACATTAATATTGGTCTCTCAATCAAAAGTACTGCCAACATCGTCGGGTTCTCTGCGCCATGCTGCGTAAGAGCACAATCACTATTTCAAGTGGAAATGGCCCAGCTGCCCGTTTTATGCTAAACTGGAGTCGCACAGCATTTTTACTATTTTTGGAGGTTTCAGGAGTGTGTGATGTCCGTGACGTATGTGCATCAAGCACTCTCAAAACCCTAAAAAAAACAGATGTTAACCTTAATCCACTGCTTATGTCTTTGCTACTGAGTGATCTCCCTCGTCGCGGAGTAGGAAACCGCAAGCCCGCTACCGGCGCAGATCCTTCTCGATGCTCATGATATTTTCTTGTATGGGGCCAGTAGCGCCAGATTCCAAGTTCAACAGACTCTGGCGCGATTCGAAACATTATCGGTGTCGTTAGCCTTAAAACTAGCATTAATGAGACCAAAGCCATGACATTTAGAACAACGAGTCGGGTTAATTCAGTGCATGATGAATTAAGGTTGTACTCTATGCCTCTAAAATACGTAAACAAAACTTTCATACCTTGGGCTCTCTCTGTCCGCATCCGGCCAATCATTGAGAGTTTAGACAACTGAAACGGGCACATAAAGCTCTAACGACTAGCATGGAAATAATAGAGCCGGTTACTTGTTGAAACACCGCTATTCTCCGAAGACTATAACGTTAATTCAGTCTGTCGAAAACGTCGGCCTTATACTTTTTTTTTCTA
>QVRM01005892.1:0-72197 GCA_003439945.1 Dermanyssus gallinae | reverse complement strand
GACGACGTTCGTAGACTGGTAGGCATCCAATGCGCACGCACTCATAGGGCTCAGAGTTGATTCAAATCTCACGAGACGGGTAGTCTTTGTTGCTGTTTTTTTGTCTGCGAGATCTACTTGGGCAAAAACCGGCTTATTTCAGCTCAAACGGGTACGCTGTTTTGTAGAACGATGCAGCAGGATGATACACTTTACCCTGTATTTGGCAAGACCTCTTGTTAAAAAACACATTCAACTCTGGTGACGGGCGCTCGTGTGCAGGTCGACAGCAGCGATCACCAGAAATGACGGGTATATATCTATACAGATACGCTAATGTATATATATATATATATATATATTATATATATACGCACACAAATATATTTTAAAAAATGGCAGAAAACAATGGAATTTCTCAACCATCTGACGAGATGAGTGATGGGGTGGATGAGGAGATGACCGTCTCCATCATCACCTTCATCATGCGGTACTTGCCGTCGCAGCAGCGAAGAGCAGGAGCTTGCCACTTTATTAGGCCTCATTACAACACAACAATAACAGCACCCTCACCATGGTCTACAGTCCCACACCACCTCGAAGTGTGGGAAGGTCTTGTCGTCCGTGCTGGCGACCACGACCACGACGTCGTTCTTGTCCTTGCCCGCCCTTCCCTCTCGGCGTCAGTCTCCTTACCTCTGTGGATGGGAGCATCATGGTAAGGTAATCGATCAAGCATCGACCACGATCCATCCAGGACCACGACGCCCCGCTTCATTCCGCCAGTGCTACTGGTGCGCGAACCGCGCCAACCGATTGAGGTGGCGGGGCATTGTGCTCACCCACATGTGTGGATCATAATAGCGAAGGAGCCGACAAAGTGCGAAAGAAAAAGGACCCGAGGGAAGTGTCAAAAGAGGGAGAGAAACACCAGGAGACGTAGAAAGAAAGAAACGGGGGGAGAAATAGGCCAAGCAGTAGGCCAAGTAGAGCACAGAGCAACTCGAACGTCATCCGCGACAAGACGATCTTGTTGTTCTCATCTGGGACTCGTCATGACGACGATAGCGACGACAGCGATGACGATTATCATTATGATAATGATGCGAATGTTCATGATGGCAACAATCACAGCCCGGGTTGTCGTTGCACCACTTGTTGCTTATGCCTCATGCTTTTTTTTATATTCCCTCACTTTATTGTATTCCTTCTGTTGCCGCAGATTCGTGAATTTGTGTGTTATTGCACTGCTGCTTCGTCGCCAATGTTGCCTTTGATTTTTTCTGGCTGCCGTAGTTCGCTCGTTGTCTCTTATTCCTCTTATATCCTCTCCCGCTGCTATTTTTTCCTCTTCAGCCAGCATAATATGTGTGACATACGAGCATATAATTGAGATTCTATATCTACACACGTTGACCTTCGAGTTTGATATCCAAGGACAGCGAAGTACATCCACTCGCTCACATACTCACCTGTACGGAGGCCTCTTTTCTCAAAGAGGACGCAAGCAAACATGACTCTTTAACAAACTAGTTGACCGAGCAACGAGTGGTGGTTAGAATGCCCGTATTGAAGAAGCTTTACTTGAGTTAAGATTACTTGACTAACAAAGTAGAATTGTTGACACTAGTTTGTCCTTGTGCGTTAATAAGGGGGGAACGTTTTTTTTACTTCGAGTGGTCCTTAGGATACTATGTTTCTAATCACTAATAGATATATATATATATATATATTATATATAGATATTATATATTCATAGTCATATATAGACTGGACGCCTGATATCTATCGGTCTCGATACTCTTGGGAGTGAGCCGCAAGCACAAGCCGTCAAGCACGGCAGTGGAGTACATCTCGTAGCTCCATTTCAGGTTTTCGCCAGCCTGTCCTTCATGTGACCGATGCCGACGCCGGTTCTGCTCGCGGGCTTGCGCTAAGTATCACGCATTAAATTGTCAGATGCTTCAGCGCTCCCGGCACTAACTCGCGCAATGTGGGATGGACGCATCGCATAAGGTGCGTTTCATTCTGCCTATACCTAAAGTTTTCGGGCTGACCCTCAGCCAAGATTTAACGTCCACGGAACTGTTTTCCACATTGCTTCATAGACGGACCCCCATACATACAAATGTGCAACGGTGGGGCTCGAACCCGCGCATTTATGTGTTCCTTCCGGTTGCGAGGCGCAGACCTAATCCACCACGCCACCAAGCTCGACATTCTACCTATACCTAAGTAACTCAGTAGTGATATATATATCACTACTTAGTTGCATCTCTATATATATATATATATATATATATATAAGGCCATGCACATACGTATATTGCAGGTTCATATATTCGTTGGTTTATTTATGTGCTTGCTTATGCATATTGTCTTTATATGTAAACATATATGTATGTATATTTGTGTATGGATACGTATATAATACATTTCTAAGACAATGTAGTAATATTTTCATTTCTCTTAATCCTGTGGTCCCACATAGCTGTGTATATTATGCGTACGCGTATTTTTGTATAATAACATTTGTATACATCTAAATGTTGCATGTGTCTACGCTGCTTTCGTTTCCTTTGACTGATGCGGCGGTATATTGCTGCCGTTTTGTCCGGTACGTCTCACTCTGCGCCGGTCAAAGACAGCATGTTTGGCCGTTAAAAGCCGGATCAATGATCAACCGATGACATCGCAGCTATGGGCATGCCTGGGCCAACTGGCGGCTCTCAGGCGACCCTTCGAACAGCAATAGCGTTCCTCTCTAAGGGCGATTTCGTTGTTGCTATTGTTGTTCTTATTGCTGTTGTTCTTGCTGTTTTGTCTAAGAAGTCATTGCTTTTAATGTTGTTGTTGTTGTTTGTTGGTATTTCCGAGTTGTTAAAACCGCGCAAGATGGCTTAGTGGCAAAGCCTTTGCCTTGCATTCGGAAGGACTGGGTTCGAGACCCAGACCGGCCACTCTTAAATTGGTTTGCATGGTTTCCAATTTAGACAAGGTAAATGCCGGAGTGGATTAAATTAGCCATGACATGAAAAAAAACGTACACGGGCAATTGCCTTACGGAAAACCTTTAAAAAAATATCTGTTGCTGCTGTTGCTGTTATTATGCTATTGCTGTTGTTGAGTGGCGTTCGTCGTCGTTGCCTACATCTAAGCTCAACCGTGACGCAAAAACGCGTGTGTGGTTGCCGTCTCATACATGAAACGGTGCAGCTTGACCCTGCGGTCGTAAAACTAGCGCCGGACGTCGTTTGACATGATGCCCTCAGATTTGAAACGGCTCCCCTGAGCAGCTCTTTTTGATTACGTCTAAGCTCAGCGTAGGGTCGTCCGCCTGTCGTATCTTTTCATGACAAGTCTTCTTGAACTGTATGCCTACAGCTGTCTAGTAGGGCGGCTAACATCGTAGCACGTGAATGCGACTAGGGGAGCAGCAAATACAGGACAGAGCAAAAAGCGTAGCAAGCTTTTTATATAAGATTTTATAGATTTTGCTTTGTCTGCCTCCCTTGATGCCGGTAGCACCTCACAGCGTTGCCCGATATGCACCCAGCCTTGTCGTTAGGATTATATGGTCGTTTAGGCAACAGTGGTAAAACGAATTCTTGCCAGTGTGCCAGTTGTAGCCGTAGAGGTAGTAGTAGTACACGATTTCATGGGTGACTAGTAAGATTTTGATTTCGTGTATATATATATATATATATATATATCAGACACGGGCGATAGCCTTTTCTGCACACTGTCCTCAATTGTTACAATTTTTTGAATTGTGTACTTATGGAAATTCCAAGCTCAATAACAAAATACTGAATATAAATTTGGCATCTGGGAAAGACGTCCCCATAAAAAATATTCATATATATATATATATATATATATATATATACTTTTTTTCCTGCATAGAATTGTCAGCTTTGTCGTGTCAAACATTCTGTTTAAAATGTGAGATCGCCAATGTAGGTTATCTAGAAAAAAATCGTACAGCTAGAGAGAGTTCTAGCCCGCATATCTATAACTGGGCAGCGTGAGAGAGGTACCTTTTCCAAAGACTCTCAGCTATATTTTCTATTAAATTCCAAGCAGCAAAGTTTTGTTCGATCACACCAAAACTGAAATTTTGGGCAATCATGCTAGCAAAGGCGAGTTCAATAAATGAAAAACGGACACATCACTACTATATACTCAAGGGCCGACAAACATTCACTGATCAACTGTCCAGCGGTGTTCGAATATTTTTATTCCTTTAACAATAAAGATCAAATGTCAAGGCAACATGATCGCCAATAACTTGTGGAGAACCTTGCGTATATATATATATATATAGAGAGAGAGAGGGAGAGAGAGTGCACTTGTCATGTAGTGATCTGTAACCCTCTCTACAACTGGTCTAGGCGGATGACGTAACCACTCATCAACGTGGCTTGCCGTTTGTAGCAGTGATCGCCTGGTTCCTGCAAGAATATTACCGTTGTTGTTGTTGTTGTTGTTGTTGCTGCCGCCAATGATTCGCAGATGTGAAGGTCCTTACTGGAATTCTCACTGGCACCAAACAAAGAGAGAGAGAGATTGAGAGAAACGGGGGGAGAGAGAGAGAGGAATTGGGCCCGACGACGCAACACCGGCACGAAACACCCCGACGGCGGCACGCGTGCATGAGCTCACGAACGCTTGCACACCTGGAAGACCGCGCAGTTCCCGTGTGAGCGCAGCCAGAGGCAGTCCCGGGAAACGCCGACGACCAATTGGGCGGCAGGTAGCGACAGGAACGTATGCAGACACCACCAAGTCAACCGCCAGCAGCTTATTTACCACCTCACGTCACCTCATAGAACGACAAAGCTCGGCGGCGCTCGCCGATAGAGGTCGCTGCTCTTAGGCGACCCAGAGTCGCTTCTTCTGAGTCGTCTGTCTGTCTATCTGTCTGAGCTGCAACAACTGTACTGTTTCTTGCATTGTTGCTGCTGTGTCTGCTGCTGTCGCTGCTGCTACGATGCGATGCGACGCGACGCGATGCACTCGAGTCCCGGTTAAGCCGGCTTATCTGCAGCTATTGAGGTGAACTCGATTCGATTTGACTACAAAGGTGGGCATAGCGGACAAAAAAAGGAACACGCCGAAAGATAGAGTTAAGGCGAAGAGAGAGCGAGCGAGAGAGAGAGGGAGGGGAAGGAAGACAGATATATAGTGAAGGCATGAGAGCAGAAAGGAAAGCGAGGTGCGTCCGCCTGTCTGGAGACCGATTCTTCACCTCAGCAGCGCTTGTTGCTGCTGCTGCGTGTCGGCCTCACCTTCTCGCTGCTCGGCTGGAATTCACCGGGCCAGAACGACGCTTCGATAGGACGGCGTGCGTGACGTACGAGACGGCAACAGCGATGCAATGTCGCGGCCCCTACCCGTGTGTCATCGTCGAGTGGCCCTGGGCATACAAAACGGTCCTTGCACAAAGTTTCGCGCAAATCCCTCGCAAAGCACAGTGTACACACATCAACGCGCCATCAACAATGCTGCAACGCGAATTAAACACCACCGGCGCCACCGACTGACTCAGGGCTGAAGCACACGTCTGCACAATACTACGATTGGTGGCGATAGATGTTGGCAGAGAGAAACTCGTGGCGAATTTCGTTTGCCTACGCTGCGCGTGCACAGTTGCAATTTCCAAATTGGTGGTTTTTGACATCAAATTAAAACGTCATCTAATAGTGTGATAGTTTATCGTGATGGAGCCTCTGTCGGGCTTATCTGTCTGCTTCTACCTCAGATGATCGCAATAGCTCATCCTAATGGTCTGGAAAGAAATGCTTGTTAAGCTATTGTAAAATTAAAGTATTCATTATGTGTAGTATGTGTTCACGTAATAATAATAATAATAATAATTAATAACATGACAAAGTTGGAATTAAATAAAAGTCAAAGTGAAGTCAATCCACGAGTTGTCTACTTGAGCTGTGTCTGTGTATTTATTCCAAAACCCACCATATACCACACACCTACTCACATACACAACATGTCGTGTTTATTTTATTTTTAGTTATCTCAACTAGTACAGTACGATACAAAACCTCGTTTATTGAAAACAAATAATTGTCATATAACGAGCTGACTGCAGGGTTGGCATTAATGCGCACTAGTGCGGCATTATTCTCAAAATCCGTCGGAGATCTGCCATTTGGATGAATACAGTAGTTCGCATATTGTAAATTGTCACTTGTCGAGCCCGGTGGCGTGGTGGCATGCGTCTGCGCCTCGCGACCGGAGGAGACACATAGGTGCGCGGGTTCGAGCCCTACCGTTGCACATTTGTATTTATAGGGATCCGTCTATGAAGCAATGCGAAAAGCAGTCCCATGGACGTTAAATCTTGGCTGAGAGTCAGCCCCAAAAAGATTTTTTTAAGTTGTCACTTGAAAGTGGAATTATCGAAGCGACATGTCTATCGCTCGATCATTTTTTTAGCAACCGTAAGTCATAATGTTATCGTAAGCTTAGCATTGTCATCAGTAAAACAGTCTCTCAAGGCACATCACATCTCTCTGCTACGCGTCTCCCAAACCGGCCTTGTCGAGCCCGGTGGCGTGGTGGCATGCGTCTGCGCCTCGCAACCGGAGGAGACACATAGGTGCGCGGGTTCGAGCCCCATTGTTGCACTTTTCTATTTATGGGGGTCCGTCTATGAAGAAATGCAAAAAGCAGTCCCATGGACGTTAAATCTTGGCTGAGAGTCAGCCCCGAAAAGAAACCGGTCTTGGACGTCTTGGAGAAGGTTTTTGCCTCGCTGATGAGGGTGTACCTAAACGTATGCACCGTATGCCCACTTTGTAATTACAAGTGCATTGCACAATTTTACATAGACATGTGGATCTCTGATAATAGAAGTGCAAAAAAACATATTGCACAGGGCTGATGTGGCCTTAGCGCATTCGACAATATGTTCTCAAAAAAATCTCGCCAAGCCCCCTATAGGTCAATGGCCCGCTATTTTTTTTTCGGGTACAGTTTCAATAACTGTGTTTTTTCTTAAGTGAAATACACACCTTGTGTTTGTCCGCCGACATGGATACTAAATTGATCACCGCTTACAGAGCTGATCCTTGCCTTGTTGTGGCATGAGTGCTCTGTGAACCAATGCAAGAGTAAAAATTACTTTCGCTAAAGTCTCTGAAGCTTGCCAGACTAGAGTGGTTTGGGCACCATTTAGCATCGTAAACTACGCTTGAAAGTGCACCAAAAGCACTAACAGCCATGTCATTGCCATTCTTAAAAGACATTATGCCACTGCGCAAGTTTACCATTTTATTAAAGTTGAGCTAAGTTGACTGAAACCGAGTGTTGACAGCGGCAATTTCACCAGCTGCTTAGTGGCTCGATTCAAATACGTCTGTAGTGAAGATGCCGGTGCTAAGCAAAGTGAAGTAATAAACCCGACCAAAAGGTTTAACAACTTGACTAGGTTTGTGCGGTAATTTTCCACATTTGAAAACGACCCAAATCGAGTGTTCAAGTTTGTACATGCGATCGGCGCTGTCATGTTCTCAAAGTTTGCTAAGGGGTACTTTAGAGGCACAGTTTCAATAATAGCGTAGTTGTGAGGTGTGGCTAGGTTGAATGTCTCAGCAAAGCGGCCGAACTCCGCCTCTAGTTTGTGATATTCACGTGTTGCGCTAGTCATCTCGATTGGCGTGAAAATGTAGTTACTACCAACATAACACGAAGACATTGACATTCTACCAGAGACGCAGTCCAGAAGCCGAGTGCGTAGGGGATTCCAGGTAGCGCAAACGTGTCATTAGTGGTTGTTCGGTAATCGCCAATATAAAGCTATGTATTTGCGTGCTTACCACATGTGGAGGTGAGGTGCTTCTTCGTACTTATTTTACAGTTTTGCTCGAGTTACAACTTAGTTGCCTTGAGTAGGCACCCTAATCGTAATTCAGGTTTCATCCTTACCCTCTTCTCTGAAATGAAATAACTAAACATTTTTTCGGCGTCCTGTGAAGGCCTCGCCACTTACGGTTCTTACGACCCCTAACAATAAACTCAGACACAGCTGTTGCCGTCAATGTCAGCCTGCCCACCTGCTCACAAACGAGCGATTTGTAAACCATCAAAACGACGCAACTAGCAGCAGCGGTTATCATCGAACTAGAACAGGTAAATTAGGATTAGGTGGATCAAAAACCCTTATCTATAGACTGTTACAAGCGGCCATCGACACATCGTTTGTGACTGTTACGTTTCGGTCCGCAGTCCACGGTCGTGTGGATGTGTAGATTAGACTGTCGAATACCATAACGAATGGCGACGCGTTTCTTTGGTTCGAAGTCACGTGACGCGGCAAAAGGCGCAATAATAACAATAACGTCATAACAAGCAAAGCAACAACAACAGCAACAACGACAACAACAGCAACAACGACAACAACGACGACAACAACAACAACAACGACAACAACGACAACAACGACAACAACGACGGCAACAACAACAACAACGACAGCAACAACGACAGCAACAACGACAACAATGACAACAACGACAACAACAACACAGATAACAGAACTTATAGCAACAGTAACAATGACAGCAACAACACCAATAACGACGGCAACAACAACGATAACAACGACGACAGCAACAATAACAACAACAGTATCAACCCCGACGACGATTTCTCGGCCGAACAACCTATCTGCCTTTCGTGTGGCTCGGTGTTTATTCGATACTCATTGATAGGCCATCATTTATGACACCCACATAGATGCGTACTTATACTGATACGTATGTCCGCTATTACGGACGCGGGCTGACGCTCAGTGATGGCACACGCACGCTATAACGCACGCTTCATTTCGACGCTTCACGACTACTGACGGTACCTCGTCGTGAAGAATGGGCGCGCTGCAATATCGACACCGCCTGTGCACTATTTATCAGTCGGTCGAGTTCGGTCAGCCGGGGGATACCGGCGTAGGCCGCATCATAACCATCAGTTTGTTGATTGCCCGGTCCCGCTTGATCGGGTCCCTCCGGCTCAAGATTGATTGTTTATCGTTGCGCACGAAGGTACAGGTAGAGAAAGAAAATACAATGATGAATACCTTTAAATAGTTATATATATATATATATATATATATATATATATATATATATAAACATGTTAATTATTGCATGTTTATGTAGCATGTAGTGAAAAAATTACTATATATATATATATATATATATGCTGGCGCTGTTCGTATCAAATAGACGAATAGTCAGTCAGGTGGAAAACGCGACGCACCAGTTAACTCTAGGAAGAGCGATATAGCGCGAAATATAGAGAGAGAAAGAGGGAAAGATATATATATATATATATATATATATATATATAGAGCGAGAGAGAGAGACCCCGTATGGGTTTACAGCAGGCTGATACAGCGGGCTCGGACGTGTCTTCAGCACTACGATGATGCCACCAGAAAAGTTGCCGGTCGCGTGACCGAGGGACGGCGTACTGGTTGCCTGTGTGGTGTTGCTCCGGCGCCGCCACCGCCGACGCCGCTAGGTACGCTGCACAGCCATCACAACGTGGGCGTGAAGACGCGCATTGGCTTGATGATGATGTCATATGTCGTTTGGCTGTCGATTTGTACTAATCCTAGCAACCATGGTCAGAACAATAATAATAATAATAGTAAAAACAATCGTTAATACTCTACGGTTATCATGGTGGTGATGATGATGATGATGACGACGACGATTATGATGATGGTGACAACAATTATACATACATAAACAAATAAATATATGTACAATGAGGAAACGGATCGAGTCTCCGTCTCAGGCGTCATGAACGTCATAGATTGAGCGACGGGTTGGCAATTATTGCGTCACATCTATGCAAGAACGTGGGCTTCGCATGTTCGCGACGACTGTACAAATGTACATAAAGTGGTACTTTTAAATAAGGATTTTTTCGCCTATATATCTATACGTTTATCTATTTGGATATTCATTAGTTTACCAAGAACTAACCCATGTAATATGCAGTTCCGAAAATAAGCTATGTTAAAACTTTAACTTAAACGTAAATTTGTATGTACATATAATAATGCAAATTATGTTTTCTTTTTATCGGTATCTACTCGTTTCGGAGGCTTGCAGAAAGGCTCGCGAAAATTGTTGGCCAAGTTTCACAGTGGAGATTTTTACCTGGACGATTATCTATCCGTACATTTGCTATACATACGATCAACTCAATTTTGTCACTATGATGTTCGTAGCGGTGGTAGCAATGGCCAGAGTGGTACAACTTGTCCTCGTTATTCAACTTTTTACTACTGGTATCACAACGATAATGATATATATATATATATATATATATATATATATGCATGGTTATACTTTGCAAAGCAACTTGATTATACTGACATTGATTAAACTTGAAGTCACCGTTATCTGATGTGTTAAGTCGTTCCTGTGTATTGGATTAGAAACAGGAATGTGGCAGCGGATGCTGTACATCATGACGTCAAATAAGCGTGCGCCTGCCTACACGTGTATACGTTGTCACAGAGTCACATACAGATGGGACTAACGGATATTTTTTCTTTGACACGCGGAGTTTGCGTCGCTGATGCCAACCGTAGCCTCGATACTATCCTCTGTTGTTGTTGTTGGTGTCGTTGTTGTCTGCGGCAGCGTTATTCTCTCAAAGCTGTCCTGCTCAGCTGCTGATTGAGGCTTGCAGATCAACTGAGTCTTGATATTTGTGGTTCTGGCCTTCTATCCTGAGAACGTTTGCTCGTTTGCATCCCACGATCGTCGCCACATTATTTGAACACGATCCATGAAACCGAAAGCTCTAGGAGACTATTATCGTGTGTTATTGTTCGTGTTTTTCTATTTAAATACCACAGCCATACAGTAGATCACATTAAATATTTGTTTGCTTTAATAGAGGGGGCGTATAGTGCTTATCCTATAAAGCGTTTATTTTGCAACGCAAAAAAAATATATTTATATATATATATAAATACGAACTTATCTAACATGTGTGAAATGGAATTAGGATCGAACGATCGTACTGGTCACTTCATTAAGCGAACTCACGCTTCTGTGAGGTACCCTCGAACAAGTGCGGCAGAAAACGTCCAAGCATTGTCGTGCGGGAGGATGAAGTCATCACCAACAGCCCTTGGCCAGCATAAGGCACGACGTAGGGTCTTAGAATCTCATCAACTCACTGTTGGATGGCAGAACCTTTTTCTCCCATGAGAATCGCTACCTTCAAGGACTTCCCTGGGCAACTGTTGGGGTTCGGCGCTCCTGTCTAAGGAAGATATTGCACCCCAAACCATGATTGAACCGCCGCCACGACTGAGACGCTGCACAATGCAAGGTTCCATAAACCGCTCTTCGTCGCCTGTACACTCCCGCCCGTCTATCGCGGCCGTAGGGAGACGTCCTGCTCTCATCCGGGTGTCGAACGTCCTGACATTGGCAAACTGACCTATATTCCTGATCTTGCGCAAGCCGGCATCGTGCTTGACGCTGTACTGTGATCAGTTGTGAACGTACAGCGGACCTTACGTTAACAATATGCAGTATTCGCCTCGTCGGCGAAATAGTCTGGGAATTTGCAGAGCCTTCAATAAAGAGGCACGGTCGGCTGGCCTGATTAGTTGTAGCTCCAGCCCCTCCGACATTTGCCCTGAGACATCTCAAGCTTACCCGTAAGTTGATGATTCCTGCCGTTGGTAGGGTCTGCAAACGGCGGGTTTGGTTCATACCTAGTTGACTAGCTATAGAACGTTGACTATAGCTAAGCTCAACCAGCGCAACGATATCTGAGCGACTATCTCTTTCTCTACTCTGGCCCTCGTTTCAAGAAACTCGCTCTTTCACTGATTTATGCTACTGGCTGCCTGACAAGGAACATCGACTCTAACACTTCGTTACGTGCTTGGTATAAGATATCTGCAACGGCAGAACGGCAGTGACTAAGCCGAGAGAGCGCAAATCTTATTTCGTTTTACCTTTCTTAAGCTAAGTTTATGCATTGTGCAGTTAGGAGACGTTCGAAATGCAATCATTACTTAGAGGCCGTGTGGCTTTATACGGTAAAATTGAGCCATTCATTAGAGAGGAGGACGCAAAGGTCAATGATAACGGTGATACCAACGACGAAAACTTTCAACGACGGAGCTAAAATGGCTCTTACCCTGATCTAGGTATATCGGGACCATGCGACAACGTAGGTGGCCCGACGGCACTTCGCTTTCGCCAGCTGACCATAGCGCTGTGACGTTCGAGACGCGAACTTATAATTGGGGGACTAGGGCTGGAGAGGAAATTAATGAAACAGTTATTCGCATTTATGCGACAAGACAACATACATTTATGTGTTTCCAATTACTCAAAACCGTCTCATGTGCGGCTGGTGTTTCTGCTGCTGCTGCTTTGAATCTGACGTGTGCGAATAATGCCGCACTGCTGTGAGCTTTTTCGACGATGACGAGATGAAGTCGTTCAATTTAGCCATAGCCATGCTAAAATTAACTTTTGAACAAGAAATAATCATGCACATCTGAGTGCTTTCTATGTATGTGTGTGCGTGTGGGCTGGCGTCTAAACGAGAGACAGAAAAATGGAGAAGGAGAGCGAAACAGAGCAGAAACAGGCAAAAATGAGAGAGAGAGAGAGAGGAACGCAGACATCGGAAGGATGGGAATGACGGGAGATGGCGCGGATGACGCGTATTATTATTAGCGCGGATCACGCTGAAGATGATGTTCCGCTTGGCGGCATCTTAATGGCTGTTCAAACACTATTCCTCCCCCAGTTCCTCTGGCCGGTGGGTCGGCGTGCGTTGCTGCAGATGTTAAAAAAAACCACCGGCGGAACTCGACGGTGTGCTGCTGTTCCTGCGTACAACCGACACGACCCACAATCGAGTGACTGAAGGACAAGCAGATAACTCGAGAGAAAATGACAGAAACAGCGAGGGAGAGAGAGTTCGAAAGAGAAACACGGGCCACGCGCAACGATTGATTCCTTTAAACAGCAGCAAACCTCCTACCCGCGGCTCCACTGTCCGTCTCAGCAAGCTGGCCAAGCGGCACCAAGAAGACCTAGATGGTCTCTCGTGGCGTTCGCTGTTCGCTTTCTTTCTGACACGCGTAGGAACAGAAAGCGACGTAACGGCGAAAAAGAAAGCGAGAAGAGCGAGAGGAAAACATAGAGAACAAATACTGTCGAGAGGAAAATATAGAGTGTGAACGAAGGAGATAGGGGTGGCGGGAGCAAGCGAGGCACGTAGAGAGAGAGAGAGCAAGACTTGGTTCGACAGAAGAGACGCACATTGTAGTATTCGTTGTAGTAGTTGTTAGCATTGTAATTATTAGCATTTTACGGTTGTTAATGTTAGCAATGTTGTCGTTGTTAGTGTTAGCGTTGTTGCTGCTGGCGTTGTTGTTGTTGCTGCGGTTGTGGTTGTTAACGTTATTGTTGGTGTTCTCGTTGTTGTAGGTTGTTCCCCACGTAAATAGCGCCAGTCAAACGGCCGGCCAACCCGTCGCAGGTTGAAGATGGGAGAGTCACACCGCCGGTTCCCTTGCCGACCCTTGCCCAAGTTACCCTTCCTCGCAGCCGAGCTGCTAACCTTGTCCTCGACGATGCTCCGTTGTTGTCGTCATCGTTGCCGATGCTACTGACAGGCTGGCCATAGCCAGACTGGTTGTTGGCTAACGCCGCTAATAGCAGGAGCATCAGCAGTGGCGGTGGTGGTGGCAGTAGCAGCAGCAGCAGTCGTAACAACAGCGTCAACAACAACAACGACAACAACAACAAGTAACAACAACAGCAACAACAAAAGCGGCAACAACAGTACTCCAGCGTCTGCGGAGAAGAGAAGGAAGAGACAAGCATTACCTGTGGAACAAGTACCGCCGAATAATCCCGCAGCAGATACATGCCATTAGGAGTTGAAAAACCTTACTAGAGACAAGCATAACAACAACAACAACATGGCCTGCCGCCTCATGGATAGTCTGTAGTAGTTGTCGTTGGCTGTGAGCATCTCGTCGTCCGTCTTGATTCATTGCTCTTCTTTCTCCCTGCGTGTTCCACTGCGCGTGTCCACTCAATCAGTCCTCATCATAGTAGATTACAGCAGTGGGACAATTGGCGCATTGGATTGACAAATCGGACGGCTATGATTGCATCGACTATTTTGTGACTCTTGACAACTGCCGCAGTCGCTTTCCGACGTTGTTACGTGTTCAGCGAGCGAGAGTGAGATAGAGAAAGAGAGAGAGAGAGAGAAAGCCTAATAAAAATCTGCCTATACCCAAGCTGCGACTATTCTACTATTAGTGATGCTTAAGGTCATCTTGACTAATAATAATAGTAATAGTAATAATAATAATAATAATAATAATAATAATAAGCATTCTTGGCAGCGTCATTATCATTATCAGTCTAATTGTCATAATAGTAACAGCATAGCAATAATACTGGCAGAAGTAACAACAATGACGAACTATAAAGCCAGACGTGCATTACGAGTTCAAGCATAACGTGCATAGCCCACGCCCGCTCGCGGCGCGATCTTGTTGTCCATGAAGCGAGTGGATGGATTTAACGCGACAACACCGCTAGCGATGGCCCACGTGGTCGCAGTGGCGGCAAGGGGATCAGAAGGGCAATTGGCCGACCGACCGGTGGAAGAACACAAAATCGAGCCGGGAAGCGGTTAACGGATACTAGTAACAACAACGATCAATAAATAGGTCGATCTATCAGCAGATGCATAGGGCGTAGTGGTTGATAGAAAAAAAGTTTGACAAAGACCAAAAAGACATCTCGCGAGAGAAAGATAACGATAGGCAATGAAGAAGAAAGCAGCGATCTGCAACGGAGCAAGCTAATCGTCGTAAGTGAGTGTGCTGCTAGAGAGTTTGTGACCCACCAGAAGTGAAACAAAAGAGAAGAAACATCTGTGATCGTAGGATACCAAACGGCCCGACCGATATGTGGATAGGGAACCTAAGCAGCGGACGAGGACGCGCAATGTGGACGAACGGGACGAGCGCGGACACATTTATGTTGAGCCGGTTGAGAATGCTGTGAAAGCTTAAGTGGGGGATGACCCCGAAAGTGAATGAAGCCAAGGAGATCGACAGCAAGACATTCGTATTGGAGGTAAATGATATACGCATTATTATTATTATTATTTTAGAGAGAGAGGCTAAACGCTTATCGAACATGAGTATAGTACGTGCTGCAACGATTGCTTACAGCTCTTGAGAAACAAAGATTTGTTGTTGTTGTTGTTGTTGTTGCTATTGTTGCTGTTGCTATTATTATTGTTGTTGTTGCTGCTGCTGCTGCTTCCACTTTTGTGGTTGTTTTTTGTTCTTGCTATGGCCGCTGCTGCCACTATAACTGTTGTTGCTGTTCCTGTTGTTGTGGCAGACAGCCGCCACTACGATCATTAGTTGGCATCACCTGCAAGCGCGAAGTAGCTTACCTGCCCCCCACGGCTTGCCCGCTAGCCAGCACAGCTCAGCGTCGCCGACGCCGACCTCGTCGATTTGTCGTTGTAGCCGATAGACGTTGTTGTCGTTGTTGTTGTTGTTGTGGTTATTGTTTTGCTGTTGTTGTTGTTGTTGTTTTTGTTGTTGTTGTTGTTGTTTTTGTTGTTGTTTTGTTGTTGTTTTTGTTTTTGTTGTTGTTGTTGTTGTTATTGTTGTTATGTTGTTGTTGTGTTGTTCTTGTCGTTGTCGTTGTTACCGTTGTTCGTGGTAGGGTGGTCAACAGCAGTGAGGCTGGCTGTAGAGCGTCGCAGCGCGTCTGCGCGTGCGCTGATTGAGACCGCTTGAGGGAACAGGCGCCCGCCACCTTCGACCGACCTGAAGCGACAAAAGTGAGCCTCACAATTACAACGACCGTCACAGCGACGATTAGTGGTGGTGGTAAGACCGCAAATACGGCTGCTATTTGCTGCGACCCGTCCGATTGTTTACTGCGAGCCTGCTGCGGCGGGCTATTGACAAACGCTCGCTAAGGCAGTCAGTGAGCCTGTCGGCGGTGAGGAGAGTTGGTTGACTGCTGTTGTTGGCTTCGCCCTTCTCGGCCAGCAGCAGCTTCTATGGGCAGTTTTTTCTTCTCCGGCTGCCCTTTGTTGTTATTCCTCATCTCCTCTCCTGGTGTCTCGAGATAGATCCTCGTTTTCGTCGTTTTTTCATCACCATCCTCCGTCTAGTCTTCCTCATATACTTCATCATACTTATTTCACTCATATTGATAACTCACTATTGTATAACACTTATATTGAGTATGCATATAACAAAGACAATTATACAGTTGCCAGCTGCTCGCGGCATGTTATTCGAGAGAGGCAGTGCAGTGATCTCTTTGCAAGGGCCAGGCAGGCAGACGCATGAAACTTCGTACACGCCTGAGAGTACAGTCGACAAATACACTCTGTTGTACTCCTCGTGGAAGCTCGTATTCGAGCAGACCAGGTGATGATAGCCATTAGCTATGTATCTGGTATAGACGTGGCCATTGTCGCGGGCAAGACCAGACCAGAGGTGCGATGCACTGAAAATATCAAGGTCTCCAACCTCTCGTCGGACTTGTTCAACTTTATTTTCCCATTCCGAGACAAATGGTACTGTACGCGACGTCTTTAACCTCAATCGAATTTTCTCAACAACCGGTGCTCAGTCTGACATCAGGTACACAAAGCGGCTTCTTGCCTGCATTGGCAGGCAAAGTGCTCGCTTCGTGTATATTGTAAAGCACCTTTCAAGCAAATCAAAGTTTGCCCGAGTGAGATGTTCCCATACTCTGTCAAGATCATACATCAGCATTAGAACAATCGTGAGGTACAAGAGTGCCACTGCCGTCAGGGCTCGGTATTATTATTATTATTGGATACCGCTATCAGGATAGGAGCTCTAATTTGCAATCCCCTTCCTTGCGCAGCATGTGGAAATAAGGTCGATACTTATAGTCTACACCCATTAAGCTGACCAAGAAGCTTTAGACAAATTTTACGGCACAAACAGTTAAATAAAATTATTAATAAAGTCCTTAGGAAGGCAAGGTTGCCAGCAAAACAGATCCCGACAACAGTCCTCACTTCTTACCGGTAGTTCTGGCAACATTATGACCCATTCGCAGTGGGACAAAAAATCGCATTCGGGATCTGGCCAGAAGAATTGAAACAACCACGCGAAACCAGCGCGAGGAGAATATCTGAGACAGCTTCTGTCTCTCACGGTGTGTAGAGGCAATGCTGCTTCTATAATCGGCGGGATAAAGCTAAATATCACTTGCTTGAGTCAAGGCGACACGTACGAACCTCACAACAATATGCTGATAACACATATACAAATTGAATAACATTAATAATAATAAAGCTTCGCCGCCACGATTGTGAGAGCGATCAAAACCTCTACACTTTTTTTGCTTGTTTTGAACGTTTCTATGGGTTCGTCCTCTATAGGCTTGTTATCGCCGTGCGTCATGTCTTCACTACGCCGAAGGTTGGACACGTCTGATATATCTAGGGTTTCCCTAACGGTCCATGTGGCAGCAGCATAGCCGCTGACACTTAGCGGTATAGGTATTATCATCAATTCTCAACGAACACCGCTCAGTGAAAATTCGATCAACAACGGGGGATCGAACCTGTGACACCCCAGTAGATGACAACCTAACCCACTAGTCCCCTGCAGCGCGCCCCCACGAAGCATATACAGTAAAAGGCTTCTACAGGATCATATTCACTATGTGTGTCGTCATCACTGTCCTCTTCGTTCCGAATCGTTTATTACCTCTATCTGCAGCTGTAGCAATGGCAGAGAGCATAAGCACCCAGGTGCGACAGGGTTTCTATTTGCGAAAGCCTATATGTGAGTTCTGCAAACTCGCACATCGTGCCCGTCGCACGTCGCGAAATTGAGAAAAGACGGCACAACAATGCCAATATATACATATGGACGCCATGGTGGCGAGCAAAGCAACGCAAACTATGAACGACGATGACAACAGAGATTGCAACACCACAACAATAACAACGGAAATAGCAGCAAAAACAACAGCAAACATAATAACGAATAACAACCGCAACAGCGACAACAACAAACAATAAGAGCAATAACAATAAAAACCGCAACAACAACGATGTCAAAAACAACAATAACAACAACAACACAAATGGGCGCAATAATAATAACAACCACAAACCCAACAACAACCAACAAAAATAAAAACAATAACAATAATAACCACAACAACAAAAATAAGTGCAATAACAACAACAACACCGGGGACAACGGAAGGAACAGACTAAACAAAAGCATACCAACAACGATGACCCTCACGACAACAATCTGCTACAGGCCCGCTAGGGGACTAGACCGCGCCTGTTTCGAATACGCCGCCGGCATCGATGAGTAACCGCTATCATGAAGACGAGGAGAAACTGTACCGGCGGCGGTGAACTGTTGTGGTACTTAATATTTTGACTATTACAACAACAACAACAACAACAACAACAACAACAAAAGCAGCAACAACAACAACAACAACAAAGCAAAAATACCTCTACTGCTGGGCTACTCCCAGCAGCCCTATTCCTACGATTTTTTTGATCGGGCCCGGTATTTGAGCGACATCAGGTGACATCACAAGTGACAGCGGCAAGCATACGAGAGGTCCGCGTCTGGTAGCTTGTTGGGTTAACAGTGGCCGTCGTTGGCACGTTCTGTAGCGTGACGGAACTCGACCTACGGAATGACGTATGTTGTGTGTGTGGGGCGGTAAGGCCGGCGATCGGACGTTCGCGTAAAGCTGGCCGTTTCTTAGACGCTCTTTGTAGGCGTTTGGATCTCGTATGTGGCGCTGGAACTGTGTGATGCGGACTGTGATGACGGCCCCTACCTAACTGCTAGCTCATCAAATAATTTTAGTAGTAGTAGTAGTCGTAGTAAATTGAAATCGTCTAAATAGGCTCGTAGTAGTAGTAATAGTAGTAGTAGTAGCGGGTGTTTTGTGACGGCATGGTCTAGGGGGGATTTTAGTACGCAAGTAATTGTTGCCATTTACCACCGAGGTGTCACCGGTTCGATCCCTGTTGTTGATCGAATTTTATTTAAGCGTTCCTCTTTGAGAATAGATGATGTACCATATACGACTGAGAGTCAGCGGCCATGCTGCTGCTGCTGCCATAAGGACTGTTGGGGAAACTCTAGGTATGTCAACAAGTTCGGCCCTCGGCGCATTGAAGATATGCCTCACGTTGAGTTCCAAGCCCGCAGGGGGAAGGACACAGTCTTGAAGTAGTAGTTGTATTGTAGCAATCTGTCGCTGCCAAGGTCAACGACGTTACGGTCGTTGTAGGGGTTTGGTATAGATAAGTGTTGTTTGCTCAGGTAGGTAGGTAGACACAGTAGTGGTAGTGGATACAAAACTAGAAAGAAGTAAATTCAGTAGCAGCAAAAGTAGATGCCGCAGTAGTACCAGTAATGGCAGAAATAGTAGATGCAGATGCAGTTTCAATTGAGAAGTAGCGCGGCAGTAGAAAACGCGGTAGTCCAAGTAGCTGAAAATGCGGTAGTAATGGCAGCATTGGTAGTTGTAGTAGTAGTAGTAGTAGTAGTTGGGAGTATACAGCAGATAGACATAGCAACTTCGCTTTACCTACCACGTCTAAAGGCAGACGGCATAAACAGAGAAAACAGGGCGGCAGAGATATTGCGAGGAAAATGTTTTAAGGACACAGCAAGTCAGAGGATAGGAGACAGGATAGATAGGAAGAAGACGAGAGCGAACACGAAAAAACGGAGAGCAAGATAAATAGCGGCGACTAGCAGAGAAATAGGGGTGGAAAAAAGACAAAACATATTGTGAGAAAAACTAAACATATTGTGAGAAAAGACAAATAAAGAAAAGGGAAAAATGTGAGCTGTGCCCTTCTTTTTTTCTAAACCAGCTCAGCGAAATGAGCGACTGCGGAACTCTGATGTTGTTGCTGTGGTTGTCGTTGTTGTGATTGTTGATGTCGTCGTTTTTGTTGTTGCTGTTGTTGCCGAGGGAACAACGCAAACCCCGGGCCCGGGCCCCTATAACACTAGCTAGAACCTCGAGCCGGCCCCAACCCAGTTACGCCTGTGCTTCTCTCAGCTCGAGCTCTGCAGTCAGTTAGTTGTACACTTGTAGGTCGTGTATCTGTTGCGCCCGCTACGAGTGCGCTACGACAACATGGTCTCTGCCGGTGCTGCTTCGGTCGCCGCCGCCGCCGCCACTCATCTCTTTATCAGCAGCAAAACCTTTGGTGCGTAAAGTCAGCGTCTCTGTCCAGTCTCTGCCACCCAGCGTTGTTCAGACCCGCTCAGGCCGCAACGCCGGACCACGCCAGGACAGCAAGCAACAACAGTAGTAGTAGTAGTAGTAGTCGTAGTAGTGGTAGGGTGTCTATATATTGAACGTAGGATTTACTGAAGTCAAAAATTGAGGTCGTTGCTCGGCCTGTTGTTGTTGTTGTTGTTGTTGTTGTTGCTGCTGTTAATGTTGTTGTTGCTGTTGTTGTTGTTGTTGCTGCTGTTAATGTTGTTGTTGCTGTTGCTGTTGTTGTTGTTGTTGCTGCTGCTGTTGCTGTTATTGTTGCTGCTTCTATTTCTTCTTCTTTTAGCGTAGCCACCATAGTAACAACAGCAAGGATGCAGCAGCAGCTCTATTTCTCTCTGACCAGCCTGATTTGTGCTAGTGTGATGGTGGTGGTAGTGGTAGTGGCAGCGGATGACGTCGTGGTCGATCGAAAACAACGACAAAAGCAACATAACAACGACGACGACGACAATAACAACAACAACAACAGCAATGACGACAACAACAACAGCGGCGACGACGACAGCAACAACAACAACCCAACCAATACGCATACCTTGCTACAAACAACAATAACAACAGCTGTAGCAGCAGCCCAACCAATATAGCGCCTGCCTTGCAACAAACAACAGCAGCAACAAAAACCGCAACCCTAGCAGCAGCACAAACAATAAGCCTTTTTTGTTGCTACAATCAACAACAAGAGCAGCAACAGCAACAGCAACCAATAAGTCTCTCTTGCTACCACCGACAACAACAACTACTAGCATACCTATCCTCTGGTAGAGCGACGCCAGCAATTTAGCCCCAACTCTGTCTGTGTGTCTGCCTAGCGCTGGTAGCAGGGCCATCCGTTCCTGTCTGCTGGTTGCATAGCGCCACTATCTCTATCTCTACTATTGCTAGCTATTGTAGGACCACTGCTGGTGCTTTGGTTGTTTCGGTTGATATCCAGGGCCAAATCAACGTCGCCGGCACTTGCGCGATTACAGATGTAGACTGCCGAAGAAGCCGTCCTGGTCACAGCTATCGTGATGGTCAATGTCTCGTCGTTGTTTTGGTTCATATTGTTGCCGTGATTGCTATTGTTGTGTTGTTGCTGTTGCTGTGATTGCTATTGTTCTGGCGGTTGTTATTATCACGACCAGCAATGGTGTCGCCGATCGTTTTCTGTTTCATCGGCCAACAAAGCTATTTCTCAGCCGCACACCCTTGCGCCTTTCTTTCTCGTCCCTTTTCTATGCCCTGCCTGCCGCTGCTATGCTCTACATCTGCTTCTTTTTCTTTCTCAAATTCCGCCTATTGCCCCCGCCCCCCCCCCCCCCCTCTATTTATCTCGCTATATGCCTACGCTTCTATCCTTTCCCTCTATTTGTTTGTAGTGTTCTATCTTTGGCCTGGGCACTCTGGATTTGTCTGCGCTCACTCTTACTCGGTGTTTCTCTCTGGGCGTCGCTCGCCATTAGATGGTGTTTCAGAATACGACCTTTGCAGCTGCCAACGCCAGCCTTAGCCACATCAGCATCGTCGAAGTTGTCGTCGTCGCCGTCATCCTCGTCTTTGTGGGCCCACCCCTTCGGCTGGCGTCACGTCTATTCCTCTCTCTCTCTCTCTCTCTATGCATCTCTCTCTCTCTTACTCCCTCTTTTCCTCTTTAGTCTCCCCCTTGCTCTCTTCCTCTCCTGCTCGCGCGTTCTCTTCCCCTCGATGTCTCCTTCTCAGTCTCAGAGAGGCGTGCACTCGCAAACTAAACACCTAGAAGGGTCCGGTGGTGGTGGTGGCGACGGCGGATCGTAGTGGTGGTGATGGTGCTAATGGTGGCTGGCGACGGTAAGCGACCGTGAGCAAGTGTGCTAAGCACTTCTTGCCACCGACAGCCGACGATTGACTATTTCCTAACATTCACTACTTCGACCACTATTCCGAGATACGCGTGCGCACCACACCGTCCCGGGCCAGCGCCAAACGAACGTCGTAGTCATTGGCTTGTTGGCTGCCGCTCGCTCGCTTGCTCGCTCGCGACTTCAACCAAACCAACCATTCAACTCATCAGCAGCAGCCAGCTAACCAGCTAACCAACCAACCCTTTGCATTGCAGTGCCTGCCTTCACTTCCCTGGGCCGCTACTCGTACTCGTTACTGGTGCTCGTGGCTATTGCTACTGTTGTTGTTGTTGTTGCTGCTGCTGTTGTTGCTGCAGTAACATACCGATACTGCCAATACGGGCCTCACCTCCCCGCCCTCAATAGCGACACGGATCCTTCAAGAAGCCTACCATCTTCATGCCAACAACGCAGTATCGATTGGTGTCCGCCGAACCGACCGCTGAGTCCGCTGTGTGACGAGTGACCAGCGCCGTCAATGCTCATTCGCTCACTCTAACTAATAGCTCTTCTGGAGTCTGAGCTGGTCAGTCTGTCAGTTGGTTCGTACGTGAGACCCCCCCCCCCTGGCCCGCATGGATGCGCGCGTGTGAATGTGTATGCACATGTGAGACCAAGTACGTGTCTGTGTGGAGCGTTCGTGAGTGCGTGCGCATCGTGTCGTTCAACGTCATTGACAGCGCGACGTCACCATGACCTTCCTTACCGTTACTAACGCGCTGTGAACTCAGCGACTTGAGCGAGAGCTGCTTTTTCGAAGTCGGTTTGCGGTTAATCATCTATCAGCAGCTGCTGCTGCTGCTACTACTATTGCTACTACTTCTACTACTATTCTACTAGTTCTTCTACTACTATTACAACTTTGAGGTTTCCAGCCATCATCCTTCAATCTAGCTATCCAACTATCTATCTAGCGTGATTCATTCATTCATTCATTGACCTAAGCGCAGGTGTGTGCAGGAGGACTAGGGCCGCGCCGACCACAAGGGATTTGTGCACTTCGAACGTGAGGTTGTCGTGGTAGTGGTTGTGGTACAGCTGCGGTCGTTGTCGTTGTTGTTGTTGTTGTGGTTATGGATATTATTACTGCTAACTCTTGTTATCGCTGGTGCCAGTGATCACTGTTAACGGCGGTTGTTTCTGCTTTTGTTGGTGTTGTTACTGTTTTAGCTGGTTGTCGCCGGTGATTCGGCGTGTTCTCGGTGCTTGTTGGTGGTAGTGATCGTGGATCGTGTTGTGCTTACAGTGACGTGGTGCTTTTAGCGTACCAGGGAGTGATAATCATCATTAACATCATCATTATCATCATCATCATCATCATCATTAGTGCTTCAGTGCCTCAGTGTCAGTGAAGTGTTTGTACAAGTACCAACCACCAACAACAGCCCGGATACCGAGCGCGACAACGATCAACGGTTCAGACTGGAGCGCATCAAAGGATGCAAACGGGAGCCAACAGGGTTCAGCAGTCGTCGGAAACGCATAATGTTCAACGGGCACAGCCGGCACTGAGCCCATCCTCGACACTCGCTGCAGTGGGAGCGTCAACATCATCATCGACAACTACAGCAACAACCACGCAGCAGGTGGAGACGACGGCCGAAGCAGCAACATCAGCTGTCAGACAAAGCGAATACAGCAAATATGCACAGCGTTCCGTGGTTAGCCAGCCAAACGTATCAAAACGAGAGACCGTTCCGAGCCACCAGCAGCCGAAACAGCAACATCAGCGCCTGTTCAGTTCGCTTGCCGGTCTTCGGCAGCACACGTCGTTTGACGCCGTCTCCGAGTCGTCATTCCGCCGATCAATAGAGGCTGCTACGACGGAGACGACCAGCGACACGCTGTTCACGCACTACGACGAAGAGTACCAGGACTTCCAGGAGCTCGTCGATGAGCACGACTTCCGCGAGTCGAGCGTGTCGTCCGAAAGCAGCACCGTGAGCGACTCGCGCATCCTGCGCATCACGCGCAGCGAATCGGGCAGTCCGCACGTCCGGAAGCGTGTCGTGGTCAACGAGAGCGGCCAAGCCGTCGAGGTCATCGAACGGCCCCGGCTGCGCTTCGGCTCGTCGGCGGTGCAGCGGGCCACCGAGTCGTGTCCCAATTCGCCTTTGAGTCGCAAGATCAAGCAGAGCTACTTCAGCGAGTCGGTGGAAGAGGAAGCGTCGGCGGCAGCGGCGACGCCGGCGGCAGTGGTGAGCGTGTCGCCGTTGTCCAGGACCCTTCCGGGCATGTCCGACGACCAGAGCACGCAGACGAAGAAGTTCTACTACGCGCTATCGGACCGCAAGTGTGAGTCGACGACGGTGAACGTGTCGATAGGCGAGACTGTCAAGGAGGTGCAGCGTCATCAAGAGGCCACCTGTCAGACGGTAAACCGCACGGGAGTGGCGTCGGCGTCGCCGGCTAGTGGGTCTTCTGCTATCATCGGCGGCGGCGGCGGCGACGGTGGGGCAGCTGCAATGAGTCAGAGCAGTATGGCCGAGCTTCGGCAGCGCGTTGTTTTGACGGAGAGCGTCTCGTCGAGCCGCGAAGGCACGCCCACCAGAGTGCCGTTCGAACGGTCGGTGAGCGCGGTCGCCACAGTCAAGCGCACAGACTCCGGCCGAAGCAGTTCAGGTCTCAGCATCAGCCAGCGGGAGATTCTCGTCAACCGATCCCGGTCATGGAATGCCATCGAGACCAACCTCTTCACCTCGTCGGTAAGTCCCGTGCTAAATCTAAATGCTGCTGTGAAGATCTGAACGGCACCATTTAGAGACCTATCCTACTTTGAATAACTGGAAATATATTTAAATCATACTGTGAACACTAAATCGGGATATATGATCGTATCCGTATTCCGATGTAAGTCTCCAAGCATAATTAGCACAAATCAGCTTAACGGCGTTTCAAGATACTGGCCTCTCTTAACACAGCGTCAAGCTAGCTTCTGAGCTTAGGACACATCCAATTGGTGATATCTTCTCAAATTGCCGCTTTATTATGCATCGTTATGTGAGATACATCGTTATAATGAGACTTTGCGAAGCGGGGCTCCTCACTCTGTTGTCATTGGTCGCAGTCACGAACCGATCGGCTATCATTTGCAGTACACGGGGTAGTGTATGTGGTTGGGGTATATCAAACTGTTAGCAAAAAAGTGGACTGTTTGCTCGTCTGGTCAGAAAAATTGTGTTTTTGCTTCTACGCCGGAAACCTGGGGGCATCCTTAGGTGCAACGGTTATTTTTTTCCATTAAAAACGTCTCGTCACATCTTGCCACCGGGGGCGAGAGGACTTCGTATTGACTTGCATATGCTAAGTAGATCCGCCCCCAGCATGTTCGGTCTGCCTTGTGGTTAAAACCGCTGAGCCTCATGCAGTCGACTCCGATTCATTGTTATTGCTAAAGTGTTAGGTGCTAGGCTGACCTTTATTGGCGACTGACTCGGCTACAGATATGATGATGCGTCATTAGCAATTTTAAGGGTTTTCTTCTTCGACCAGCACAAGTGAGATTGTATGTGCCCGTTCACGAAATACTCCGAGGTACATTTTGGTATTAACAGAGTTGGTCGCTTCATTGTTGAGGCATTGAAGCGGCCCACCAGAAGAATTGCCTCGCTATTTGAAGAAGTAAGAAAAGCCATGCTTTCCGCATGCAGTGCGCGAAGACCGCGGTCAAGAAGTACTCGTATAAGTACCTTGGTGTGTTAGCAATGCTGATTGCCTCGTTTTTAAGCCACAGGTAATAGCGAAGCAATTACTCCGGCTTACCAGAAGTATTGCTCCACACTATGGGGTAAGGAAAGTCCTGCTTTCAGTGTCCAATGTGCAAAATCGGACGTCGTTTACACGGCTGCCTAGCGGCTCAGCTGTTCGGGCCTAGACGGTGAGGATAAAGTTGCCAGCGTGGGCAAGGAGGTCGGCTTTGGGGAAAGTCAGTGCTAGCGGCAGTACGTAAATATATGTACGTATATAAGCACGTACATATATGCTATGTTCTATAGCAGGGGCCAAGCATGGAGCATTGTGCCACACCTGCAGCCACATTAAAGTCGTTTATGAGAACTAGATCGTCCGGTCATGTAGGGGCTCGAATGTAACAGGAATCCATTCCTGCTATAAGTCCCGAACATGGTTCATTACAAGAGGCTCCTAAAAACATTATTGACGTCAGCTAAAACGGAAAGAAAAAGATTGCGGTTTCCTTGGGGAGGACCTGAGGCCGAGTTCCTCAACTTATGGAGCTCGGCCTCCGATTGAACCCGCTGAATCGCGCTGATTATCGAACGCCTTTATACAACATTTGTATTGGGATAAAGTCTATCTTTTTTCCACAGGGTCTCACAGACGTGCTTGCACGATGTGCTTAAAAAGCTTTGGCCAGGGATCCGAGCGAAGAGATTGGACGGTAGAAGATGGGGCCCTTCGGAATGAGAACAAAGTCTGGGCCCTTTCATTTTCTATGCACCCCGCGGGGCAAGGTAGCGCCGAGTTCTGGGAGGCCTTTTGGTAGCCTTAAACTTGTTCGATAAGGTCTTTACTGCTACATCCATGTTTCTTTCGGTTGGCGGTAGCGCAAAAGTCAGTGAGCCTTTCGATCTCTGCCAAGAGTTCTGCCCTGGCTTCTTGCTTCCGTCGAATTGACGGCTGGCTCACCGCATTTGTCCTGCTTCTTCCGAAATCGCAAGCGGGACCAACATTTACTAACTTAGTAAAAGAGTTCGATTAAAAAAGGAAACAGTCTGGCTGGAAGTTAAACCTGAGATTTAATGAAGTTAAGCTGTTAGGCTCCCGCTATCAGTTAATGTTAAAGCAACCTGTAGCTTGTGGCGCACGTGCGGATCGTGAGATCGGAGAAGAGAACTGCTCGGCAACGGCGGCGGGAAAGAGGCGTGCGCGAAGATAGCTCCCTGTCGTGGCAAGGTGCCCAACTTTATCAACGGTCACTCATCTCTAGACCTCCGTCGCAAGCAGTCGCGATCCACGTGTGTCCTCTTCACCAATACAGACACAGGCCCTGCAAGGCACACCGCAAAAAAGAGACTAACAGCAGGCTAACAGCCTCCTTGGTTCCTGCTGTATAAATGGCGTTTTTCTTCAAATCTTGCACAAATTCCTCTAGACAGTGTTTATTTTTTGTAGAAATACAGGCATGTTTGCTGTTGCCGTTAAAGCTGTTGTTGTTACTGATTGCTTATGTCAGTTTTTGGAGCTATTTATTTCAATTCTAGCGCTCTGATTATCTTTACATCACCGTTCGCTGCATTCTTAACGCAGCTTCTATCGTCGTCAAAAAGCCCCAAACTCCCAAGAAAGGAATAAGGTCTACATACAGCCAGCGATGGCCAGTGTGCTTTATTTACGACTTCGGCAGCGGGTTGATAAGCATACAAATTGGGTTAAGCTGGCTCGCCATCCGAGGAGGCATTTAAGTGCCTTTGCCCGCCGCGGTGCGCAAGCTCCACCTCGAGTGCCCAAGGCATTCCTTGCGAGGTCGGTAAACGCTGGTGGAGGGCCCGGCAGGTGGGGGCTTTTCTTTCTTTATTGATTTTTTACATTCGAGACGCTGATCCGTAATTGATTGATTGTTTGATCGAGTACGCCGAACGCGTGCAGACAAGAGCTTAAGCCGTCGTTTTTGCTGTCGTTCTTTTCGCTGTTTTCATTGTTGTCACCGACGTCGCCTGATCAACGCAAGCTGCCTTCAATTCTTTTCAACTGAGATTAAGCCGCTCGACGGCTTGCTAGAAAGATGCAGCGCTTGCAGTACTCAAAAGCAGCGTGGCCCACATTTTATCATTATCAGGCGAAACCCCGAGCAGCGGCCGTGCCGAGGTTAACGCTTTACAGTCTAGTGCGCTACTAAAACTGTAGTTAATCATAATCACTCAGTTCCCTGTTACGCGATTGAGCTGGATGAGCGCTGATAACGGAATACAAATTAGCTATTTATACGTATACACTCGTATATATATATATATATATATATATATTACAAGCGTTCATTTATTTGAAATTGCAGTGACAGTTTTCACACCTGACGCCAGATATTGGATGCTAGTGTATGTTGATATGAGACATTGATACGACGCCCTATATATATATATATATATATATATATATATATATATATATATATATATATAGCCGATTGATACAAACAATAAAACATATTATAACGACAATTAGGAGATGTAGCAATGTCAACAACAATCACAGAATGACACAATTGGTGCTATGGAAAAGTACGAATTTGGCAAACAATTTTCCTGGCACAGGTCACATCTGTTGCCTCGTAATTCAATAACTAAGCCAGGCGAAATGAAATAGAAACAAGAAAGTAGTACAAGCTGAGAGCGAGAGAGAACATGCGGCACCACAGTAGCAACACAGCTGCGGTGCCACTAAAAAGTTTTACAACCGAAAACTAATTTTTGTTTGTTAGCGAGCAGAGTTAAAACTCAAAAGCAAAACGGTGTCATAGGTTCTTAGCTTGATTGTATCTATTAGTTAGTTATTATATTATTATTTTAAATAATAATAATAATAATAATAATAATAATAATAATAATAATAATAATAATAATAATAATAATAATAATAATAATAATAATACGTATAAAATATAATGTTAGTAGCCGTCTATGCAGAAAGATATACAGAGACAGACAACGTTGTAAACGGGTAGGTGGGTCAAACTTGCAGTCGTACAGCACGTCGGGGGTTACATGCAAACCACCGCAACAATCGCCGGAGCATGGGAGCACGAGAAACCAATGCCATAGTCATTAATATTCATTACACGGGGAATCAGTGAAAGCAGCTACAATAGTAGTAAAATTATGCTGATACCAACAATAACAACAACTATTACCGTACAAATCACAATAATAATAATAATAATAATAAAAACTATTATTATTAATATTATTATTATTATTTAAGGAACGGAAACAGCAACAGCTGCCGACATGCTTTGCAACAGAGCATATTATATAGAGAGACAGACAGACAGATAGATAGACAGTTGTTATCATTTCATTTGTGTTTAATTTTTACAATTGTGACAAAAAACCATTTAATTTTTATTCATACAGTAATCATTTTTTACGATTGCTTTGAAAATAGAGAACACATGCAAGGACACGTGCCGTACACATTCCAACCAGAGCAACAACAACAGCTGCGGCAAGCAGTATTGCTTACCTACAACAAGTTGTATCAGCACTGGTTGTGTGTACGACTCAATGAACTGAACCAGCAATAAACAACAACGTTAATACCAGTGGTACAGAAACAATAGGCATTTCTGCTAAACAGCGGGAACATCAGCAGCTGTTGATAAGCTCTGTGTAGCAGGGTGAACATATTATATAGATAGATAGACAAATAGATAGATATTCGCGTATTAGTAATAGAAGTTTATGAAGCACGCCCACGGTAGTCGCACAACGGCATGTCCACACCAAGTTCGATCAATTAGTTATTAGGTTCGCTGCGCAAAACAGCAACTTGTTAAATCGACGTTTCTAATATATATATATATATATATATATATATATGTTTTTTTGTTTTTATGAGTCCGCCTTCTACGGACGGCAAATATGTTTAAATTCGCTATTTCTTCATTAAGCTTAAATTTGCATACTCACACATAACAAAATAATAAGAGGTATTATTATATAGAGCCAGGTTCATCATGCTTTGTTTCCCTTGCTGCTTATTCATGGCGTCTATGATAGAAGCCACGTTCCCCTTATGAACGGCCAAAGAGATCGTCTGTTATTCTTTTCATTAGCATTTCAACAATTGTAACAATTAATAACACTTTGCAGATGCGTGTATCGCCCGTGCCTGCAAATACCCCCATATATATATATATATATATATATATATATATATATATATATATATATATATTTGTTTTTGCTACATTTAATAAATGATGATTATATATATATATATATGTGCCGAGGATCTAGTGCATGATTTCGCGTCGACCTGTTAAGCATTACCTTGCGAGCGACGGCGAAAAGAAACAAGAAGAGAAAGTGGTAAACGGAGAGCGAGCAATGTGGTAATGGCGGTGCTCCACAGGGAATTTTGCTAGCCTGGCTACGTTTTCATTTTACAACTGGCACGAACCGGCGGATAGCTTGTTCCGTAGGCGTGCGCTGTTGTAATTCGCTGCGAATTAGTGGTGGTGCCCTTTGGTAGTGATATTGCTGCTGGCATTTGCGCTCTACCCGTTGTACCCCCTGAGCACGGCGGTTCGCGGTAAAAGTAGCGCAAGTGTGTGACTATTCAATATATGTATATGCGGATGCGAGCGTTTGTATGGCTGGATGAGTGAGTGCGTCAGTCAGTCAGCGAGCGACCGACCGACCGAGCTTAAAACAGTCTGAATTAAACCTGGAAGTCGATTGGATTACCTTACCTTAGCTTACTTCAATCGATGAACACAATTTCCCCTCCATGCGTGAGTATGCATACGCCGCCGAACGCAGAAGAACACACATGCAATAGGCTCCGGTCGCCTGGAGTTGCTGCGTTATTTGTGTCTGCGTCGTAATCCCTCTGGGTCGAGAGCCACAAACCTTTGGCCAGCACTTTGGAGCGACAGACTCGAACAGGCTCGCGTAGCACCAGCCCTCTAAACTCTTGGCAGGACAGCTTTCGCGCACGTGCGAGCGCCAAGCATGCCAGCGTATTATTGCGACTATATTGCGCATACTATATTGCCTGGTGAATGATGTATCAACACAGACGTGACCAGTGATCACCATATATATATATATATATATATATATATGATAGCGGCAACGACAGTTTACAACGAGAGAAAATAACGGCAGCAGCAGCAGTGATAACTACGGAAGCAACAGCAACATAAAAAAATGAATACAGTTATAATCAATAAAAAAAACAATGAAAACGACAGTCACAACAAACACAGCTGCATTATCACAGTATAGTTATATTGGTTTACTCTTGCAACTTCAAGTTACTCTGTAGGGTCCAAAGAGCTGTCAGCCCCTTCGAGTAACGTATTTGCACTCATGCACGTATTTTGCACGTATATATTCGCATTTGCACGTATATATATATATATATATATATATATATATATATATATTATACAACCATGTATTCAATGTCACCAATCACCAACGGTGGAAACATGACTTTTGAGCTCCTGCGAGTGTGTGCACCTTTACGAAGCGCCCACTGTAGGGGCCAACCATCTCTGAAGGGTTTCCCGGAGCGAGGCCGCGTTACCCCCTTGCACATCCAGCGGCAGGCGCTGTCTGAAGCTCGCTCGCTCGGCTATCACCGCTGGCTAGACTTAGTCGCTTCCCGACCTTCTGTAGCAAACCGCCAGTAGACGGGCCCGGCCTGCCGACGATCTCAAAGGCAAGTGGGTAAAACCAGTAAGCATGCCCGATGTTCTGGTACTTTCTCACATTGGCTGCCTCGGCGAGAGCTAAACCATACCCGACCCGTGCAGCACTGACCATTGAAAGGGCTAATGAGTCAGTAACTGTTGCGTCTCAAACCAGCATGCAACCGAACGGGGTTAAGGTCAGACCATCAGGGTTATTCTTGCCTTCCCTGTCCAGCCCGACGGGTTCCGGGACGCACGGTAAACAACTGAATCGTAAGGCTATGCTAAAAGTTTCGTTCAGGGCGGGGTGTCTGGCTCGCTTACCTGCGCTGACGATACAGGATAGCCCGTGGCGTCCGACGGCCGAACGGCATCTCTACAGACGCAGGTGTGAGCGTGCACAAGGTGGACAGACGCAGGTATGACCGTGCACAAGGTGGATCGGGTATATCCGGTCTAGTATTGCAGACGGTTACAACCTCATTTTTAGATGTGGTACTTGGATGACACTACGTTAGGATGCCCAGCGGATCTGGTTGCGCTAGATTTTCGTTCAGTCCTACAATTTAAAAAAGGGTGTTTAGGTTTGCGTCGACCTGCGAGGTCGTCGCTATGGACGCTTTACACCTAGATGAAGAGAATGCGATCTGAATAAATACGGTTACACCTTCGGCATAATGCCGGCAGATCCAAATAACCTGTAGGTTCTAGACGTTCCTGTGAGTCCACGCAGAATTCCACAAATGTTATGAGCAAAATTAGAGGCTCTTCTGAGGATTTAACTAAAACTGAGAAGCTGCATCTACAAGTGTTACTCTGCGTACGAAGTTACAGCCTCGGATCATCAAGATTCAATTGCCCCTACGAGCATCATCCATATCGTCATACATAGAAGAACGAAGTGGCTATGGCAAAGCTGACAATGATACAAAGCAATGTTGTAAACATCGACGTACAAGGGAACACCTGGATAAAATCAAGCCCCCCTATAAGCGAGAGTGGACTTGGGATTGAGAGGGCTACTGAAATAGCTTCACCTGCTACTTCGGTTTACTGATCCAATTGGGCCCTCTCGCAGAGTCACAGGTTGAGAAGGCTGTCGAGCCCGGTGGCGTGGTGGCTTAAGTCTGCGCCTCGCAACCGGAGGAGACACATAGGTGCGCGGGTTCGAGCCCCACCGTTGCACATTTGAATTTATGGGGGTCCGTCTATGAAGCAATGTGAAAAACAGTTCCGTGGACGTTAAATCTTGGCTGAGGGTCAGCCCGAAAACTTTAGGTTACTGGATTAGACATTAGGAATTAGACAGCCAAAGCAGATCATACCATAGTTTAGCGACACAGGGCTTTTTAGCGGGGGCTGGCTTATAACCCTGCCTTCGCCTCAGCCCAGCACCATGCTTCAACCTTCGCCAGGGTTAATCGCGAAGGATAGGTATTCCGGTCTTCGAGCCATTTTGTGCAAATTTTGTGGAACACACTACAGCCATGGAGTTCGGTACTCTCGGACATGCAGAACTCAACAGCATCATCCGAAGAGCTCTCGGAGGGACCGGTATACTATCTATACCAAAATGCTTTGCAGCTACCGGTAAAGCAAGGTCTACGTCGACGTAGCACAGCTGCTTGGCAGAACAGGCGGAACAGTTATATGTATGTGTGTGTATATATATATATATATATATATATATATATACATATATGTAACTGTTCTGCTATGTTTGGTGTACGGATTGTACGCACTCGGATGCAATCACAGACAGGGCAACTGTTTACAATCGATACGCTTATGGATGGATTTGTTATGCGCTTGTCATGTTTACCTAAATATATCATGTCATTCTCTTACATCAGAGGCGTTCAGACCGACAGCATACGCGATGACCACCATGCCAATATATTTATACATATTCGCGTGCATGCATACATACATACATACAAACATACTTGCAATAACGTTCGACCAAGCTGAAGCTTCTGCCGACCTTCTAAACTATATCACTGTTGGTCGGTGTCTGTCTGATTGATGTTTCTACCTAGTGTTATCAGTGGCTATCGGTGTAACTCGCTGCCAGTTTCCACGAATGCAACTCAATACTCATTCAACTTGATACGTTGTCAATGTTTGGTTCCTCATTTCAAACACCTGATGGTAGTAACGAGGATGACGAGAACCGCGGCGGCAGCGTGGCAAAGCCAATAGCAGAATCAATTCATATTGCCACGCTCATTTGGCCAGGCGGCGGTAGTAAACAAGCGGCCGAGCTGACCGCTGGAACTCTGGCAGCACGGTGAGGGCGACAATCTGTCACGCCAATCACGCTAATCCGGCCACGCTCGTAAGAACACATAAAGCTGTACGTATCGGAATGTGAGTGAGTGCCTTTGATAGATGCCGCCGCCGCCGCTTTCACAGCCGCACACAACGTCGACGATGTCTATCTACCTCTCATAAACGGCGTTGAACACTGCGCAATTAAGTCTAGTGTAAACACGCGTCTGTATATATATATATATATATATATATATATATATATATATATATATATATATATATATATATATATATATATATATATATATATAGAGAGAGAGAGATACATATACCGACTCATATCGGCATGAAGTGTAACATAAAATGTATTAGAGTAATACCTCATGTGTAGTTCTGTAGTCACGCTACGTAATTTATAAAAATAATTGCAATATATATATATATATATATATATATATATATAAAGATTTTAAAGTAAAATAAAGGTGTATTTAAGATATTTTAAAAAAAATACATTTTGGATCAAACACAATATCGGTGAGGCGGTTACCTTTCTGGTTTTTACCAACAGGGACAACCAATTTGCTTGCACTTTTACATAAAACAAAGTCAATAACAATATTGCACGCTTTAATGTTGGCCGTTAGTTCGCTAGAGGTCGTAGAAGTATTACAGTACACTTTACTCTTTAAAAATTCACCGAAAAGTCTAAGACGTAACATTTTAAGATATTGAAGCTCAGTAAATATTTCCGTTACGCGAGATAACTCATTCGAGACACTTGATCCTTAAATGTGTCACCATCTGTGTGGCCTGTGGCACCATTTTATTAAAACCAAAGTTCACTCGCATCAATTTGGCAAAAGCCAATTAGGGATTGTGGCGCTATAACGCTCGCCATTCATTGTAGAAGGAAAACATAGGGTCCAATGCTTCCTTTAGATGCTTGCAGATGCCGCACCAGACTATCAATTACGCAACGGCTTTTCATTAATAATGTAAAGTGTTTTGGTTACACAAGTACGACAATTTTGCTTATTCACACTTCCATTCAGATGTCAGTGGGCTTCGACGTAAAATAAAATGTTCCTCATATAATAGACAGTGAAGCCCGCCTGATGATTCTCAAGCTTGATTTTCTGCGTGAACAAGAAATTAATATTTTAGCTAAATGTAACCCCAAATTACACCAGATTGAGGTGCATGAAAGACACAGTTGTTGGGCACGGCTGTAAACCGATGTGCCCAGACATTGTTCTACAGTGTCGGCCACAGCAGCCAAACAAGCGCTTCATGATCTTTTACGATTTGGCATATCACATACTAAACTTGTTCGCAAAAGTTTTGCACAAGTTTAAGAATGGTGTTTTTACAAGGCCGGTTGCGTCGACCGAAAGTTGTACGAACAGCTCGCCATTCTGCCCGTACACGTTCCCATTTCATGATAATTTCCACACTCTCTAAGCGTTCTCACCGAGCAAGGTGGCTTAGGGGCAAGGCCATTGTCTTGCGTTCAGGATGTCGTGAGTTCAAAACATGGACCGGCCACTCTTAAATTAGTTTTCATAGTTTCCAATATTAAATTGGCCATGATTGAACAGAAAACGGTGAACACAGTTGTCTCAACAAAAAGAGATGCTGCATTACCATCCAACCCCTATTTTGTTATGTATGTTCCATTAGGTAATGCCCCGTTTGGTATTTGGCAGTCATACCCTGTTACCAGGGAGCAAAGAGGGCAGTGCTTCGGGCAGAGCCAAAACTTTGGAAGAGTACCGTCTGATTATTCGGTCATTACAATTTCGGCTTTGAAACTAAGAGCAAGAACATGATACTTGTTATAGGCATAATTACTACACACACATATATATATATATATATATATGCTCGTAAATGTAGATGTGCATATGTACGTATACGTTATATTATTCTATTTACCGCTGACAAATGGCGTAGTCAATTACGATTAAACAATACAGCGTCTCATCAGCAACTCAGCTCCGCAAAAACAACGCGGACCGACCCGACGCGGCCGAAGCTTCACATTGACGTCATTAAGCCGTTGGCAGCGTCGGCAAATTCTCTCCGGTCACAGTGGTAACAATGATGACGACGAAAACATTCATCTAATCGTGATTGACACGACGATTTGGTGGCTTAATGGTCACAGCTCTGGCGGAGGGAATGATTGGAAATTGTATGCATAGCATACGCGTCCGCATAGGCGAAAGGAAGCGGGCCGAACTTGACGATGGGCCAAAGTCAACCGATGTTGCCCCTCATCAACTGACGTAACCAAGAAGTCAGATGACTTTGGCCACATTTGGCCACCATTATCATTATGTAAAGATTTGCGTTGTTCATTTGTTCATTGGTGGGCGCCTATTAGAAGTGGTGAAGGCTAGTGGTAATTCACATGCGAGCGCGCATGCATCTCCGCTTGGACGTGTGACATTGCGTACGAAACATTTTTGTGAATCGGTACTCTATTCCGGGCTTGAATTTGACTTTAAACTCTGTCCTTCTATAGTCGGCTATTTGGCAGCAGAAGCCTCCCTCTTCCTTCTAGGTGGGGTCCTGGTCTTCAGTCAATGTTCATTACGGCGTTTCCACGGCACTGTGCAGTGGCTGATGAACGAGCGTAACAGTCAGCGTCTTATTATGCCAGTAGGTCTTCAACCGGTCGAATGTTCGGTTAGCCTATACGCCGGTGCAAAAATACAGAAAAAATGGCGGAAAAGCAAGGAGTCATACCGCCACCGCCGCTGCTGCCGGCGATACGCAATGCGAGCTGGTTAGTTGCTTACAGAAGTCCCCTACACGGCTGTCTTCATGTGATCCAGTCTACTCTACCATATCTACGTTTCTCTTGTTGTTATTGTCGTTGTTGCTGTTTTTACGGTTGTTGCCGTTACTGCTGCCGCTGTTGTTGTTGTGGTGGTTGTGGTTGTTGTTGTTGTTGTGATTGTTGTTATTGATGCTGTTGTTGTTGTTGTGATTGTTGTTGCTGGTGTTGTTTTTGTTGTTTTTTTTGAACACTTGCTATACAGCTACAATCTACCGACCATGATTGCTGCGCTAATGACGACAACAGCAACTGCTTTGGATTGCCACTATTACTACTGACTACTATGATCAGTAAGTTTACTTTTGCCATTACTATTACTACAATCTTTTCTCTTTATAGAATAAATGTTCATCGGAAGTGCTTTTGTTATGCTTCGCTGAAAATGGAGATTCTTCTTTGCGCTCCGGTGTCCTACCTATCGTATGCAGGTATTTCTGGAAGCACTCGTGCTCCGTCATGGTCTGCACCAGATAGATAGTCAGTCAGGCTCCATGTTCTCTCTTTTGTCTCATTTCCCTAGGCCGGGAAAAATCTAGCCTGTCCAAGCTCATGGTGCGTCCTTTAGTGTTTTGGTTCATTCGTTTCTCGATTCATGTTTGTTCTTCGATCACCACGGACGATTCGTATAGCCAGTGGGATTTCTTTGCGCCTTCAGGATCCTGTCATGTAGTTTCTTCAGCTTCGTCAGCACCTGGTACGCATGCGATGCAACGGCGCACAGGACCGCGAACTCTTCTACCGAGTCGAGGATGAAATATGCTTGTATCTCTTCTCTCTCTCTCTCTCTGCGTCGCCCTGCTCATCCATTATGACAGGCAGGATCTAGTCAGGCTGTTTGCCGGCTGTTCTGCTTTCGCGGTCTTCGTCTTATCAATATTCAACATGTTACCCAAGAGAACCGTGCTTAATGTTACATTCACGTATCAGCAGGCAGCCTGGCTAGTTAGTCCTTATGCTAACCGCGTTCGGTGCTCGGCAGCTCAGCGGATCTATGCGTGCTTTTTAGTTGGCTCCTAAGAAGAGTCCCCACAGTCTTGCAGGGACGCTGTTTAGGCGCTAGAGCAAGTCCGTGCTTTTCCATCCAGTGGTCTACCATACAGAGGGCTACTACGGTGTGCTCTCTTCCTTGTAGCTGGTACTTCTCGCGTGCGCTGGCGCCACCATGGCCAGATCGTCTGCGCAAACGATCGTACTGGGCATCTTCCGACTAGCACTGTTACTGCTGCGGTGTATGTACTAGCTACTACCAGTATTACTTTTACAGATATTACTGTCACAACTGCTCAAGGGCTACGAAAACGACGCAACGGAAAACGGAGACGAAGATAAGAAGAGGATTATTAATTACATCTTACAGTTTCCTCTCTGTACGATGGTTTAATGGTAGTTAGTCTAGTTTTAGTTGTAGTTGTAGTTCTCGTTGCTGCTGTTGTTGTTGTTATTGCTGTTGTTGTTGTCGTCTTCGCCGCTGCTGGCGCCGCCGTCACAGTAGCACGCAGCGACAGAAACGACGCCATTGGCGGCCGAAACAACCGTTGACTTGTGGAAAAACGGGCGAAGGCTAGTCTGCGCCTGTCGTCTGCTAACAATAGCAACAACAACAACAACAACAACAAAAACGACAATGACAACAACCATAAGGACAATGACAACGGCAGCAGCGACGTTGCGTACTCAATTGCGCAGCGCTGCTTGTTGTGCTGCTATGCAAGTGATCGGCGGGCGTGATCACGCAAGCGATTACGGTTGGATGAGCTGGACGTTTGCGGGCATCATGAGAAGGCGTTGTCCGATTCAGACATCTTCGCTCTACTTCTGCCGTTGCTGCTGCTGTTGTTGTTGTTGTGCTGTTGTTCCGTCTGCTGTTCGACGTTACTATGGGAGTCTGTGGCAGACACGCAGTAACAACAACAGCATCAGCAGCAGCAGCCGCAATTTCTGCCACTAAAGATTATAAACGGGCCAAGGATAGGAATAGTAGGACGTCTGCGGTGTGGAATAGAGAAGATTGCCGGCAACTTTGACGCTAGAGATTGTAGGTTTGATCCCACCATCACGACACATACTCTTCCAAAACGGTCTAAGATTTGCAGATTTGAGTTAGGTATTGTTGGTCAATCCTAACACCAGTCGTAGCAGGAAATATTCGTAACGGCAGTACAATCAAAGTTACGAAGCGACCAGCAGGTAACAGCGACCTAGAATAGCGTCCTAGCACTGCTTAACACGAAAGATTATTCGTGACTGTCGTGAACGCGAATAGTTTTCCCGTTTTTTCTACACCAGTTACTGCTGTGCACGAAAACCTCTTCGCTCTCTCTCGCTCTCTCTCCTGATCCCGGAAGAAATCCCGAATTTCTGTACCATTAATCGTTACGAGCCGTAGTGAAGTTGAGATTATATAAAAAAAAACGCCCACTTTGCATGATTTTCTATGTTGTCGTCACATTTGTATTGTAATAAAAAATGCTGGTATGTGGTTAATTAATTCGTTAGCTACTTAACTAGTTCGTTGGCGTTGACGAGAGTTGAGAGGCGACGCGTCAGCCGACGCCTCACGCGTCGTTACATCGGCGGAGTACTAAAATCAAGCAAGCGTGATCGGACTCTCCTCCCATGTCGGTCCTCCCATGTCGGTCCGCTTCGGTCGTCGTCGTCCCCATTCGTCCCTCATCGTCGAGGTCGCACATGCCACCGTTAGCCGCCGCGTGTAGCGTGATGATCGTGTGCGGCTTCGGCCACAGACTGTCGCTGTGACACGGGCACGGGTGACCTTTCGTCGGTAGTCACGCACAGTTCTGGAACGAACACCGTGACGTGTGCGCGTTTTGTACGGCTTCATTCCTCACGCCAAGAAGCAGGGCCATACGCACGGCCGACGCCGTCTCACGACACCGTTGTTGCGTCAAGGCTGCTGCTGCTGCTGTTGCTGCTGCTGCTGCCTGATATCAGAGCCAAACCAGCCACTGCCTAACCTGGATGCTTCTCTCGCGTCGCACGTCGCTGCGTTCGTCGCGTCGACGAGACAACGACAAATGCGGGCGCACCCGTTGACCGGAGACTCTATCGTGACGTACCTAGATTCGTACATGTCAGCAGGCAACAGAGACGTTGTTGAAGCTGGACAATGCCATTGCTGCGGCCACCTTGCTGCTGCCGCTGCTGTTGTTGTTGTTGTTGTTGTTGGCGGCAGTCTGTGCCGTTTTCGGTTGTTGTTTAGCTGCTACTCCGTTGAGGTTAGTCGGCGCGGCAGAAAAGCCGACAACAGTTCATTCGACGCGATCCGATCCTGTGCGCGGCTGCGTGTATTTGATCGCAAATCCTATCGTGAACAGTTTGTCCTACTTTCTCTGCTAGTGCCCACACGTCCACACACAGACAGACAGACAGTGGGTGCCTCTATGCATACATGTCTGTACACAGATATACACTGTATATCTGTATAGTAGTGTGTATTGTACTCAGCAGCATAGTGGCGTCATGCCGTATCGATAGTTTTGCGTGCGTACAGCATACCACAGTCAATGAAGATGCGGTGAAGGCCTGTACGGCTTTGGGCCACGATAGCGCCACAATGGATCGTGTTGATTCATTCACCACGTGACAATTATACGAGCTGTCTTGATAATGAGGGGTATATCCATCATTGAAACGCGGCGTGGTCTAGGGGGACGTCGATAGATGACAGCCATGCGCGAGTCTTGGTCTACTCATCTATCGAGGTGTCGCAGGTTCGAGCCCTCTTGTCGACAGAAGCTTCTCTGAGCGAGATCCGCAAGGACTGTTGTAGAAATACTAGGTATCCCGAACAAATATTAAATCAACCAATAATCAGAACAAGAAGAAGAAGACGGATGCTTTTAAGTCCCCCCGTAATATGTTCAACATGTTGCTCGGCGTGTCACAATCATGTGCAGAAATGCAGTTTCATTTCTATATATGTATAGCAGAACGCTGCATAAAATGTTCATCGACTCCGTGCAACTATATTGAATACGAGCTTTTTCACAGATGTCGAAAGGCGATGATTGAAACGGTTACAATGGACAGGACAACTATAAAAAAAAAAGATAACTTGTACATAAACAGATGACGACTTTGGTGCTCTGATGGTTCAAATAAAAAAAAATATATATATATATATATTTTTTTTTTTTTGTATATATACATATATGTTCAAACCGTCAGACCATTAAAGTTGCTATATGTTTATGTACAAGTTTTTTTTTATTCTATTAGTTTGAAAGGAACTTATATATATATATATATATATATATATATATATATATATATATATATATATATATATATATACATATACATATATAAGCTCCTTTCAAACTGGCAGAGCTATTTTTCTATCACAATATTACCGAACCGCACAAGAGACATTTTCTCTTTGATGCGGTGTGCCAAAGTCGTCGAGTATACGAGACTACGCGAGGGAAGCGATCAAGAAAAGCGAGAGAAACAGAAACGATGTGATTTAGTAACATGAAGAAGATACGCTCCTCCCATTGCAGCAATTGCTATTGATTGTTGTCGTCGTTTTGAACGTTGGCGGTCGGTTTCGCCTTTAATCTAGCGGCCTTGTGTCGCTGTGACAGAGACATTCTTCGTTGACATCAGCGTGGCCGGCAGCAGCCTAGAGCAGCATCAGCAGCGTCCAGGAGATCCTACACAGCCATACACATACCCTTTGTATATTGACACCAGGACATCAGACAAACAGTCTTGGTCAAAGCTGCGTGTCGGAGAGATGAAGTCTACTACTACTACTACTACTACTCTCGGAAGCGCGACGCGACGAGGGTGAGAGCACCTCCAAGGACAATGTCGGGCAGGCGGTGGTTACCGCGGCAGGCCGCTTTTGCTATGCGGCTGTCGTCTTGCTGTCGTAAGCATGGTGCCATCGAGTCGTCGGAGCCTGCCGCCACTCCAATTGCTGTCACAGCGGCATCAACAGCAGCAGCAGCAGTAGCAGCAACAACAGCCGCGGCAAAAGCGGTTATGGTGGTGTCATTTCCGACTTCCGCCCCGCTGTCCACGCGCATCGCCCAAGTGGATCGTCCAGGCGAGGTCCTCCTTGGTCTATCATCATTTAACAGAAACAGCCGCAGTAGCAACAGCAACAACAACAACAACAACAACAACAACAAAACAACAACAACAACAGCAACAACGACAACAACAACAACAGCAACGACAACAACAGCAACAAAGTAAAAAGTTGTGTTAGCAAAAAGGGCAACGCGTTGGTAGAAAACGTAAAGGAGTGGGTGTTCTGCGTAGGCCGCAACTTCGACGACATGACTCTAAGGCGATTTAAGGTACCAGCACTCCTCTGGTGCAACCCCATCAATACTACGTAGTTGCGTCAAGGCTGTGCCAAGGTTATGCCTCGTAGTTCTAGGCTCTACGATTGGCGAAAACCTTCGGTGTTGTAGGAATGCCATGCGGCCACGAAGCCGTTACCCTGCTCAGTCTCGTCTGGGTAGAGAATGTATATGAGTGTTTAGTCCTGTTACGTCTTAGCGTTTACACAGGCGGGTTACTGGCGGAATGTCATTGCTTCGGCGTCTATTCTGTGAAGGAGAGTGTCACTGAAACGTAAATGTCATACCGGTATAAATGAATGCCACACTATTTGCATAGGTAGTAGAATCGCCTACAAAATAACGGCTCGTTTTGTCCGGCACTAGCAAAAACAGCAAACCCGTTACTAACTAATAAACATATAAATAACATGATAATATACAAATACCAGTAGAGAATTTCTAGGACTCTGAGCAAGTCTCATTTTCGGTATGTCGTCGCGGTTGCGTTGCTGTCATGTATAGCAGAAATTCAGTGCTTTTCAAAGATTGTTGAAGGTGCGTATAGAAGCCAGGTAGGTTCCCCCCAAGGGCAGCGCTTTCGTTCACCATGTCGATAGAGCGAAGGACAAACTGAAAAGCACAAGCTTCACCCGGAACGACATGCATTCCGCCGACACCCTGCTGTAGTGCTGCCGAACTGTAGCGGCCATTCCTATCATGCTCAGCGTTCCGGCATCATCTTCCGCGACTGGAAGGGCGGCAAGGCAAAACCGCGTACCATTTCGGCCATTTCGAATCGACCAGCCCCTGGACTATAGTCGACTATACCCATTCGTCTCTCTCTTTTGCCATCCACGCATCGCTCCGCCTCCCCTCTATTGGAAACGGTTTAATGCTAATATTGTCGTACCTCTTCTAAACATACTCTCAGACACTCAGTCTCTGCTGAACGCGGTGGTTGGTTACGGTGGACGTTGGTCGAGCATTGCTGTGGGTTACGTATTTTCTCTCGTCCCCTCCTCGGTTCACCCTGGCAGTCAACGGTTGCCAACAGAAATCGCCTCTCCCTGTGTCTTGAAGGTGACACTTAGCTGTAACGTTCCGATGAGAACAGCCCGACCATGAGAAAAGCAAATCGGGCATAACAGGATGCTGTATAGACTTTTAGCTTGCTGAAAAGAAAGACGCCGTTGGACATCCTTCTGTGGCGGTTCTTAAAGTTAAAATATTAGGTCTGCAAACCTACGACCGCCCAAGCCTCGAAGGAATTGATTAGACGCTGTATCACCGAGGTCCAGTTAATGGCCGAACCGTGATGGAAAAATTCAATCAAATTACGCAAACGGCGCCAAAGCCGCTAAAGCCAAACAGGGTATTTTTAAGATATATTTTTAATATGTGTTGTTCCATACATATTTCCATGCGTTTACTTCGTGATGAAATCAAAATGAAAGGTCGCTTCAGTGACATCATATGGTGTTACACTAATTGGGAATACTATCCGCTCAGCAGCTTATTGCTCTCGACAAAGTGAAGGCAGCGTTTTTTCGACGAGTGTTTTGGGTCTCTCTAAAGACGCACAAAACAGGCTAACTTATAATCTGTCGACAACGGCGCCTATCATCGAAGTTCTTGTTAACCGCTTCCAACTCTCTCCTACGCTTTCCCTGCAATAGTTCCGTAGGGTTTTGAGCTGAAAATAAGAGAAGTACTAGAAGCGGTCTACAGGACGCCAGCAATGTTAGGACAATGCATAGATGAAATTCCTTTCCATGCTCCATAACCCTTTTTATGAGTGTCGCTGTACATTTTTCGGTTTCAGTTGCACCAACTGTCATCATGAGACATGTCGGCCATGTAGCGCCAGCTGTTTAGATTAGTTAAGTTAGTGATATTTCCTGGATCCAAAGGAACTTTGCCTAGACCAAAGAGATAGCTTTGGAATAACCGTGACTAGTGAGACGCTGCTGCGTAAGAAAAAGTTCCTTTTTTCCACCTGTCGGGTTAACAAACACTTGATCTATATACAACCGATGTACAGCTTTTTTGCAGGAACTACATTCATAAAACTACTAATATGCGTGTATGGGTCTGTGTTTGACAACGAACTGAACTTCAATGACGTTGTACTCTAATCGCCAAGGCTTCATTGGTCAATTGCCGATATGGCTCTTCACCACCATGACGTCTGCGGGCTGCAAGGGCTTCAACTAGCTTCGATGGCGACGTTTTGTCTCCCCTCTCAATCGGTGTTTTGGATGGCCTCACAAATGTGATTATTAACCGCGGTAAAAATGTTTTCCAAAGCTTGACCGGCGGCATTTACCTACCCGGTACGCTTCTAATTCGCTTCCGACACACTTCCCAACAGAATTATTCATAGCATCGTATTCATTTCACTCATATTGAGTATGCATATAACATAAACAATTATACAGATTATTATAACTTGCCAGACACACCCGTACACACATGGACACAGTTCTTACCAACAACAACAACAACAACTGCACGTTTCATCGATGTCGGCATCGAAACGGCAAATCTGACCGTTCTGCTGATATGTTGGCATTAGTGTTAGCGCATGTAACATGTTGGCAAAAATATTCGAATATTTGTGGCTGCCTGCGTCGTGGCGTTAGCGCAACAACGGCCTTCGAGAGCGAGACCAAAATTGCGAGATTTGGTGAGTCGTTAGAGGTGATGTTTGCCAAGAGATAACTGTCGAACAGATGTCTCGCAATTGTTCTTGAGGCTTGCGGGGGATGAGGAGGAATAGCGGCTTTCGTAGTGGGTTTGTGAGTTCCACACTAGTCTAGTCACTGATGGCTATGCGTCTCTACTCGACGATGTCCCTGGTCGCGCTCAGTCGACCACCACAGCCTACAGTTACGCTACGCTAAGCACTCACAAAGAAAGTATTCATAGGCTTCTAACCATACAGGTCGTACACAAGGTCGCACAAACATCTTCGATATCATTCTAAGCAAACCTTGTACCTCGGTGGCATAGACGCTTAGAATAAGCGAGGGCACGTTCGAACAAAGAAATCTTTCATTTAATTTTCTATATATATATATATACAGGTATATATATATATATATATATATATAATAATCATCGGTTTACAAAATACTATGCTAAAATTGAATAATTCAAGTTGAGACGTATACGTACGTCTCAACTTGAATTATTCAATTTCAGCATAGTATTTTGTAAACCGATGATTTTGTTCGAATTGAAACGTGTGACTGGTTATTTAGATGGCTTTTCCCACGTTTCTGATAATGCGCCACCGCATTGCGCGTACCTGAGAGCTGGGTGACGGATGACACAGTAGTAACAACAGCAAACTATACGCAGTTGTCTTTTAGTGGGTTCTTCTATTTTCGAGTCAATATGCGCAATAATGTATTGTCACTAATGCCTCGTACATAACGCTCGCCAGCCACGGAGTAGAGTCCTCACGCCCATTTGCAACTAGAAACGCTCACTGACGCATAATGCTCTATTTTACATATCTGATCTCAAATCTTAACTGTTGGCAACCTGTAGCACTGCTCAAAGCAACAATTACACTGGCCTCGATACGATAAACAACGACAACAGATGAGCCCGAGGTAGCAGCAATTTAGCTACATTAAACAGACAGTAGCAACAATTGCAACAGATGCCAAAACGATGCCAACAAACGCAAAAAACGAAAAATAAAACGAAGACAACGGCAACTGGTAGACTTCAGGGTGTCGAGTAAGGAAAGCGGCCAAGCCTCATTTTAGTCAGATGATAAACTTACCGCAATAGGTACAGTACATTAACCGTGTATTATTTACTTTTATTATATTTGTACATTTACATTTTATTTATGTCTTATTATTTTACGAGTGCTATTTACAAGAGAGCTAAGTTACTAGTCAAGTAGATGACAACAGTAGTGAATGTCTAGGATGACGCGGCGTATCCTTGATGGACCCTGGCCTTGCTAGATCCACTGTGCGTCGACTTCACAAACAGCACAAAGCGGTCCATTTTGCTTATGTCAAGTAATCAAAGCAATGCCGTTCGTGACTACAACGATAACTGATGAGCCGGGCAAAAGAGAGTATCGAGTCCTTAGACAGAGGTGACATTGCTTTGTCGAGATAAACTAGCAGAACGTTACTAGGCTGGCCCATGGGTTGCATTTGTGTCTATTTTTCCATTTAGAAGATATAAACGCTGAACGCTCCCGCATGATTAGACTAAGGTCTTCGAGGCACAAGCTTTGTTTGCACAAAAACGTTGCCAAAAAATAAGCGATACATTTTTTTCTATCATAAAGGTTGACACATGCATACACTGCAGGAGTGGTCGTGTTTTGTATGTTAGGCGGATGACAGAGATAGTCGTAGTAAGCGGCCATCTACGAGCTTCAACAGAAAGAGTAAAATAAGCTTGAAAAAATTAGATGAGTGAAAAAAAACGATGAATAAATAGTGTATACGCATTTGTGCACATCTACGGCCGTTGACGGTTCAGTCCAAGCGCGGCTGTCTACTTTGACCGTGGCTCTGTCCAGAACCGATTAAAGGCAACGACGCGGGAAGTCATTGTCACAGCGGTGAATGAAGGGTACAAAGCCCCAGTTGGAGACGCCGGTAGACGTCGTTGCAGAGTGCGTACTCATTCTGTGCCCGTAGGCTAGCTAGTTATCAACGTCCATCAGTAGCTGGTTTTGAAATTGCAACCTCTTTGTTGATTGTGCGTAGCAGCAGCAGCAGCTGTACGCGGAAGCCGGAAGAAGCTTACTCTGGGGGCTGACTCCGTTCCTTAGAGTGGCACAAATCGCCGCTGCAGCTGCAAATCGATTTCACAAGAGTCCCGTCTGTATTCAGCCAGCATCCATGCTTAACACGTCTTTCGACGTGGGAATAATGCGTCGTTGAGAGTAAGAAGGCCGCGCCACATAGCGACAGCAATTCACTACCGAGCAATTTCCTGCTCCTACCGGACAAGGTGACCACTGACTACCATGGCGTCACATGAGCGTGCTGACTGAACTAGCTCGACGTATTGGGTATCTCGACATGCTGACATACGGCGTAAACAGCTGTAGCGGCTACAAACAGCCTCTGTACAGCGGCGTCTGTGCGTGCCGATAGACGTGGTAAGGAGCAAGTGACTGATGCTTGTCTTGCCGAGTGGCCCGTCAGCTCGCGTCAACTTGCCAAATGAGACATAGGGCAGCTTTAATATACTAGCCAACAAAGGCATTCGGAGTGGTGGGACCGAATAAGTAAAACGCGGCGTTTATCGTTTGAAGCTGGAGGAGTTTGTGGCGCGTGTTAATCGGACCCAAGCAAGACAGAGACGGAGAAGAAGAGCGAAATATAGCGAGAGATAAATACAGATAGAGAGAGAGGGAGAGAGAGAAAGGAGAAAAAATAGGGAGAGAGTAGAGGGGAGCAGGACAAGTTTGGAACTGTCGCCTAAGGGAACTTACTGCGACACTTACTTGCGATAAGTGTCACACAAAATGCCAATTAATTAAGCCGTCCAAAACTGCCTCCGCCGCCTACTTTTGCAAAGGGATCATAAGCGACGCAACTGAGATCCACTGGCCCAATGTTGCCCGGAAGGGGCTCGCACGGGAGAGGCGGCGGGGCGGGCAGGAGGGCTCCTCGGCTGCTGCTGCGATAACGGCTGGAACGGGCCCTGAGTCCGGGCTTTGATCCGTCGTTGTTGCGCATCATCAGGATTGTTGCAGGAAACTCTTGGCGCCGTACCAAGCGGTCATACGCCGTGTGACAGCATCGTCAGCAGCACTGCTGCCCTCAGGACTTCCCTTTCGGTTCCTGACACTCTGCTTCCCTTCGCAATAGTGCCTTGCCCTGCTCCCGAACACGGTCTGTATGCGGACACACACTTGGCTAGACCTTGAACGAACGGCCCGCTCAGTCGTGACGAAAGACAGGCCTGATTTTCCTCGTAACTGTCATCGCCGATTGCCCCCGCAGAAAGCGCGGACAGGCAGACACAGAGGGAGGGAGAGAGAGAGACGCGAAACTGCAAGCGCGTCTCTTCGCGCAGAGACCAAGCATGTTAAAGCAATTTAGATAAAGCAGTATGAAGCAATGTCTACCCGGCACCGACCGATTTGATTTAAGATGGTTCGTCTTTAGCAATAAACAGGTCATTGTTGTCGGAATTTTGCCCGAGTAGGGGGCCCGACACAGCTTCCGAATAATTTTCTTACGCTGCTGCTGCCGGCTATTCTTTCACAACGCAACGCATCAGATCAAAGTAGCGTTCTTGGTGTCAAACGAGGCTGCTATCTGCATGCAGCCGTTTTCAGTAAGTGTCAGATCGAATTAAATAATGCCTTACATCAGTTTCTATCTTTAAAGTATACGCATTATATATATATATATATATATATATAGCTTTTATTGAGAATGCAAATGGAGTTACAACTGTCTCCCAAGAACGTGTGCGCATTATGCTTATCAGTACTTGAAATTTCCATACGTGATGTTTGAACATATCGTACAATTTTAACAGAATCCCCCCTCATCCTTCAATAATAATTACAAAAATTATACTTTAGAGTAAACACATATTTTGTCTCCTGGTGAGCGTGTGATCGCAAGCTGTCCACACACGGTCCAATTCAATTAAAGTCCAATTCAATAGCGACCTCATTGCAGATTCTGCATGCATTTCCCCATGGGATATGGAGTGATCGAATGTAACGTCGAAATTCGAATGATCTCGAGTTTCCCATGGCAAGATTAATACTTATACTACAGACTAAATCAACTTATGTGTAGAGATCCGGGGCCTGCCATCTCGTCGATCGCCAACAAGCACCGCGATTTATTTCTATCTATTTTGGCGGTGGTTCTCGGCTTTCCGTGGACATAAATGATAAGAGAAACGTAGAAACAGAGGGGGACAAACATAGGAAACGAGAAATTTGAACCGAACGACGTCAAGCAAGATGAGACAAGCCAACGTTGCCGCTACAATCCGGCGGCCAATTTCCCGCAATTGTAGCAAGCAACGCTATTACTGTGGCCTACTTGTGCAAAGCAGCCAAGATCACACTCCTGGCCAAAATGAAGGCAGGCCTTTGTCGATCGATATGAATCCTCCTGTCTAGCACACACAAAAAAAGCTAACCAAATCTACCAAAAGCAGAAACTGATGCTAAATCTGCCAGTAACCACACACAGTTCATTCGACGACATTTGCCGTTGGTGTGGTACGCACGCTGGCTACGCGGCTGAGATGAGCGCCCGGCCTGCGTGACACGTTCGTGTCTGCTGGTGGAGAAAGACAGCAACGTTTGCCCACGCGTAGTCGCGCAGAGAGTGCGTGACAAAATTTACAAGCAACGACGTGTTTAGCTGCCTCGTTCTGCTCTGAATTTTTGGCCACCATTTGGCCCCGGCTTGCCACAACGCGCCCTACGTGCTGTGGTAAGGGAGTGGACTCTCACCGGGTGAGCGTGACAGAGCTTACCCGTCCACCCCTGTCAGGGATCCGCCGACCTGCTGTCCCCTGTGAGTTTGTTTATCCGAAAAACATACACGACACGGGCGTAGCGACCGATGGACTGAATGGAGTCAATCGAACTCATTCAAATCATTTTTAGCCGGCCAACCGACCAACGAACGGTCCACTTCGGAAGAGGTGGCGATAGATAGCAGTGACAATGGGGGCTGGCTCGTTGCCTCGGCAGACGAGCTGCACGAGATTGCACGTACGGATATATTTTTACTTCGCTCTGGATGGATATATATATATATATATATATGTACACGCGTCACGCGAGCCAACACGGACGTCCACAGACTGTGCGCGATTCGGCACGATACACGTGAAATAAAGCCGTTAATAATAATAATAATAATAATAATACTGAACGGCCCTCTATCGCGGGACGCTAGTCATGGGACTTGGCACACTGCCGTCTATTGTCCCTTTGTCTGTCCTGCTAGACATTTTTGTACTCCACGTTAATGTAAGTACGTTTTGTCAACTGTGGTTAAGGCTATGTGTTTCAACTAAATATTTTGCTCGCTCCCCCAAATAAATACAAGCGTCTGAGGAGACTTCAGAGGGTGGAGATAGCGAAAGTAACGTGAATCAACATATACAAAACATTATATATGTTATACATTATATATGTTGATTTTGTTATGCTTTTTGTTAGTTATATCATATCTACTATTTACCAGAGACATTTCCAATGAGTTTCCATTCCATCTTATAGGCGTAAGCTATTGGCTGGACTGTCGGCGTTGCAGCAACTATGTCATGGTACAGTGCCACCACAAGCAGAGCTTGACTAATCAATGTGACCAAAAAGATGTGAAGAGAAACGTCAGAACAAAGGTTCCACTGAAACCGCACAAATGGGACAGGAAAAGTCCAGGAACGGCTATTTGACTACTGTAGGAGACCACTCCGAGCTTGCTAATGACTTGCAGGACATCCTGCGCTACACAACACGATCACACATCAACCGCGGCAATACACAGTGGTGGGGTATGGATAAATTGCTGCCCTCTGAGAGCATGTTCGAATAGGTCTACATAGACTAAAGGTCGCGCGTTATAATGGACAAAACTAGTCTTTTGCTAGCTTCTTTGCCGTTCTATAGCTGCCGGCTGGCGGGGCCACCCTTCGACCACACAGAGTACCACACGGTAAAAGGACCGCACGACGCCGCGGAGCTATTGTCGTGGCAGACGACACGACTGTAATGGAACTGTTGGGCGGCCTTGTTGACCGCTTTCCCGCGGCAAAAGTTCCAACTTCCTTCCAGCACCCTTGTTATTGTCGCGCGTCCTTTTTACTCCTTTTTTGTCCTCCTAGACAAGCGGATGAAATAGGCTTACATCCTGACTTTCTTTAGGCGTCGTTTGACAGTTGGCACCGTCACATCATGACTTGATACGACGACAATGTGGGATGCGACACGCATGCGACGAGCCTTCATTTTCTTTTTCGTTTAGCGTGTCAAGGCTTTCATAGCACATTTACAATGGACTACCGCGACAAGCTTGGCAGGGCATTTCTGAACTGCTCGACTTGCAGCATGTCGCTTGCCTAGAATTGAAAACATTTTTAGGGGGGGGGTTGTTTTCAAGTCGGCTAGACCATCATCCGTCACCTACAGGCTTGGAATCGCCGGCATGTCTTTAATGCGTCGAGGGCCGGACACATGGAAATATCTAGGATTTCCTCGACAGTCTCTGTCGCTAGCCTATTGACCAATTTGCAGGTTTGCACGTTTTCCGCATGCGACAGCAATATCGGGGAATATCGAGAAAACAGTTTCATATTTACGACTTCCAGAGGAAATATTGGCCCGCTCGCTACATGACCGCGTTGAACGTAGGAAAAATTGCTCGTTCGATGCCTCAACACTCGACGCACGTCCAAAAATATCATATCACTTCCGCCCAGATCTTCTGAAGACTTAATATGATGATTTTATTACATCAACTTGCATTGCATGTGTTTCATCACGTCTCGAAAACTGTCATTCGTTTTCGTCAAAATTAAAAGTATGTAGAAATATATATATATATATTTTGTTGAAATTGAACGTATATAGAAATATATGTTAAAAAATATATATATCTGTAATATATATATTATTATTTTTTTTATATATTTATCTGTAATATATAAAAATTCTATGCATTTATCCAAATATCACTAACCAACACCCAAATAGCCGGCGCTAACCGACATGGCATACAATGCTATTTAGTGCAACTGAGGCCGTAAAAGCGGTTTGCAAGATCCTCGATAAACGGCGTTGTTCTCGATAGACTATAATTTCGCCTGTTCTGTGCGCTTTGAGAGAGGCAAAATAAGATCTTTCGGACATAAGCACTTATCCCTTTTCTTAAAACCAGAATTGATTTTTATGACCCGTTCTCACGCTCCCAGCGCGGAGTGTGGTCAGTCGTTGAAGTGAATCCCGGCAAATGTGATGATTGAAACGTTTATTTACCAGAATATATATTTGATCTCATGTTGTCTGGTAAAAGATCACCATATGCCAGAACGTTGCCTGCATCTTTGTCCGATTGTACCGTGCTTATCCTAATTGTTTTCAATCTTCAGTAGAGAAATGTAGCAGCAAGAAAAAATTTCATTATTTTCAAAACCTTGGCAGAAAGAGTGATTCTATCAGACAGAAATTTCTCCTACGTATGGCAACACCTCGGTTTTTTAGAGCAGTGCATTGGTCACCAAAGCCACCTGGCTTATCACGGCAATATGAGTGTTTCTGTATTGCCTTAAAATAAAAATAAAAAACAATTAAAGATTTCACTATCCGTCAAGACCCATACTTAACTGTGCTATATACGATTCCGTGAGAAAATAAGCGGTCGTGTGTCAATCCATCGCTAAGAACTCTGTTGTTTAATAATAATCAATAACCTATCAGTCAGTAACATAACATCAATAACATGGCAATTCCTGCAATTGAGTTTGTTTCCACAAGACAGAACAGACATTCTACTCACTAGCTGTCCATATAACTACTCTTAATTGACGCTTGCCATTTTTGCGCATTTGACACAGGCTGCCACAATTCCCCAATTGCTATTTCGCTGCTGCTGCTGCTGCTGCCGCCCGTCGAACCAACATAATTGAGATGATTTACACACAGATAAACGAGAGGCAGAGCGGAGCGGAAACGTCACTTATACAGCTAACAGAATATCGAAGCATGTTACCGCCGCCGGAAACGTGACTATAGTGAGCCACCACCTACGTTCGGCCATTTTCAGCAGACCCCGCTAATGGCTTAGACGGCTCAACCTCAAATCGGCCAATAACGAGTACTGTCGTCTCCTTGTTGTCGAGCAAAATCAAAGCATGATGCTGAGAACGCTCGCCAAGTGGCGCGGCTCGACGAACATCTCAAACATAATGTTGTTCGATGGCGTTATACGACGACACCGCTGAGCAGCTAATCCCCTGAAAGCGTACCTGTTAGCTGAGCGCTGTCATTTAGCCGTACGTCTGATAGTTGATAAGGCTGGCATTTATGAATCTTTATTTTCATATCGGTATAACTAGCACAAAATCTGGCGACGACGACGACGACGACAAATAGGCTTTACAACATTAACGTGCTTCATACGTTTGTGCAAACTATAGTACATGTTTGGATTTTGATTATAGTGTACAGTATGCATTTTTGTTATTGTCTTTTACAAAGCAGAGTGCGACAAAAGTTATATCGGATCTTCTCTATGCGCAGTCGGTCTCTGTTAGAGTGCCAAAAACAAGCAATAAACGATCACCAATGTTGGGTTGTCGAAACGAAAACGTTTGTCGAGTAGTAATCTGATTCGGATTGCGCCGAAATCCTATTTAGAACAAATCTCCTAAGCGACTAACTACCGAGAGTGCGATATCTGTGTTGTGTTGGAAAAATCATTCATGACCTTCGCATACGTCGATTAAATTGAACGATCATTCAGTGCTGCTGAATGATTTAATCGCTGTATGCAATAAATAAAGCGATTCAATCTCTAGCATACCCTTTTGCTAGAGCCCGACACGTGGGAAGAGGAGAGGGAGGGCAGTATGAAATTATCGGGGAGTGCCTCATGCCCATAGCCCTCTCACCACTTCTTCATACAAAATCTAGTGAAAGTAGGGCAAACTCGCCTATACGAGTATATGCTGGTTGACAGCAAATTGCCGCGGAGTCCGCCGTCGGAGCCACGGAAATTAGTATCGCCGGCTGCAAGCATGGCGCAGCTAAACGCGGTACTCAATATGGGCAATATATGAGCAAAAATATATTGCTTTAATTACGGAAACGACGAGATAATGAGAAGCAGTGAGATGTAGAGGTAGGTTGGCAGATACACAGCGCGGCGTTTCTGGACCGTGATGTTGGTTCATATAGTTCAATATAGCCGAATGTAGAGAGCAATAACACGTTGTTTGTTAAAGAAAAGATACTAAAAGGAAAACAAAACATAATACTTGCAAAGTGCAGCTGGTAGTTCCAAAAAACCAGCTGCTTCCGTCCTGAAAACGCTAAGTCTTTAGTATGTTTGCTCAATCGTTTTTGCTCTGAGGCACCTGAAGGGTCAGTACTACATTTATATGTACGTATATTTAACTTATAAGTTTAAGTTATTTATACCTTAAGCTCAAATTTGCAAATCTTGAAAAATCGCACTTTGAATGAGCATGCAGGGATATATATATATATATATATATATATATATATATATCCTGAACATTTCCCATGACTGAAACTGAAATTCCGTACCTACGTCCCTCAGATTTGGCCGAACACACGGCAGAGGATCTTAGATATGATTGGGCTACTACGCATGTGCGTATATACCATAACCGGCAAGAGTTGCATACATGGTAGTGGTAATAGTCGCAACAGAAAACAATATCAATTGACCAATCCAAGACAATAAATACCAAGAGACCAATCCAGACAATATCAAGAGGCAGCAACAATAACAACAACAAAAATAACAACGACAACAACAACAACATGAGAAAATGAAAAAAAAACAATTGTATACAGCCTTTGTATTTGAACCCAGCAGTATTTACCTGGCAGTGATTTCATCGTCGTATAAACATATCGAGAAAAAGACAGAAACCGTTATTTCTTATGCTGACTTGAGTTTCTAAACCAGAGCGACTATTAGACGCATAAGGAATCAACAGCGACGGCAGCGTGCTTAGAAATGAGGGCAGCAAGAAGGGTTCAGATTGACACACAGAGAGGTAAACAGATATATATATATATATATAGGGGATCTATCTGCAGATAAACTGAGAGGAACAGCAAAAACGTGCAGGGTAGACTTTCAGCGAGTGGCAGAGCAAACGCCTTGGCGGCTCACCCAATGCCTAATGCGTGTCTGCTCTTATTCTCGCTCTGGCGCAGCGCCATAAATAAGACGATTAGTATCAGACCTGCTGACCTTTACCGCAAGGACACGACAAGGGTCTCAACTTATCTTCTTAGCTTTTGTTGGTGTAGTGTTGTTTTCGTCTTGTCCTTCCCTGCTAGAATTGCTACAATTGTTTTCGTATGCTAACACTGGCTGCCTGAGACGTGGAGTGAGGCGGGAGAGCCGCTCTTATGCCGATTGGCCTTACGAGAGTTATACTATCGAATAATAATAATAATGCTCATTCATCCGGGCAAAATTCACACGTCGCATACGACATTAATTTGATGTCTCTTTAGACCCGTCTTGTGCTCTCAAATTTCACACCAACAAATCACTACGGCATACGACGACAAATTGTTTACACAAAAGGGTCAACTTTCCCTGAGCTGAATGGCAAAAGTATACCACTCTGCTAAGGGTCTCACGTCTAGCAGTCCCGAGAGAGCTCATGACGTTCGGCAGAGAAAAAGCGAAAGCAAAATTATTAGTCTGGGATCAGTTTTGATCTGTTAGCACTAAAGATAGTACAGTGACAGAACGCGTTGCATAATGACTCATTGTTAGCTTCTGACGCTAACTGTTCAGAACACGTCTCGAATCGAAGCTGAAGAGGGGAAGGGGGGGGGGGGGGCAGTAAAACGGAAGGGTAGGCTGGCAAAGGCGAGGAGTCGAAAGGGTCTGAGAAAGAAAACTGTATTTTTCTTTGATCGCTTGTAGCATAACGATGCCCGGCATTCAGGCTACTGGCTAAGTAGAGATTCTTCTTTTTTACCGTTCAGCTAATGCGCTTTTGGCGCATGCGACAGACTTTTTTGCGGTTGATAAGGGCCGACAGACTTTTGGCGTAAGGGTTCTTGTTGTTGTGAGTATTGTCGTCATTCTTGTTGTTTTGTCAACATAAGCCTATGAAGAAACGAAGTCTATGAAGGACCGCCTCAAAAAAACTGGTAGGAGATTGGTGCTCGTTCTAGCGACAGCAATGACGATGACGACGGGAGAAAGACGCTTCAATCTGGAACGAATAACCCAGTTGATTTTTTCCAGATGGAAGAATTTTCCTCTGTCTGTCTCTCTCTCTCTCTTTGTTTTGGCGCAGGATTGTCTGTCAACATTTGTGACAATGATTAGCTGGTTAACTTGGGCGATAATAACTCATTCAACCATCGCTTTCCTCTTCCTTTACGTTCACGTTTCCTTCTCTCCCCCCCCCCCTTCCCCTTTCTATCTCCTTGTCTCTATAGCGCCCCGAATCTGCCTGCATATCGAGGTCGACAAGCGCGCTACGCGTATGAAATAAACGTGTTCATTTGCCATCACACGCTGATTAGCGATGCTAGCCACAGACTATCCACCGGGTCTTCACCGCCTGCCTCCGCCGTCCTTCAATACACGCACGCCGTTCTCCACCCCGTCCTCGCCTGCCCACCACCTCCGGGATGGGCTGCCCCTGCCATATCTCCTCGGACTCAACCAGCCAGCGTGCCTGGCTAGATAGTTTAACGAGCGAGCAACCGAGGGCACCTGTGTCCAGCATCTCCCGGGCATCTCTCGGTGAGGGGCATTCGTTGAAGCGAATTGTCCGGCGAGCTAATTGGCGCACTAATAACCACGGTTATTAGTATCGTTCCAACAACAACAACAACAACAACAGCGGCGGCGCTGAAAACAACTATTCGCTTGCGTAATGTTCATTGCATTCACGGAGTATTTGGCCTAATAACACAAAACACCACTAATAATGAGTGACATAAAGTGCGCTTTATCGAGAACATGTATAATGACCATACATGACTGAATTACTCCGTAAGGCTAATATGCCCGTGTAATGACATGATAATAACACAATGCTAATAATACAACATTTTGACTATCCTAGTACAATCACCGTAGCACCCCTAAAACGTTGAGATCGTGCTCTTAAAGTCAAGCTAGCTTTGATCTTAGCAGTAGCACACTGTTTCTCTTTCCCTTACACTTGATTTCGCACGGCTGGTTTCGCGCTCGTAGGCCCGAAATCGACAGTCGGAAAACGTTCATACGCGACGACGCTATTAGAGATGGACAGTTTCGAGTTGCTGGACTTTCTAAATACAATACCTGGTACGAACCAACGGCGGCCAACCATTCCATTCCGCCATTGCGGCATAAGGTAAGCGTTGTCCCTGTGACGACTTCTGGCCAAACCACGCTACGTGGTCCCGCCAATGCTCATCCAACACATTCTGCGGTTTGGCCTCGCGTAAGCCGAGCAGCCCTCGCTAGCATAGTAAGCAAATGCCGAAGCCGTAAGCGAAACGAAGTTAAGTAGCCGAACACGACCCGTCTCAGCCATGTATTACTGGTATATAGTATATGGCTGTATATATATATATATATATATATATGTATATATATATATATATATATATGTAATACTATATATATATAGCATACATAATACATTTATATATATATATATATATATATATATATATAATGTACTACTATACTACTACTACTACTATTGCCAGCTGTGGACATCGTTTGCTTTCCTATAATTGATAGGTTTTGCCACTGCGAGCATAGAACGTGTTCGTGTTCGGCGATGATAGCCTGGCCGATTGGCACGAAAATCCACCCGTTGTTGTCGCCGTTCGATCCACTGCATGATTTGATAGACGATGAACAAGCAACAGTATGAACAAATGAATGAATGAACGGTTGTATGGATGGACGTAAAACGTCATCGAACAGCAGAGAGATGGCCCTGTCTTTTTCTCTTGACTCTTTGGCAGCGTTGCCGTTCGCCGTTCTTGCTGTTGCTGCTGCTATTTGAGATTGGAGCGGGCGGTTTGGTCATCGGCAGTGCCGACGCTCTGGGGACCAGACTGTTTCGTGAGGCGAACATACACGGCGTACACGGCGGCGCACTGTGCAGACCGTGCCGCCAGTCAGCTCACCGGAAACGACATTTTTCGAATGTTAGCCACAACTCTGAGGAGAGTCCCAGAGTGCGTTCGCTCTCGTCGCGTTAGGGTCAGTCGCAGCAATACTGGTAGCACACGAACATACAGCTGTTTAACTTCAACTCTTCTCTGCGTCTGTTACTCTCTGTCTCCTTCTCTCCCTTCCCTCCTCTCTCTCTCTCTCTCTCTCTCTCTCTCTATATATATATATATATATATATATAGATATATGCCGTTTTCGCCCTCTATTTATCTTTATTTCTTTACATTTTCAAAACCCACCGGGAGGATAGGAGCGATAACCGCACTGAATCAGATTGACTTCCGCAACGACGGAGGGGGAAGGGGTGGTCCCGGCCTGGTTGGTCCTGGTGGTGGTGGTGCGGCCCTCACCGATTGCCAGGACCGACAGGACAACTCCATTAGGCGCACTTTCTGTCGAGTTAAGTTCGTTGTGGTCAGAGAAGAGACGGTTTACTTTCGTCGGTAAAAGTGCGCGTCTCTGTGCGGCGGCTGTAGGTTTTGAATGACAGAAGTAGCAGCAGCATCACCATCACCAGCATCACCACCACTACCACCAACAACAACGTATACCTAACAATCTATCTCTCTGCGTGGATGATCTCTAGTGCAGCGGCTCGAATGGTTTGTTCGTTTCGTATTGCGGCTTTCTTTCGACTGCAAACGAGCAAACATTCTAGATCACCTTGCTGCTTTCACGGTGTGGTCGATTTGCCGATGATGACCGGCAAAACTGGCTGGAACAGTCGGCATAGCAATGTGTTAGTTAGGAGGACGGTCATCTTGGCGGACCTTCCTGTAAAAAACCTCGAAAAGACGATCTTGTCTGTTATATTGTCGGCGACTGTCGGTCGGCGTTCGAGTGTCTATGTGATACGTTGACTAATTCATGGTTCCGTGGTAATACTCAGATACATGCGTAGAAACATAGACTTATAAACGCGTTTACCGATACCATCATCGGAACTTTAGACGAAACCAGGATTCGATGGACAAATTCAACATTTTTTTTACGCTGCGTTCATGCGGCAATAACGCTCGTGTAGTAAGAGAATAAGGTGCATAAATTAATCAAGGATTTATTTGGACCAAAAGCCGCACCAGACTGTTAGATATGGAACATGTGACGATTCTTCGTGAATCTCGAAAGGGTTCTCGATGCCCAGACGTTTCAGGTTAAAGTAGGCTTTCTCCAAGAAAAAAAATCACGACTCGCATCACGTCGCATTATCTCAGAAGCTTAACTGGCAAATTGTATTGACCGCTCCTACTGGTCCCTGGGCCGTAGTTACTGTGTCAGCTGATTTATTTATGGATACATCGTTAGATCCACACTATCAGTCAGTCGCAGTAGCAATATTTTCAGCCGAATGAGCGTTCCGTGATCGTCCATGGCTTGATGCACTACGTACTGGACTTGTCCTATAAAACGCTTGCATATTACGAATGGTGTTCTCACAAAGGCGGCTACGTCGATCGTAACTTGCATACAGAGCTAGCCAGCATGTCGGTACCGAGATTCTCTTTTCGTGACTTATTTTCACAATCTTTATGAGTTATTTTGTTGAATGACGCTTTGCTTTGGACTCGGCACCTCCTTGCCTTACGAAGAGGGCAGATCGCCGAGAAGCCAGAACTGAGCGCGGACATTTTTGAAAAAAGGCAACTCATTATATATTTATATATATATCCAAGCGATGATCCTGCGCGCAGTTTATTGGGTTCAACAAATAAGCTGAACTGGCGAACACAATGATAGATTAGCATAACATATGTAACGAAAAATAGTCTTAAAAGTAGTAGTACTATTAATAAGTATTGTAGTACTAATAAAAAATATGTGTGTGTATATGTATGTTGTACATAGGCGTACACATCATGGTGGAGCGTGCACTCTACCAGATTGAAGTGCGGAGGAGGAAGATGATGTGTCTGATGATGTTTCGGTCTTTTCGAGCAGAACTCTATCTAAGCGTAGTAGTTTCAGTCTCGGCGGCGGCGGCTAGCACTGGTGCTGGTACAGCACTGGGCACGTGCTGAGAGGTTTCGTATCGTCAAACCAAGTGAATTGCCGCCAACGTCGCCGCCCATGATAGGGCGAGCTCCACCCTTCTTCTTCAGGCGCGCGCGCGACGGGATTGCGCAGGGGGGAAAGGCATTGGGCACTCCACTCCGTTCGTTGGACAGCGGGAATTGGGCGGCCCGTCGGGAATTGGTTCTGTGCGGAAACAGGCAGCCTACGAAAGTGAAAAGGGAGCCAAACAGTCGCATAGATAGACAGGTAGATAGGTAGGCGGCTCACGGTGACGCTCCTGACCGTCGAGAGGGCTGTGTGTTCGACGCCTCCATTGGGACCGTGCTGTTGTTGCTGTTGCTGTCGTTGCTGGCCCATCGAGTCAACTTCGTGCTGATGGAAAACGAAAAGATCGTCATCGTCGTCATTGCCATCATCAACAGCATAATGGTGATTGTGATTATGATGAGGACACCAACAGGAGCAACGACAATGACAACAACAGCAGCAACAACGGCAGCAGCAACAACAACAGGAACAACAACAACAGCAAGCAACAAAAACAACAAGCATCTACAAAACCAAGCTAACGCCGGCTTTGCCCGTTCCACACTGGGGGGTTGCAGTTCAAACTAACTGAAACAGTCTCGTCTTGCTGATTATTCTGCCCCGCCTTGATATTCTGTGCAAGGAGGTGTTTGGGAGGTGAACATTTGGAACACGGGAGGGAACACATCAACTGAACTGTCGTATACCGGATATACTGCGGCGTGAAATCTGTCGCTCTGGGCAAAGCGCCTCTACAGCACTCCGGCGGATAGTGGAAACAAACCCGTAGGCGACAAACGCTATTGTTAGATTTCTATACTTTAGTCCGGCTGCTATATATATATATATATATAACCGTATATTGGTAGTTGATTGACTTTTTTGATAAAATTAAGTCCTTAAAGCCTTTTGTTATATTTTACGTGAGCAATTTTTTCTTACGTAAAAATGATTTATTCCGACGACGCCCCATTAACCTATGATATAACATAACGCACCTAGATCCCTTAGGTAATGCAAAAGAATTTTCTATTTCCCTCTATTCCTTTCCTCCTGCCTGCCTCCCTCCTTCGGCTGTCGAGCTTTTTCACATGCCTATCGATACGTTCCACTGAACTAACGACTGGCCATCACTCATGGGTCCACGCGTTCTACCGTAGCAGCTGTCGTGTAAGAAGCAGATGGTCGTTGTCGACGACATTGTATGTACGCTGTAAGGCGATTCATTTTCTCTTCCGTAGAATTGGGTTTACTTTCTACGGGGCCCTTAGTTAGGGGTGTAACTCATGCCCAGCAGAAAGATCGGTGACAGGCTATGCTCTTTTGTAGGCATAGCCCCATCACGATGCCGAGCACGAGAGCCGGCAAATAGGCCGTAACTTTTTCATAACTAACGAACAATGTACAAATGGGAATGATGGTGACGCGAGTACATTTCAGTGCGAACGACAAAGCCCGAGCATCGCTTGTCACGACGAACTCTTACAGACACGTTCGACAGCGGCTTTTCGCTGACTTCAAAGCTTCTTAGCCTCGGCGCCTCTGCGCCTTCCTCGGCAAGACTGTGGCAACTTATTAAGGGGTTTGTCAGATATAGAGAGGAAATTCCAGGTCTAATCGCCCACTTCTCATGTCTTTCAACTGTTAGCCGATAGACGAGCGCTATATGCCTACATACACTATATGCCTAGATTACAGCGTGCTCATATTCATGCTCATGGACCTATTTCTCTAGGCCAGTACTGTGCTAGAGGAGAGAGCCCAGTATGCGCCAGAAACGTTCTGGACGAAGTCTCTACGACGCTGGGCGGCAGGACAACACTTACTCAGATTCACACTTAAATACAACGCCCCGACTTTTTTAGAGTGGTGTACTTGCACCCATTTAATAGCCTGGCCACAACGGCCGGTTGCTTTTGGCCGAGGGTGGCGCGCCCCAGGCGCCGTTTGTCTAGGGTGCCGTTCTTTAGGCTGGGGTGCAATCTTCAAATTATGGGATTTCGGCTGACTGGCAAATAGAAGAGGCCAATGCAGCAGGAAGGACATGGGGGTATGTCGTATGTGGATTCTCAGATCAGCTAATTAATTAGCTACTTGAGGCTTTGTCGAAATTGCAAATTTTACCACGAAACGCCCAAGAAATAGCTAGGCGAGCAACGACTCTGCCTGCTCCTCAATTAGTTGAAAGGGCCAAGGAGTTAGTGAACACGAGATGAATGAAACGGCATCTCGCAGCAACCAGCTCGCTCGGAGCAGAATGCCAGGCTCGACCACAGGGTGGATCCGCGTGCGTGGTCTGCTACTGTTGCCGCCTTGCATGGCGGCAGAACCTGCTTTGTCTTCTGGCCAGAGAACGTCACGGTAACGATATACTCCGACGTCGCACACTGACTAATCCTGTCGAGGAAAAAGATCTTTTTTAAAGATTTCGTTTATATCTATATATATTCTTACATTTATAATAATAAAATACAATGCATGATAATAAAGCAGGCGTCACCGGATAGACAGCAATGTCTCCTACTCGAACTGCGATAGACACTTCGACAATAATTTCAAACTAAGCGACGCTTGGTTACTGCACGCTTTGTGGCCTTAGTTTTTTAATAGGGCAACCCATAATTTATTGATTGACAACGTGACGTGTTTATTATCAAAACTACTACCTACAACGCTTAAAATTTTACAAAAATAATGATGTGATATAAAGTTGCTATAAAATAACAGAGTGATAAACTAAAAATGATATACTCCCACGATCGTAGGTAACATCACAGGTTACATACCCCACCTTCCCACAGGAGAATTCTGTTGCAAAATCTAGGCATCAACAGTGAATTGTAAGCAACCAACAGGCCTTTAATGGGGACCCCAAGCGGTTTCATACGTCGTAAAGCTGAAATGACCGCATAGCATTTAGGAGTTATATAGTCTAATTGCGGTTGCCACAATAGCTTATCATGAAGAGTCACCCCAGACACTTGACCAGACGGGAGTGATTCACCACATGCGAACGGAGTTGAAAGGACGTTGGCACGCTAATTAGACCCATAGCCTGGCGAAACAGTATACCATTCGTTTTGCTAGTGTTAACCGCTAAGCCAAACTCATTGAACGTTTTTATAACGTGATCCACCAGGGTGATTGAGTTACTTACTCCGCCTCTAATGTCATGTGGATCGATTCGAAAAAGAATCGTGTCATCAGCATAAGGTATCGCTTTGCCTAACTTGTCACGTCTAACCTTCAAAAGTATAAAAATGAGTGACAAAATAAACGATTAAAGGTTTTTTAGTTGTTACTGTAGCCGTCCTGCTAGCCGCAGTCGTGCCGCTATATGTTTCTATTGAACCAATAGTATATATATATTATTTAATATTACGATTACAGGGAAATGTCAATAACTAACTACACTTGTTGGGCTTGTTTCTATTTATGTATAGTTATCGCTTCTATTGAGCGGTTCGATGTGCTTCGGTGATTGTAGTTAGGTGTTTGGTTTGTTTGCGCGGGCTCCTCACCTATTCGCAGGGCCTAGGGGTGTCCCAGTAGAAGGGGGCACTGCTCCATAAGCCGCAGTGCTTTCCAGCGCGTTCACGGCGACCCCGTTTGACCGTCGACTCGGTAGTCCAGGGATCAGTTGCAGCCCCTCCCCCCCCCCCCCGTCTTGAGGCAATGGTTTGTGCATGAAAATAGCAACAAGTCAACGGAAGCGCCGCCCGAATTGGATCATGCTTGTTGCGACTGTCATTAGAGGCAGACAAAAAAACGGATGCAGATAGTGCAGCAGAGACTGACGGGAAGCTGGTCAAAATGGAATCGGTGTGCCTAGTAAGGACTCTCTGTTCGAAACTACCTTTACGTTCCTTCCACTTCTGGTACGCTTTTTCTACGTATGAGTCGCTGCTGATTCTGCTGACCTTGGCCGTAAGAAGGTCCTAGAAATTGGAAGCCATTAAGTTCGATGCTTGCGCCCCCCCCCCCCCGTTCGACGATATAGCACGAGCCTGCCTCCTCAAATTGCGGTTATCCGTAGGTGCGTTTAGACACGTAGTAGGTATGAGTTGGACAGTTTATGTAACTCTTAGGCAGATGTCCACACCTACGAATGAGGACTCGCATGTAGAGTTCGACCTCACGTAGCCTCACGTTCGCGATCTTTTCTATAACAACAATCGTCGCACCATCACTGCACCGATCGTGCTTAGAGTGCAGCGTGCACTGAGACGCATTTTTTTAACAATAAAATTCTTTCTCTAGTATGTATAATCAGCGGCTACTGTCAGGGTACTGTATATATATATATATATATATATACACAGCACTACAACACTCCAAGCACCCAGGGGGCCAATAGATGCTGACCATTAAGCACTTCAAAGAGGACCTTGCGAAAACAAGACTTATTTGCGAGCGCTTGGAAGCCTCCATTGAGACCGCTACACAAGAGACCAATTTCTGATCTCAACAACTACACAACACGTTCGATAGGGCAGATTCCAAAAAAGCACACGAAACGCCCTTTCTACATTACTGGATTAATGGAATGCCCTCCCTATCTGGTAAAGGGTATTTAAACCTACTGAAGCTCAGGATCAACGCACTACCAACGCGTGCCAGATTGGCCAGGGGACGCCCGGGCTACAATACAAGCACGGGTGTCATGCGCCTGAGACATGGGCTCATGTCGCTTAGATGTGTGATACAATACACAAGCAAACTATAAAGAGACATGACGACGTCTATGATCGCGTGGCGCGTCTTCTCCGCGAGAAGGGTAATGAGGTGGTTTGTAAGCGAGTATTCCGCACCGGGTCTAGAGCCCGACCTCGTAATAACAACACCTACCGAGGTCTGGGTGTTAGATGGCGAGGTTTGCGGCTCGAACAGGGACCTGGCAAAAGCGCGGCAGGACAAGATCGTCAAATATGACATCGAGTTCCTAAGATTGGCGCTCCCCGACCCGCAAAAACCTCGCAAATTCGGATCCATCACTATCTCTATGAGTGCTGTATGAGACTCCAAATCTGCGAGTACGCTCTTGGGGCTCGGCGTCACAAAGAGGAATCTCATGGATCTTACCGTCATAACGTTGCAAGGGACTTTGAAGATATACCGCTCGCACCGAGTCCATAAGAGCGGGCGCTGCCATCAAGCAAGGACACGGACAGCTGTTTTTTAACTTCACGTGACACCTTTTTAAGACCATTTTTATTAAGGCGAGCAGTGACGAGCGTGCAAACGTATTGTAAATAATTAATAAATCATCACAATATTTTCTATATATATACCCTGATAGTAGCCGCCGATTCTACATACTAGAGAAAGCATTCAAGCTTTTTTTTACAATATTGATACCTTTCCTAGCATGATTCACTGAGAGTGAATATCGTTATGGGTGGCATCGTTCCTGTCTATATGTGTAAAAAATGTTCCTCATATTGTCTTTTAGATCAAAGAAGTTATTTCTTAAGTATTTCTTATCGCCGACGACTTTAAACCACTGCTGAACGTGATCAATTGCTACCGCCGTCCAGCGATGTATTCCATCAGCCCTTTCCGTAGATGGCGGTCGGTCTGAGGAATACTGCGATATTATTTTTGAATTTTGTTTGTCGGCCTAATATCCGAAGATGTCACGCTAACCCAAAATGGACCGATAGCCGTACGATGACCTTCTATAGTCGTGCCTCAACAGGGCCAGATCAACACAGGACGCCCACATGTTGTGTGCTGCGGGCTTTAAGCCTATTTGAACCACTATTACGATTTGACTATTGCTGCCTATGTACGGAACTCGCCTTTGGTGCTCGCGACGTAACGCAATTCTAACCAACCATATCACATAAGGTACCTTTATTTGCGCAGTCCACCTTCGGCACGTCAAGAACAAGTCTTGACGGAAAGGTAGATAAACAAATAGAAAGAAGTATCTACATATCTATATAGATAGATCTATCTGCATATTTATATAGATAGATCTATCTCTATATCTATATAGATAGATCTATCTACATATCTATATAGATAGATCTATCTACATATCTATAACGATATATCTATCTACATATCTATATAGATAGATGATGGAGAATGTGTTGAACATCGGATACCTGTCGCTCAGATGACGTTGAGCGTCAGAACCCCCCCTGCTTGGCGTGGCAGGGATCGACAAATCCGACCAGACGCAGCTAGCACTTTAGCAATCTCTCAATCTACCGATTTGTTCCTGGCGGATTTTGCGGTGCCTTTGGGTTTTACCTAAATCACCGAGGTGTACGACGTGAGACGCAAACGTCTTTCGACATCTGCCAGTCCCAAAGTAAAGCGGTGCGGCGGTCTAGTAGTGGCGAATGGTGATTGATGTTGCTGTTGTTGTGCTCGGTGTGATTATTTCGTGGCCGTGACATAGACTGGCACGATGAATGACACGCTGACTCACTTGCCTAACGACTAAACGTGTGAGGTACTGCTATTGTTTAAAAATAACAACAACAACAACAACGATACCAAAGAAAACAACAAAAACACACTACATCAAGAACAACAGCAACTACAACAACAGCAACAACAAAAACGCAATACATCAACAACAACATCAATCACCAACAACGACAAGAACACCAGCAGCCGTAACGGTATTAGCAAAAATATAAAGAGAAAAAAAATAACAACAAAAGAGAAGAGAGAGCGGCCGAGTAATGCAAGACAAAACGAATCGTGAGGAAGAAAGCACACCGTAGTGAATGTTGCGGTTCGCGCAGGAAGAAAATGAAGAATGGGGAAGGCCTTACAAGCAGCGTACAATCGGGTGGAAATGTATGAAATAGAGGCCACCCGCACCACCCGCCCAAGCCAGAGACAGTGATAAGTGGATCGAGCTGTCTGCCTTCCATCACGAAGACGAAGAACACTCTATGACACGGATAAAGCACCTCACATTCTCGTATATATATATATATATATATATATATATATATATATATGTATATATATATATATATATATATATATATATATATATATATATATATGTATATATATGTATAGATATATATATATATATATATATATGTATATATATATGTATATATATATATATATATGTATATATATGTATACTATATATATATATATATATATGTATATATATATATATATATATATATATATATATTTTTTTTTTTTTTTTGCAATATGCCTAGATTGACTTTGCTGGCACGTACGGTGTTACCATTACCGTTTTGCAGACTGTCTATCACGTTCGTCTTTTTCTGTCATTTTACCGCTTGTATTTTTGTCAAGGAAACAAACGGCTGTCCATAACGTTAACTCTACCGGCGTGCCTCACAGACACACAGAATGTAGTTGCGATATACATACACAGATAAATAGATCAACAAATCAACCAGATCAGATTGACACGCAAAAGACGTACCTAAAAAGGTAGAACGCAAAGAGCAGTAAGATAACTGCATAGGGCATACGTTCATATGTCTCCAGCTACCCTGTCCTATGGGTCTTTGTTGAAAAATATGATCCTGACAACGTTGACGCTCCTACTAGACTATGAACACGGTTAAGCTTGCTTCAGTGGCGTACAGAGACATAATTGCGCTGGTTTATAAATAAATAAAAAAAATTATATTTATATTTATAGGTCTACAAAAAAGTTTTTTCGGTTTTGTCCGTAGAGAATCTTTAAAAAAATGAAAAAACTTTTTTTGTAGACCCAATATATAAATAAATAAACAAATAAATATATATATATATATATATATATATATATATATATATATATATATATATATATATATATATATATATATATACATACATTTTTAAGTATAATAACACGTGCGCCAATAACATTTTCAACGTACTGTAGCCGTAGGCGTCAATGTCCGCCACTGCTCAGCTGCAGCAGCAAAAAACCACCGTAAACAGTAAAGAAAAGACCATCAGAATTGGATACAAGTCTGAGATTGTCCACCTATCCAAAAGGCCTACTAGTTTCCAATTGAAAGTGAGTCTAAACAAAAAGCGGTGTGAATTGACGCCCAGTGCGATCTTTATGGCAAACACGAACATTGACTTTATTATCACTGTGTGCGCTTGAGCAGCATCTTTTGGCTCCAAATCGGTGTAATAGTCACACGTTCCCATCATCAGTAATAGATCTGGGAATATATATATATATATATTTTTTTAATGATAAAGATTGATGATATATATATATATATATATATATATATATATATATATATATATATATATATATATATATATATACATATATATATATATATTTACACTCATGCAAATCTAAACGGCACGTCAGGGACACCGGAAAATAGGAAATACCTCGGTAGAGAAACAAAGCGGCTCTAAGCTTGAGGTAGCTGAACACACAGGTTGCTGGCGAATCACCATTATGGGCGCACCTTTCCCTTAAACCAATGGCCCGATATTGTTGCTCGTAGCTACAAGCGTGTCACTGTGCCTCCGTTTTTGACAAGGGGATGTGTCGTACTGGTCTCGCGTGCTCCCTATCTCTCGCGGCCTTCCTTTACTTTCGATGCAACGGTAACAGCGATAGCAGCTGTCACTTCATCGAGATTTGCAATCAGAGAGAGTTTAACAGGGTTTGTCTAGTGTGAACATGCACGTTATGCGACGTGTCAGATATCCGAAGCACCCCGCGTATGCAGATTCTTGCCCTGTAGAGTACGCTTTTGTGCTGTCCGGTGACGAATCGGTGTTCTGATGCTGTCTCGCGTTTGGCGAGTACTCGAAACACAATGCATAGAAGCAAACGGAGCACGTCGTATCGTACGCCGGATATCTTATGAACATGAGCCGGTGTGTCGCTTCCAGTAGAGTTGAGCTGCTCCTAACACAGATCACGGCGAGTTTGTTTAGCTGTACGAGAGGAAAGCTTCTCCTCATCGAAGATTAACGACGACGACAACAACAACAACAACACCAACAACACCGCCGCCTTAAAAGTCGTCCGCAGGGATCGGCGAAGCTCGGTATTTCACGACGCCAAGAATACTTAGGCGCTACTCCAAATCTAATTTTCTTCAATCGCTTAGATTACGGGGCGTGGGTTGAGGCGCCCATAGAGTGTTCATTTTTCATCGCAGCTCAAAAAAGAACAAACATCCGACGACTCAATTCCCAGCAGCGCTAGCCTAATTTATGCCGCCAAATCACGTCAAACTGTTGCTAGTACACAGTAGTAGTAGTAGTAGTAGTAGTAGCAGTAGAGACAGGAACGGATGAGCAGCCTATCGGTGGTAAGCTTCAAGCTGTACTCGACAAACAAAGCCTATTTCTCTTTGTCTGGACGAGAGGATGGCGTCGGCAAATGACAAGCGGGCGGCCGCGAAAAGACTTCGATGGCCTGGAGACAGCTAGCTAACGGCGTTGTTGGAGTTTCCCTAGTGGCCACAGAAGTCCAGACATGCGCATACATGAAAAGGAAAAGTTTGGCGTCTTCGTTCGACCGATATGTTGGTTCCTACGCGACCACCTACACACTAAGGCAAGCAACAGAAAGCAAAGCGGGCATGCACACAGTACTCGAGTCAGAAACTTCCTCTCGTCTTTATATCTATGTATCTCTCTCTCTCTATCTCGTCCCCCCTCTCTCTCTCAATCTCGCGCGTTCTCCTCTCTCTCTCTCCCGGCTCTCCCCAAGTTTATGTTCTTTCTTCTGCCGCCTAACTCATTATCTCCTTTCGCTGCGTTCATCACAGAGCATGCACGCTAATCATGAATACATGGAAAATAATTGCCAACGCCCACTTCCCCACGCCTCAATGACTGTAGGCTGGCAGCAAATCCGGTTTGCACATGCTGCTCTTGTTGGACTCCTGGCCGTAAGTGTTAAGGCTGCGTTGCGTTAGATGACGGTAGCGGCGACGGCGACAGCGAGGCCTGCTGGTACGATTAGACTCAGAACAGAATATGAAAGCCTTCCGTGAGCCTGCCTGGACAGGCTGCAGGATGAACCAACTGAAACAGATTAAGTCTTAACTACTAGTTTGTGGGTGGTGCCATCCTCATTGTGGTGTGTACCGTACATGTCATCCCGATCTCTGCTGCTTTGTGACGACATCCTTTGTGTTACGTCGTCGTCGTCGTCGGCTGGCCCGACTATAACGAACATGCTAGCAATCTCCGACTGAATCTCTAACAGAGAACACTTCTGACCCCCCTCGGAGGCATTAGAAGTGAGCTACTGAAGAAGGTAACGTCCCGCTTGATACAGATCCGCGAACCCGGCAGAACACTTAAAGACCACGCCCTTTACAAAAACCCCGCTATCTATGTACATCTAGATTCTGAAAAACACTAATTCAAGATTACTACAAGTAATGGCCGCTGCTGTTCAGCTGAAAAAAATATAAGCCTCATACGGCATTCACTTTGTACAAAGTTAGAGAGCAAATTGGATTATATTCGTTATAAATTAAATAGGCCAAAAGACGAGGTTGGGAATTTAGGTAACAATAAGCAAGAACAAAGGATCTAGCTAGAAATAAGCTGGCTGTCTTTGTTTGGCTGTATGCGTATATAATTCACGATACAACGAACGGCTGGAAGTATTGCGGTTCATATAGAAGTCCACATATCGGTGGACGTAGACTTCCACGATGTCGGTCTACACTGCGTTGAATAATGTTGGTTTGCGCGCGTGTTAATGTTACTCTTATATTCGGCATAGAGGATGAATTGGCAAAAGTGAGAACAAGCGTCGCGGAGGAAGGAGAGTCGTGTTTAGTAGCGTGGAGCTGATCGATTTACCCGTTCAGCGCAGGCGTTCTGAGTTTCGGCTCCTAAGCGCGCCAGCTGATCATTTCGTAAGGTAGCGATTTCTAGGTGGCGTATTGGTGACAGCCGAGTGGATATGTGCATATACGGCTATAGTAGTTTATATATATATATATATATATATATATATATATATATATATATATATATATATATATATATAATATATATATATATATATATATATATATATATATATACTATATATATATATATATATATAATATTATATATATATATATATATATATATATAACAAGCAGCTGCTGTTTCTGCATGACTGGCGCATTATCGTGGAGAGAGGGGGGGGGGGGATCGAAAGACTTAGGAAGAAGCGATTTATTTTTCAAAAGAGCGCATTAGATAGAATGAACGAAAACGAGAGGCTAAGAGACAAAGAGAGGAGTAGAGCTATAGGGAGGGAAATAAAGAAGGACATAAACAACCGATACCTATTTGTTAAAATGAATAAAGCAGATTGCCACCACAGACCCCCGTGCTGCTGGGCTCGGTGGCAACCCTGGGATGGCCATCACCGCCAAGGAGGCAAGGCCAAGCCAAGCGAAGTTGAGCTGGCCTGCTCAATCGTCAGACAGTAGCGGTGGCCTATCGTCTGTAGAGGCCTTACGGTTGCGTCTGCTGTAGCCGATGTTGTCGCGGCTGGTAATATTACTTCCTCTTTTATTATCGGTGTTGCTGTTGTTGTTGCTGCTGTTACTGTCGTTGTTCTTACGATTACTGCTGCTGTCGTCATCGCCGTTGTTGTTGTTGTCATTGTTATTGCTATCGTTGTTGTTGTTGTTGTTGTTGCTTTGTTGTTGTTGTTGTTGTTGCTGTTGTTGTTGTTGCTGTTGTTGTTGTTGCTTTGTTGTTGTTGTTGCTTTTGTTGTTGCTCTTGTTGTTGTTGTTGCTCTTGTTGTTGTCGTTGTGGTTGTTATTGCTATCGTTGTTGTTGTTATTGTTGTTGCTGTCGGTATTGTTATTGTTGTTGTTGCTGTCGTTGTTGTTTTTGTTGCTGTTACTGTCGTTGTTGCTGTCGTCAGCATCGTCGTCGTCGTCGTTGTCGTCGTCAATGCTTTATCTGTCGGCGGCTCTGGCCTCAAAGCAAGCAGGCAGCCCGACAGTGAGCGCCTGAGGGTCGGTATGTGGCAAGCAGTCACGCACGCACTCTGTCACGCAACTAAGCTCAGACACAGATGGATAGATTAGCCGCACTAGACCGACGAGCGATAATCGTGCGAACATTAGCACTACAAGAAGTGCTACGAATACGATACAACTACTACTACACCAACAACTGCTACTACTA
>QVRM01005891.1:0-47138 GCA_003439945.1 Dermanyssus gallinae | reverse complement strand
AGTAAATGTTAGAAAGTAATACATTCAAATAGTAAAAAGCATTAAAATATTGGGCGGTCACCGAGCTAGAAAACGCGTGAAATCGCTGGATGCGCGGGCAATGTGTTATATATATATATATATATATATATATATATATTAGGAGGCATGGGAATAAATGCGTTGTAGTGCCGTTGGCGCGAAACAAGTAGAGGACGTATGTCATTTGAGCCAGATAATGGCCAACTCGTAACGATCGCCGTCCGCTTTTAAGAGTAATGAACACTACAATAAGGAAATCCATTCCCGACATAACGCGCTACAAGGTGCCGATTCGTTTTATTCTTCTTTATTCGCTAGACATCGCCCTAGTCTTGAACATGTCCGGCTCGATATTTGCTGTTTGGAGTTCCCAGTGATAGAAAAATCCTCTGTAGGCCAGTGTCTCCGAGAGACTCAACTGCTGTGACATATCTTCTGGTTCATTAAGAGTGATACACGTTTTTTTGTAGCAATCTCGTTTTTGTATGTAATTGGGCACATCTTGGAATCGAAGTACCGCAATCTTGATTCCCTCCTCATTAGGTGAGAGTTTCAGAACCTGGTAAAATTTGGAGGTTACAAGCTCTGTTCAGGAATAGCAGTAACTAATGAGCGTATGTATATTATACATGTGCTATGACCGTTTGCCTTCTCACATAATTCCTTTTTTAATATCAGCGTCGCACTAAATAGTGATCCATACATAAAAAAAACAATACGCACAACAAACATGAAAAAGGTGAGAAAACGTGCAGACAAATTTTGATACTTCCCATGCACTTGTATTTGTTGCGAAATAATATTTTATTTTTTTCGTTCGTGTCATGTGTTTAATTGGCCACGATTATGTCTACTTTAAGCAAAGATAAACATTGTTTGGAGCCACTCGTATTCACTTAAAAACCATTTAAGTACATTAAGAAAACAATATAAATGTAATAATTATGCCGCAAAATTATAACCACAGTCAAAAAATAAAGGTCATTATGAACAAACAGCAATTTACTACCATTGTTCCATGTTGACATAATGAGCACAGTTATAATATATATATATATACAAATAAACAATCGAACAACATATTCATGTACATACTATTTAGCATATGGACACAATGAGGGGGCTGCCTCGAGGATAAGCTCAACTGATAGCGCTTCTCACAAGCCTTTGTGTAGTGAGTCAATCACATATCCCTGTAACCCTTTACTTGAATAATTTAGCATATATACGTTATAAAATAGTTACCCAATATTTTTGTTAATCAATCATAAAAAGGTGCTTTATTTTCCTAAGCACAAAACGAGAAGGAAAAATTCTTCCGTAGTTAAGTTTTTCTAGCAACCTAGCTAACACTTAATATTTGTATATTTATTTTCTGTATGATACATTAGGTATATGTTACACATATCACGATGGAATTGTTAAGCCAATGTGCTTATTGGGCGCGTATTATGACTGTCACATGTCCGTATCGACGAGGCCAGGCCGAGACCACTTTAGAAGTGTGCTTCGAACGGAGGCAGCGTTTCCACGTTGTATATCAAGATCCAGACGTTGCTTGAAAAAGGACGACGACCTGTTATCACCGCTTAATACTTCATACGCTTAAAATATCACCACACTTAATATTGCTATTTCGAAGATAAAGCTGAAAAAGGCTCAAGCCTCTTAGTCGCTGCTCCTCTGTGACTTCACTTGGCGCAGAGGTGGTCTCGTGAAAGAGGGACCGCATAGGCTTATCGAACCCATTTCCCATTCTTAGCCTTTTGCCTGAACAGAGACGACTCTACATGCCATCATTCGATTTCTACTTTTCTATATTTTTCCATCAGATATACAGATTTTCTCATACTGGCTTAGTGTAAGCTTGCTCTAGCAAAGACTCTTAGCAGTATGGTAATGCTCAATCAGATCTAAGCTAGTTAACGATGAAAAACGAACTCTGCCCGAGCGCAATTTGGTTTCAGGCAAGGCCATTGCCGCTGTTGATATGGCAACAAATAGCGTGAAAATTTTACTTTAAACAAGGCAAGTAATACAAGCTCACATTTAACAAAATATAGACCGTTAAGCTACTAAAAGGTAAGGATTAAACTTCAAGTTGTATTCCGGATTCATCTGCATTACACTTGGTGTACGCCGAGGCGCCCCGTATTAGTGCTATTCATGATTTGTAGAACGCTATCAACGAATAGCATAGAGTGTGTACTCATGGGTGATTCATCAAATAATTTGAATTTATTTCATATAACTTTGTCAGCTGGCATAAAGCCTAATTTACGTTTATATTTTACGTTCCCTTCGCGACAAATAGAACAGCGCAGTAAAAGGGTCAAACGTCTCTTGAAACGGAGAAAGCCAAAGTTTTTTTCTACGTATGCTTTACGTGGCTTTACGCGACTTGACTGGCGGAGTAAAATTCATCTGACACTACAGGAATAACGAAGAGAGAAATATATATATAAACTTTCGAATCTTTCTGCAAACCCAGCATTGCGAAGTAAAGCTTTGAGAGCATCAGGGGAACATGCATAATTCTAACGACCTGATCTGCAGCACATAAATATCATTATGTGCTGTGTTGTAGAGAGGGTTTTTACCAACCCGAGGAAAGCTTAGAATGTTAATAAAGTAAAAATAAAAATAAACATCCGAATCACCACCGTATCCGTTGAAATAGCAACGCCAACAACAACAACAACAAAAAATATATATATATATACAATATACGGCAACAACGACATCAACAACGTACAGCAGCAATAACGACAACAATGGTGGCGTGGCAGTTTATGCAGTTTCTCTGTGTAGGTTATACTCCAATAAACGACTAAATAAAAAAGGTGCTGGGTTGATGACCGCAGAATGTTGTAGCTCGAAATTGCGTACGCAACAATCTGCCCATTTGTTTGGTCTCCTGTCTATTCTCTATTTAGGACTAACCGAGCACCCAAGCACATGTTGGTCGGCTATCGCTGCCGAAGTGGCATCGTCAAGCAGATCGGACCTCGTCGCCGGTCAAATACTGTGCGTGAATCATCTCATTCCGTTCTCAAGTCGATATTACAAGTTGACCACCTTCAACACATTGCGAATGCAATCTACAAAAGAACTGCGCTTATTATGCGAATTATTAGTGCAGATCTTACGACCACTGAACTGTAACAATAAGCTTTAAAAACAACTCAAGCCCTAGAACGGCGACGCAACGATATCGTAATAAGTAGACTTCAAACTATGCTCTTGTTCTCAGCATACAGCCATTGCCTGAAGCTTAACGGTGTGCCATTCGTGAGAGGCAGTGTAGTGTTCTATTCATAAGGGCCAGACAGGCAGACTCATAATACTTAAAACGCTATACTTGAGAGTACAGTCAACAAATGCACTATGTGTACTCGCCGTGGAAGCTCATATTTGAACGAATCATGTAATGATATCCGTTTATGCACCTGGTATCAACCTTTTTACTCGCAATGACAATCAAAGTTCTCGCTTCATGTTCATTGTGGAATATCTTTCAAGTAAACCAAAGTTTGTCAGAGCAAAGCGTATCTATACTCTGTCAAGGCCAAACATCAGGCTTGAAATAATTTTGAAGTGAAAGAGTGTTACTGCGTTTAAGACGGACGGTCGCCGGACGTCGCCTTCCTTTCCATAAAGAGAAACATGAGCTATGTGCACTGTCTTGATAATATGCGCAGTGAAAGTCGTCCCAGTACAATGGAACCAAAACCCCAGATACCGGAAAAAACTGAAAAGAAAGACGTATAAGCGTGAAATCGAGAGCCGGCAACAGCTGCCCAAATTTTTGGCAAGTATAAAAGTGATACAAGTGTACACCCCATCAGCGCAAAATTTGCATATACAGCCTTTCTCCGGTGCATGGACATTCTAGCATCAACAGAGCTTGCAATAGAAGCTATAAACAGCATATCGCATTACCAGATAACGCAGCTCTTGTAGAAGTCCTTGCAAGACTGAGACCTCATTGATTGCGTGCTGTTGCCGAAACTTGGTGGGTACTTGTCGCATCTTCTCGGAGAAGCGCGTCCTGAACTCCTGAAGAGCCGTGGTCGAAGACAGGCGAAAACGCGGTACTGAATCCTCTACAAATTGTAGGGTGCCCGAGAATGCGTAGACCAGAAGGTTGCACGCGTCCCGGGGCAACATAAAAGCTCTTGGAACGAAGGTTGCTTTGACCTTATCAAGATCTTCCAGTTGTCCGATTGTCACGTCGTTCCAAACCAGGGTGATGCCTGTATGAAGCGACTGGGACCACCTTGACGTTGAACAAGGCTAATGCAGTTGCCAGAGACAACTTCTGGAGATTTGGGATCGTTGACCTAGCCGAAATGCTTTTGCCGGTGCTTTCTGCGATATGAATTCCACAGGCTGCTTTTAACAGTGAAGTCAACGCCCGAATAGTAGAATCGCGTACTCTATGGAAGAGTGCCGGACCCAATATTGGGCAGCAAATTCCTGCTGAGAACTTGATCGTTAAAGGCCTTTGAGCATAGGGCACGCTTCTTCCTCCAGCGACTGGAAGAAGCTAAAGTATTGAGGATGGTGTGAGGTGTTGATGAGCTGCCGGTGAACACTCCCCTAAAGTGACTGCTTATCTGCAGGTACAGGACAACTCGTGAGGTTCCTAGTTCCTTTGAGATAGACGAGCGGAGTTCTGCGTGCAGTCGGCACTAGCGCCCGTTCTTCCCTTTCTATAAAGGCATCTGAGAGCCGCCTATAGCTGTTGCGCAGACTGCAATACGCTCTTCGCACGCCGTTCTCGCGTTCTGCAATGAGCAACTGGTAGACCAATCGGCGTGCCGTGAAGCAGTATCAGTATCGAACGACGCCGGAGAGCGACGTTTCGATGTTCGTATCGGAGGAAATAGAGGGGATAAGGGATAAGCGCCAGACAGGATGAAAGTTAACTCGTTGGTGTATATATATATGTATATAGGTCATCGCGTAGAGCAGAAACATGACTGTTGGGAGCCGCTCTTTTACGATGCGTGGCAAATCGCTGAGTAACGTTATGAATATAAATAAATTACTTTCTGCCAGTTCCAGCGGAAGTACTCTTAAACCGATTCCAATATGTGTGTCACATATACTATGTTTATTTCACATACCTGAACGGGGTGCATTTTAAGAAATAAATTGTCATTTCAACTTAATCACTAACTCTCTATACGATTAGCAGCGCTCTCATCATCACTACGCCGCGTCCATTCAGAAGGAAAATGTACCAATAGTAAACTTGACCTGAATGTAATGGGATATTTCTCTCGTTTTGCGGATTGAATTATTCACATCGCATTTTGGGGTTGCTAATAGGTATGGGAAGACGGTAATCATTGCTCTGTCAGTAACAAAGGCTGCGTGAATCCAACGAACGCAAGAACTTGCCAGAACACCGTCGTTTCTAGACAAACTAAAATAGTTTTGTCTTCATTTGTGCAATTCTCGTCGGAATACTGCGTACTGCATATATATATATATATATATATATATATATGCAATCGTACTCATGAACACACAAGAAAAGGGTTTACTTATGCTGTCGCCACCGCCGTGCTCGAGCTTACAGACTTCAAAACGCATTTAAGTTGGTAAACTCGTAGTGTCAAGCTTTGAACAAAGTGGGAGTCTAAGCACAACTCCTGTTCAACAAGGAGGTCTAGCGTGCCTCGATAACAGCATTTTCGTGAATATGTCGACAATTTTTGGCCGTATTTTTATATTGAAAATGCTGCCCGCCTAAAACGGTAAGCACCAACCAACAAAGATATTTGCTAATGAAACGAGAACTAAACTACCATCTTTATGCACAAATGCACCTTTTTTACTCACGGCAAAATAGCACATACAAAATAACCTGGCATGCCAACATAGGGTTCACTGGGAGGAGATTTCGGTATATTTGTAAGTGTGAGCACTTTTGTTCCATAACTCTATGTTGCTAAGGATTCTTTCCAACTCTGTTTACAATTGTACTTGAAAGTTATATTAAGGTGTATCTACTGTTCACCTATACAGAAGTCTTACCTTCATATCGATATGACTATAGTAAATGACAAATCAAAATGCAAACATTTTCACGGAGTACTTGGGATAAGGAATTTGTTTAATACTCACGAACTTCCCCTCGAGCACAAAAACGTAAGTACTATGGAACCCTCATTCAATAGTACTCGACTATTCACACCGACGGTAATGGTCGTATGTATCTAGATGTGTACTGAGTCGAGCCCGGTGGCGTGGTGAATTTATTCTCCGTCTCGCAACCGGAGGAGACACATAGGTGCGCGGGTTCGAGCCCCACCGTTGCACATTTGTATTTATGGGGGTCCGTCTATGAAGCTATGTGAAAAACAGTTTCGTGGACGTTAAATCTTGGCTGAGGCTCAGCCCGAAAGCTTTACTTAGATGTGTACTGAAAGACAATGACTGAAGTGCACGTGTATAGATATTCGCAAAACATGGTGTGTTCCCACGCTTTTCTTTCAAAAGAAAGCTATAGTAATGTGACTAAAAACGTTTTGTGTTCTAATCAATTATGATTTTTGCGCCTAAAACAGCGTTCTAGTATGAATGCTACTAATCATGTATTGATCTTAGAGTTATGCTTGTCTAGCTATCGTATAAATAATGTATCTGTGTGTTATCGTACTTTTGCCTATTTTGCCCTCAGAAGCCGCATACGTCTTCCGTATATGTAAAGTGTGAGATCTTGCTGTGTGTGCAGTGTGAGCAGTTGCTGCGCTACAAGGTATCTCGATACTTTGCTTAATGGCCAACAAAGCAAAAGTACACACAGACACCTGCTTATCTATGATATGAATATTGCATCTGAGGAGAATTCCTAAAAAGTCATTACTTCAACGAAATATGTTAAAATCAAAGCGTAACAAAAACCGGAATGGCCCACGAATCACACCGCATGGCTTGATCACAGATTCTATCATTATCATCAGCTATACATATACCACACAACACAGGTGGCTAAACCTGGTCACGGCCGATCGAGCAAGTGCGACTCAAGAATTTTAGCAAAGAGCAGCTATATCGGTTGTCGCTCTTTGCTCCGGACTCAACCCAGTGAGACTACAAAATTGTTTCGCTTTCCAAAAACGAGTGATTACAAGATTTCGGCCAAATGTGCGGCTGCAGAAGAAGCAGAACTGCGTTCCTACACAGTAGGCCAGAAGATTCACGGCTGATAGCGCTATGCGAGGACTTCAGAACAACGTGATGCACTGCAGAATTGAACTGTGGACAATTCTCGTACTTCGATGCGCACTCTGAACTCCAAATTGGATGTGTCATTGCAAACCATTTGTCGAATTGTTCACGACAACCCCCCTCGACGGCCTCAGACAGAATCTATCTGAGGACCGAATCTCTCCCGATAGACAAGCCAACAGACGTGCTCCGTGTCGATGCTCCTGAGTTTTTTTAAGCACAAAGAAGCAGGCCGTATTATCTGACGAGAAGAGGTATTCACCGTCGACGCAAAGCTCAACCAGCGAATTGACCGCTGCCTAGCCCACGGTCCTTCCCAAGATATCCATCCCTATTGTAGAATCAAGCAAATTTCCAGCAGCTCATGTGCATGTCGTTTTGTGAGTTTCAAGACGTATTTCAGCAGGACGGTACACATCCACCCATATCAGGCGTTTACCGCAAAGGTGGTTGGCATGCAGATGTTCTGGAAGGCGCACTCGTAGCCGCCTAACAGTGCAGATTGGAATCCTCTGGATTACTATGAAATGTGTGGGGCGTTATTGAGCAAGAGCCTAACAGAACTTAATATACGTAGTTAGATACGGCATTTGAGCCAAGCGACATCAGTTATTGCCGATTGATAGTACGCAAGCACACACTATCATCGTCACTGCGTCATGACGTCAAATCGCCAAACGAAATCTAGAATAGGAAAGGAAGCCGAAGCAGCAGCAGAAGAAGAAGCTATTGACACAACTCTCACCATTAGTTACAATAGAATTGTTGGGCCGCCAGTTCCATAGCCGGGGTCCAGCACGACGAGTTTGCTCGCAGTAACAACCATAGAAGCCGAAGCTGCACCAGCACACCAATGATGGTCGATGAGTTGACATTCACATTTGTGCCACACTAGGTATGCCACAAGAAACAGTAAGTGTATAAGTTCACTCCACCACAGCACCTTGGCGAAGTCAGTCCAGTTGGTCAGTGGCCTCTTCGTTCTCCACGCCGTCGCCGAGGAGGGCCCTAGCAGCAGTGAACACATAACAATATATGGACGGCTGGTATCATCGTCCACTAGGAGCTGCCGCACAAAACACGCGACTTTCCGGCTTAGCGATTACCACAAACGATGCACACGTATAATCTATCTATCTATCGATCTACACATATTCACATAGACATATATGTACATATATATTTATATACATACATATAGATTTACGTATACATATATGGCCGTATCGTATGTATATCGTAGTCACTAAACGCCGCTTACGTCGAGACTGAACACACGCGCGCACACACACACACGCACACACACACACAGAACAAGATAGGGCGCTAACTCAAAACGGTGGTGGGGTCATTTGTAGCCAGAAGGTCTGATAATGTTGTCGCCGTCGTCGTCGTCGTCGTCTTCATCGTCCTGGCCGTTTTCGTTTCTATCATTGTTCTCGTCGTGGTTATGAAACGCGGCGTCGTATCGTCGTCGTTGTATTTGCCGTCCTCTAGACGAACTAGCAGCTGCCGGTAGAAACGCCGGGCATCATCATTATCATCATCATCACCATCATACTGCTGTACCCTAATGAGATAACTGCCGCTGGTATAAATGCCGCAGTAGTCGACTAGTGGTAGTAGTGGTAGTGTCGGTGCAATACTACAATGCTCGATTTCACAATGGCACACGGGTCCTTGCGGGTTCGGTATCTGAAGTCACTGTGTTGTTTGTGTGCTGCTCGTTCCGAGGAGACACGGTGGACCGGACACCCAGAGCTCGTGGTGGAACGCTCGATCGATGTAGATCGAGACCGCGCCTCACCCTCAGAGGTTCGCCGTCGCTCCTGCTGATACCGCTGTTGCTGCTACTGCTGCTGCTGCTGCTGCTGCGGGCGCTGCCACTAACAAGACCGTCGCCACCGTCATCCCCACCATCGTCGTTGTGGCTGTTCCGTTTGTCTGTCTATTTGTCCGTATGTGAGGCTGTCGGTATCTCGGTGTCTGTCTCGTCCTACTCATGTCTGCCTGTTTGTCTGCCTAGCGGCCTGGCTGGCGGCCTGACGGTCTGACTGAGTGACTGACTCCCTTCCTCCCTCCCACCCTCTTGCCGCCTTCCCTGCAGGCCTCTTCTCGCGCGGCTTGCGTTCAGCTGGGCTTTGGTCTGCCGCCTCACCTAGATGATATCTGCACGGTATTCGGCTGATGCTGCTGCTGCTGCTTTGCTGATTTCGTTTGTCCGTCCGTCCGTCCGTCGCCAGGCCACTACCGTGTTTGGTTCGCTCAGGCGGTCGGTTGGTCCCTTGCTTCCGCGCTCACTGTCGGTCGTTCGTTCGTTGGAGGGAGGCTGGCTGGGTGTCTAGGTGGGTAGATGAATGTCTGTTTCGTCGTTTGGCAAGAAAGAAGCGCGCTTGCCGCATCCTCTGTCCCAGTCAGCGACAGGCCAAGTCGAGTTGGCCTGCCGCCACCGCCGGTGGTGGTGGGCCTGCTGCTCTGCCATCACCGCCGCCGCTGCTGCCGCCGCCGTTCCTGCAGGCCCGGCCGCTGTCTTTGTCTTGGTATCATCGTATCGTGCGCAAACACCACCGCTCGCCCGAAGCTCCGCCCAGAGGACACTCCGACTGCACAAGCACACAAACACACCCAAAGATAGAGAGAGAGAGAGAGAGAGCGAAAGCGGCACTCACGCCCATACACCAACCCACCCAGCGACAAGCTCAGAGAAGGTGCGTGCGCTCCGCACGGCACGCACATAGCGCCTCGGGCTCGCGGCGAGCCGTGGGCGGAGTCTCCGAGTCCGAGTCAGACCCCGCCTTCTTAAAATGGCGCCCCTTTTTTATGCCCGCCCGCTGCCCGGGCGGGCGGTCGAACAGCCGCTGCTGCAGCAGCGGCAGCAGCAGAAAAGCAACGGAGGCAACAACAAACAGACGCCGAAAGAGAGGCCGGCTGCCGGCTCTACGTACTACAACACCGCCACCACCACCACCACCACCTTATCTACCGCATCGACACTACTACCACAAGCATCACCACGATCGCCACCCCCCCCCCCCTTCTCCCTCCGTCTGCACCGACGGCCGCAGCTGCAGCAGCAGCGCCTGCACTCGCTCGGAACAGGCGATCTCGCTGCTGTGGCCTGTTGCCTGTCCAGCTGCGAGCCGCTCAGCAGTCATCCAGCCAGCAGCGGCAACCAACCGTTAGCTGGCAGGCAGTTCGCAGCTCGGTCAGGCCTCGCTCGAGAAACAGACGAGCTGGATCCAGGGGCAGAAAACGCCGAGAGGAAGTGAATGGAGGGTGGGAGGGCGAACGTCCGTCGATAACACGTAACACTGGCGATCGACGTCGATGTTGACATCGAGACGACTGCACGTAAGGCACGCATCGTACGTCTCTGGTGCAGGTGTCTCCACAATCGGATGAGTGCCGAGGCAAGAAACAGCCGTTGAACTCAGCGGTCTAACAGCCGGGGGGGGGGGAGAGACGGCGTGCACCTCTGGGGGTGTCACTGGGTGTGGTTGAACGTGGTTGTTGACGGCATATATGTTTATAGACAGATCTATGTGTAGCACCGAAAGCTAGGCGTGAACGACGCCCTGGTCCGTGGGCATGAAGCGCACGCGATCGAGATTGAGATGAGTGAATGTTAAACGCTTAAACAAACCCACGTGAATCTGCATAGATGCCTTTTAAACGGTTGTGTGTATACATGATGGATACACATGCCTCTATACACTGCTGCAATGCATTCATACATTTTCACAGTCGTGTAGGCTGGCTCACGTATACGGGGGCACGCACGTGTCTGCGTGACTAGGCGAAACAATGGAGCTACCCATCAATACGTTTTACCAACTATTTTTTCGTTCTTGAAGGAGATGGAAAAATACCTCCGGAAGGGGGTGCTAGCCGGGCGACTAACTGGCGAGGAAGCGCTCAATCATAACGTGGCGAGAACAAAAACGGAACATTTACCACATTAACGTAATTGTGATGAAAATAAACCACAACAGCGGTATAAAAGCAGAACAGTATGTTCTATATTCAGAACAGTCATATATATATATATATATATATATATATATAACCAGCCAAATCATATAACATTGTCGTTTAAATGCAAGTCAGGAATGTGTTAGTTGGAACATGTTTACTACTCTTTTTTAATGGCACTTAAACTAGATCGCTCCAAACTTTGAAGCTGGATCTGAGAGAAAGTGGCACTTACTCGTACACTGAGACGCCTTTTCTCTTTGAGTTTGCTGCTAACGTCCATTCACATAAAACAATGTCGTGCAGTACCGAAAATGAAGAGTCGAATTTAGCAAAATATTAAAGTAGCCATGATCATTTATTATATATCTAGCTGCGTCCGGGCGTATCACTATATGCATCAATGCACAATATGTACGTGTGTATGTGTGGGGGTGTGTATGATGTGTCTACATGTGTATATATATATACCTGAGATTGCAGATATACATGCCTGGTGACGGCCAGATACGCTGTCAACGCTGACACTACCACAACTACTATATAATGTATCTCGATACGCGACGTTAGCTTTCGTTCAAAGAGACTTAGGCAAACGCTGATATCACCAGCAACAACGGCGAGTCGACCTCAACACTCGGGGCAACGTCGTGTCGCACACGTTTGTGTTCGCGCCAATGCTGAAAGTACCCGATGAGAGATCAAACATTTTACCATTGCTGCTTATTCTTTTGTCCCCCTGTCTCTCCCCCGTTTTTTCTTGTCCTTTGTCAGCCACGCCCGGTGCCGAAATCCTCTGAATAACAACAACACCAACAACAACAACAATGAGATGAAGCCTGAGACGACTGCTGCTGCCGCCGCCGCGGCAACAACGACAACAATAGTAGATTAGTAGTAGTAGTAGCAAGAACAAAAACGAACACGATGGATGATGATAGATGATGGATTGACGGATTGACGGACGGGAGCGCGGGCGGATTGATGACCGCGAACAAGGCGAACCGGTGCTACAAAAAGTAGCGCCTACTTCTGAGGCTTTTGCAGACGACGCTGGCGTCGAGCTTCAGCTGATTCAGATCGGCGCTGCTGCTCGAGCCGGACACGCTTGAGTACTCGCGCTGCTCCTCGAGCGCCTTGAGGTGGTCGCGCGACCGCGCCGCCGCCAGATGCGCGTAGTAGACGGGCGCCGGAATCGACACCGACTTCGCGCACCGACCGTACGTGTGGCAGAGGTTGTACGACAGCGCCTGGAGTTCGTCGGCCGACATGTTGACGTCGTCGTGAATGACCTGGTAGTGCGCCGGCCGAGACGTGCCCTGGACGCCGGCGTGCGAGCAGAGGAAGTAGTCGAAGTTCGTCGGATGGGTGACCTTCTCCTCGACGACGGTGCCCGGCGGGATGTTTCGGGCCCGACCCTGGCCCTCCGACTCGACTTCGGGCCGAAATCGCACGTGGTGACGCTTCTGCACGACGAGGAACGTCAGCGGTGGCTCGTATTCGTCTTCGAGCTCCTTGCAGGCTAACCGAATCTGGAGCACTTCGAACGTCCGCACCGTGTGAAACTGGCCCTCCGACACGCCGTCGCGGAAGAAGAACAGGTGGTGCGGCTTGACGCGGGTCGTCCGGTAGAACTGGCGGAGGCACTCTTTGACCATCTCCTTCAGGTTGGCGATGTACTCGAGTCTGTTGTTCGACTGATTCTGCTGGAACGAGGTCACCGTGTGGTACTTCGACGGAACGTGATCGAGGCTGCCGACGAGAGCCGCTATCGAGGGCTGCGTCTTGTTGTGCGGGCCGGGATGCGAGACGTCGGCGCCGAACACAACGAAGGGCCGAGTCAAGACCGCTGGTACACTCATCGAGTCAACGCCGTAATTAACGCCGCCCATCTTCGAGTTTATCTTCATTAGGATGTTTGTCACAAAGTTCCGTTCATGCTTTCGGCCATCGATGTTCACTCCTTTCACGCACTGGGTCATCATTACGAGCTCGCCGCTGTTCTCACTGAGCTGCTTTATCGATTCGTACGACGTGTTGCGGCCGAGCACGAAAATAGTCAGCGATGTCTCCGGATACGTAGACTTGATATCTCGTAAAATGTCGCCAGGTGACTGGTTGCCTTTGTACGTTTTGATGAACCTTGGTGGCTGCACAGTCATGCCAAGCTTCTTGCCTATATCCTGAAGGCTCCGAGCGAACTCCTGTGTTCGCTGCGCTCCGTGGCAATCGGCGATGCCCCAACACTGAATGTGAGCGCCCGCCAGAAACGAGTCAGCTCGCCACTGGCCCTCGCTTGGCATCACAGATTTGGCTCCAGTCGTGATCATTGGCGCCGGTAAAACGTGTCCCTTTACTTTTTCCTGCTCGAGGCTTATCTGCACGCCGAACTCGTTCAGCAGATCGACCGAGTGGTCCTTAACGATCTTCCGAGCGAAAACTGTCTATCTTCTCAAAACGGTCGATTGGCTTTAAGGCAGTCTTTCGAATGAGCTGATTCGTTTCATCCTGCCCTACGACCTTCGCATGCTGACCAGCAATCGTCTTGCACACTTCCATTGGTAGAAAGTTTGACTCGCCGTCTCGACCTGGCGTAAGAACGCACTGCAATCCTGGAAATTTTAGAGAGATGTTGTACTTCTGGGCGAAATACTGCAGGACACTCAATTGACGGCCGTCGACTTCGATCACACATTGCGATACGGGCTTGCGAGAGATACCAGAAACTTTGTAGCGTCGCTTGTACGGGAGGTGCGTCACCTGGAAGCAGATGATCATCACAACCAAGACACGATGAGCACAAACTAAGTTTAGCAATCAAAAGCCTAATACGTCTTGGCAACGACCCACGGATACTCATATCAGCCAGATGAAACGAACAACAATATAACTGCAATGCAGTTAATGATAAGTAAAGCGATAATTCAGATATTTTCGCAATCTAATGACGAATGTATCCCAACCTATATATGAAGTTCTAAAAAACGCACTTAAAATATGACACATCTAGACTACGACGAGCAATGCCAAAAACTTGCATCCGTCTCTCAATATTGAATTCCCCTCGAAGAATGCAAGTCTTTTGCAGTCAATGCGACGAAGCAACGAAGCCCTCAACGTGCTGCCGGACAGCTGACCAGTTTCACTACTGTACCTCGATCTTAACGCCTCGCAGCTCCTTGTCGAGTCGCTTGCGTTCGAAGTCGGCCAGGCCATTGTTTAGTAGGGACATATTCTGCTTGCCGAGAAACTTCACCGCGTACTCGGGCAAAGGCAGACTCTCGTGAAACAGCGTAGCCGATATGTTGACGTTTAGCAGCGGCTTGCACTGACCCGGTCGGATCGAGCTGTAGTACCCCAGCCACATCTCTCGGCAGCCATCGATGAGGTAATCGCCCGGCTGGCGCGTAAAAAACGAACGTCCAACGGCCACCGTATCGTCGGCGTTCGCCGATCCTGTCCGCACGACAACGTCCAGCGCCTGGATAGCATCCGGCCGCAGGCTTCGCAGTGAGATGATCGCCACCAGCTGGAGAACAACCTGGCAACAAACAAACACGTCATTGTCTAGTTTTGTCGCCGCGTCACCAATCAATTGCATTGAGCACGAAAAAGCAAATAAAGTGACAACCTTAGACTTTGTTGTCAACAATTCATGTCAATCTCTTCCACATACGGCTAAACCACACACGGTCCTATTTAATCCGTAGGTAGGGTACTACGAAGCTGGGACACCCTGTACTAGAGCGAAACCTAATCAACTTAATTACCGGCACAAATGCATGCCGGAGCTAAACACTATCGACTCTTGACACTAGACTAGTATGGTTGGTTGGTCGATCGGTCCATTTCCGCCTCCACAGCACGCTCAGGCGAGAAATCAAATCAAACGTTTCGTTTAACTCATTCATTCTATCACTCATGCATTTGTGTTCTCTCTCTCTCTCTCTCTCTCTCTCACACCGAGAACACAAATGCATGAACATCTCTTACCTCGTAGTTTTTTTTGCGAACAAATTCATCGTTGTCGGCGTCTGCTTCGGCGGCTAACGACACAACGGCTCGTACGTTCTCTGTGGGCAGCGCGTGCGCGAGGTATAGATTGCGTCGGCCGTCGTAGGCCGGCTTGAGGCCGTGAAGGTATGCGGATTTCGCCAGCTCGCGGATCACACGGCGGTTAGTCGCCACCGAAATCGGCGTCTGGTAGAGAACGTTCGCCGGCACGTCCAACGCCGAAATGTTGATGTCGTAGTGAAACACTTCGTCGAGCGAGGTCGACACGCCATACAGGTTCGACACAAGGCTGATCGGCTTGCCACGAGTGCCCACCGAAGTTCGCTCAGGAATGCCGCCAATCTTCAGCGCCTGTAGCAGCGTTTGCATAGCCTCAATCTCCTGCCGTAGGTCCATCGTGCAGCACGTTTTGTGTGACGCGTTTTTTTGACGTGTTAATAAAATACACTGTTTGAAGGCGTGCGAGAGTTAAATAAATTTGTATGTATGTATGTATGAGAGAGTGTATTCGTGTGTGTATCTATGTATGTAAGAGTGTATGTATGTATGTATGTCTATATATGTATGTGCGTGTGCCGACTTGACCTGAGGAGAAGGCAACAAACACAACGGCTAGATTTAGAAATCATGACAAGGACATCAGAAGAAAACTGTTTACTAGAAAAAAAAACTAATAAAAATTGGATGACTTAAGATTAGAAGATTAGTGTGATGTTAGCTAATTGCTAACAGCAGTGTAATTATCAGCCTTCAATCAAGTTTATCACCAACATTGGTCTGTCTATTGCGCGGCCAACGACACGCAATACTTGGCTACGCAACATATCCACACTCAAGCCGCATAAGCGCACCATCGTTGTTGACACGAAATTAGGCTGGCTTTCTTTCACCCACGTTGCCGGACGTCTATTGCGTCCAAGGAGAATCAGCAGCAGCAGCTGCAGCGAAAGCGCACAATTTTCGAGGCGGCCCACACGAGCTAGATGGCTAGAATAACATCCGGTGCGATTAGGGTCACAAAATCGCCAACATTTATTTGTGTGAAGTGTCTGGCTTCAGAGCACGCCTGCTTCAGGCGCCCTCACCTGCTCACGGCTTACCTACCAAACTGTGCGTCTTCTCCAAGCTCTCTAGCGACAAATGGCCCTCGTGTCCATGAACGCTGCGTTGTCGTCGTCGGCGGCGGCCGCTGCTGTTGCTGCTGCTGCTGCTACTGGCTGGGTTGCGTGACGACTCACCACTATTCTACGTCGGAAGCGCCCGTCCAGTCACAGAGCGCGTCCGTCACCAATATGATAAAGCTAACACACCGTAACAGCCCCAAGCAGTACACCACGAACCAGCGCGGTGTCAACGCACGACCAACCCGGAAGTAAGCAAGCACTAGTTCGTCTGCAAGCCTCTTCCCGCTTCCAGGTTTATATACGTGTCGTGCGCGAGCAAATACTTGGCACATTTTGAAATCGACCAACGTGCCGGGCCGGACTAGCAGAACGCGTTCGTTTCGCATCTGTCCGACACGTGCGTTGTCATCGTGCTACAATTGAACGTCTCCGGCATGTGAAAAGAGGTATTATTGCTCCTTTATTAACGAATCTTCCACTAGTCGCTCGCAAATAGATGAGCGCGACCAATGAGCGTCGTGTGTGAGACCGTCGCGAAACGACGCTCTTAAATCATTCACGATAACGAAGTTTTGCGAAAGCAGTAGCGAAGTGCACCACAATTCAGGATTACACCCAAGTCGAAGATTGCACCGAAATCAAAGTAATCGCAGTATTACTTCGATTACCTTGATTTCGGTGACCGCGCGATCTAGTCTATCCTCCATCCCGTGCGGGCTTGGAATCGCCGTAAGTCATAATATATATATATATATATATATTCAATGCACCGACGGCCGGGCGGAGTCCAACAGCCATTGTGACAGCACGGCACTGCGCGATACTTTTTTCGCTACCAGCTGCTAACAACTAGTGTGGGGCTCACTAGCCCACTAAACCCGTATTTCTCTCCGCCCCCCTCTTGTGGCCTTTCTTTGACATCTGGCACCCCCGCGATCTGGAAACATGCTAACGTACGCATTAAAATCTACATGATTGCTGCGTATCTCCTTAGCAAAACTACCGTAACGCTAAATGCGCACGGGTTGTTGCTCCGAACGTGTTGTATCATTATATTTGTTTTTCTTTTTTGTTACTTCTCGGGACCATGTTGACGGTAAAAGTTCAAACAAGTGCTGACGCGACAAGGTGATCATAATGCTTTATACATTTGTTAATCTCTAAAATTAGATTCTGTAATCTAACATCACAGAGGCATTAACCAGTACATATTACATAAATTAAATACGGCTCAATTCAATAAATGGTGTGGTAGGTTCCTATGTTTCCCTCTGCGGTCTTGCAGACCTTATTCTGTCGTCGCAACGTCACCTGATTAGCAGAGCTAGAGGAGCAGGCAATATCAGCAGATCAAATGTTTATTCATATATACATAAAATGTATTTTCTCTGACATTTCATTTCATTATTATCTAAATCATCTGAAGTATTAACAAATATGCATGGCCTTATGCAATTGCGATACTATATATGTGCAAATATTGTTGTCATGCAACACAGCCTTGATGTAATGTATTTGTTTTGTAAGCAGCCTCACTTCGCGTGTGCCAAGCAAGAGCTGTTTAGTTTCTCGCCGCCTACTAAGTGAGAACACAGCTGTATCGTAATGATATGGCGACCGGATAGGTAGTTATCGAGACCGAAAACCTCCCGAAGACTTGTTACCGCTGAATACTATGGCCTAGGCTGTCGAGATTGTCGAGCCCGGCTAGACGGCTGCGCTCCTTTGTTTTAAAGAAATTAACTCAGCAGATACACCTGGTACTCGGCTTAACAGCTCGGCAACAACACAAGTCGGTTGACTCTAACCGCCACGCGGTTATACATATATACAACTGCTTACAACAACTAAAGAACGTCAAGCGACGGGACATCATTTTGTTACACACGTGTTTGTTGAAACCACGCCGCGGAATCAGCGTTGAACGTTCGTAAACTAAATATTGCGTTGAAAATAACATGCAACGCTGAAAATGCGCCGCGGGGTGGTTTGAAACCACGCGATATTTACTGTATACTGAACTTGCAACCGCGCACGTCGACACGAAAACATCGGCATGCTCAACAGGATGCAGTCATGTGAATATTTGCTCTATGTGCACGCAGACGTGCATTCGAATTCGTACTGATTTGACAGGGACACATGCATAGTACCACAATAACAACAACAACAACTGGACCAGGACAATATGTGCTCTCTTTCTATGCACGCGCACACACAAAGTGGCGTATGCTGACTATGTTGGGGTGTCACCGGCCACAACGACGGTGGCGCTCCCAATCGGAGGAGGATGACAACTCCGCAATGCCGCACCACTAACGCTGGTATATCTACTCGTTCGTATATGATCAATAGCGTGCCAATTACGAACATATACGGCTTGTGATTCGTATTCATTCCGGATGCAGGATAAATAAACACATCTTGCTGACATTGAGATCAGTACAAATCTAATTATTATAAATAATAATAATAATAATAATAATAATAATAATAATAATAATAATAACTAGAGGCAATAATTTAATCCTACACAATTGAACTTATACAGTCACATGGCCATATAAACAAGTGTGTGCACAGTAAACAGGTGATCCAGCTCCTCAGTATGATACAGCAGGGAATTACACTCAACACAACAGTATTGCCAAATCTTGTATGAGGGCTCCTACGGCTCGTTAATTAAATAACATCCCCAAACCACTTCGCTTCGCAACGCCTGTCAATACTCTTACGGGTCTATTATACCAGAGCTGGAAGCACGATATTTTTTTCATTCCCGCACAAAAACTCACAGAGGCACAACCCATATTGGAACCTGTATTGTATTGTATTTTGTCTGGTTCGCGGTACCACAAACACTGTCGCTCTACGTAGCCATAAAGAAATACCATATCCATCGGCAGTAAAGCACGAGATCTTTTTGTAGCGTAGCTACTAGAAGAATATATATTTTCGAGACTGGTGAGAGGTCATGGGCCAGATGACTAACTGACTCGTAACGCTGTCGGGAGAAGATAACACGAAGTGCATCATTTTGAATCACCTGAACCCTTAGAAGAATGTCTCTGTACCCATCACCCACAGCAGGATACCATAACATAAAATAGATAAAGGTCAGGATAAATTCTCATGTAATACCAAACTGAAACATCTTACCGCCAGAGAACGATCTACTGCATTGGAACCATGAAGCAGCCTTCTAACGAGTCGAAACACTATGATATTGGTCTTGCTTGTGTTTACAACCAATCCATATTCTATAAAAAAACCTTAAGAACTTTTTCAACCACTTTACGCGAAATGTTAATACAACTAGAAACTGAGATCTATTCTCAAGATAAAACTTAAATCAGCTAACTGTAGGGAACGTGTAGCCTAAGTGGGTCAACATCTGGATAAACAATCCATGGTCAAGATAATTGAATGCAGACGCCACGTAAAGAAACACGCCCAAACAAGGCTGGTCTACTTCGGCCAAGTGAGCCTTGGCAGATTTCAGACATCAGGGAAGTAGCCGTGTTTAAAATATAGGTTAATTGTCAAACTGAAGATTGATGATGAGACAGTTAAAGACTGTGTACGACTTTCTAACATCCTTAATGACTACTATGCAACCTGCGTAGCGGTTGAAACCCTTTGCTCGGTCGCTTACGAGGTGTCGATGTCCATACCTGAACTGCACAAGCGATTATTGCTTCTGTCGGTCCCTGTGGACCGAGTGAATTACATCTTAAAAAGAGTCAAAACTTTCTCTGTGGAAGAAAGTCACACCTTCTTAAGTCTTGAGACAATGTGACTGACGTTATTGCTGACGCAGTGACATTCATAGTTAATCTGTCGACACGCCAAAGGATCTACCCCACGGCCCCCACATTGCGTGCTGCCACTGTTAAAAGCGGTGACAAAAGAAGCAAGGAAGATTACGGTCAGTATCCCTCCTTCAGTACCCAAGATTTTGAAAAAAGCTATATTGAACGAACACTGAGATGTTTAATGGTCTAAGTCAGCGTCAGTTCGGTTTTTGATCGGCAACTGTATCTATCATGGATTTTGTTGAAGAGGATCGCAGAAACCTAATGTTAAAGACAGCCGCCGTCCTGTTTATAGATTAAAAAAATATTTTGATATAGCTGATGTAATTATTCTAATTAAGAAGTTAGATATGAAGCAGATGATATTTTCTTGCCTTGACTGCTGTCGTCTATGTCAAATAGGAGGCAAGTCGTTCAGTTGGGTAATGCACTCTCTGATGTTAGGAATATATCTGTTGGAGTAGATCAGGGCAGTAGGTTGTATTATTTAACATCTTTATTAACGACATATTAAGCATAACAAAACATGCAAAGTTGACATCGTTTGCGGACGATTCCAACACTCTATTCGTTGGGAATTCCCCAACTGAAGTAGAGGCTGTGGTCCGCGAGGACCTTCAGAGGTTATCATCATGGTTAAGGAGTAACGGTTTCTATATGGAATAGAGGAAAACAGGTATAATTCAATTCCTTTGATCGCGGAGGTCCGTTACGATGAATCCCTTTCGATTCCAGTGCGACGGCATAGCCTATTCGCGTCTAAAGGAAACGAAGTTTTTAGGCGTTACGTTAGACGAAAAGCTGACATTTGAAGCGCATTATGCGTAGAAACATATATGGCAGTAATGCAGCTGTATACAGAGCTCGACGAATTCTTCCCCACAACTGCCTGATGGCGATATATTTTGCCTACGTCCATGGTCACCTGACTTAAACTGCAGAAGTTTACGGCTTGACACAGATGCGTCTTATCGGATTGCTTCACCGGCTCTAAAAACAAGCACTGAGAATAACTGTGGACCTCTGAATGCGAGACTCAACACAACCGCACTGCAAAAATATAAGCATTCTGTCATTCCCAAAACGTTTAGAATGCTCTGTCGTAGTTGAATTTAATGTACACACCTTGGAATGCATCCACATGTACATGGTTTGGCAACGTCAGAAACACCTATCACATCTACAAGGCGTAACACATCTAACTTGCTTACTCTGTCACACGCCAACTCTAACCAGTCAAAGCTATCAATCAGAAACATTGGGGGCCCTAGTGGAACAAAGTACCGGTCTCCGTCAGGCAGGCAAAGCCTCTGCTCAAATTCAAATGCAATCTTAGAGAGCATTATCTTAAAACTTTGGTATCTGGTTAAAAGAAATATAAAATATTCCATTCATGTTGCAACATATTGTAACGAGGTGAAAATGGCAAATATAAATTATACCTTGTTATCTTATAAAAGGGCCGAATCATTTGGTTTCTAACATCAACTTATAATAGCTGCGTGCAGGTAGGGCATCAAGATACCAATCCGCGCTGGAATGTGCCAAATATATAATTTAAGGACATATAATTGGTTATATGTCTGACTAGCACCCACTTAAAAATGGTACAGACATAGAATATTGAGACACGGAACAATCGTCCTCAATGCGCGTTTTGAGCCCCTTCTTGAGCATCGGTGCTACATTTTTTTTGTTTGAAAGGGTCGCCAACTAATGCATTGCTGTATGGCAGCTCTAATTGCTTTAACGAATCCGCTGAAATGTCATTTTTTTAAGATATCTTTAGGTTTCAGACACAAACTTTGAATGTAAATTTCATAATCATTAAGGTCGATAGGTAGACTGTAGGATCACAAGACAGGGATGAGGCGCAGGTTACTGAAACAGGGCTGAACCAAGATGAAAGATGAAATGCTAGTAGTTCAACCTTCTCGCATACATACAAAGATATATGCTTGTATACTTATATGGATCGACTGATTTCAGTCGTATCTCCCGAACGGTTAAAACTAGTCAAGTTGCTTCTGTAGATCTCGAAATCACACAGTGCTCCACGCTGAGTCTGTTCCTGTTTCTGATTATTAATTTTCGAGAGACGAAATTCTTACTGTTTCAACTCCTGTGCTCAGTGAAAAGCTACAAATTCGAGATGCTACCCTATTATTTCTGCGCTGACGCGAAAGATAAATGAGACTTATTGGGAAGGTGAAAATGGCACCTCTTTGGAATTAGAAAAATGGCAGGCTTCTCTATAAAAGCCTGCCTCTCACATATACTGCGCTATTCTTACCCGAACTTTGTCATAATGTTATTATTGAGAGGCGAATATTTAGGTGTAATGCTCAAAGGAGCCAGGAATACAAAATAATGATTTCCGGCATATATTTGCTGATCAGAGATTCGGTTAGTAGTATGTACACGTATATAACTAGGTTCTCACTACTGATAAATTTATTCTGATATCAGTTATCTATCTACTGGTGCTTGCATGCAGTAAATTCGCAAGGCGAGCGACATTATTTGAGGTGCCTTTTGTAACAAAAAAAAAGTTACAAGCCAGCAGCTCTGGCGTGGTGTGAGTCTATCTGGAATTCATCCATATTTATTCACCATAATATTGGTAGCAATATACATCGGATGTTATGCGAAGTCTACACTGATTCTATGTACGAGATTGTAATGACGCTGTGTCTATTTCGGTGCACACAAGTATATGGTATCTATCTTTATCACGATTTCTATAATATCTACACACACAACCATCGACCTCAAAACACTGTCCACTCAAACACATGGTACTGATGGTATCCGTGCCATGTCACTCGACAAACGAGTGCTTGGTTCTTCCGGGCTCCTCTCTTCCATTTGTCCGAGCAAAACGCTAGTCCGTCTTTATAGTGTTTGGACGCAAACTTCACGTTGCGTATCTCCCGAAACTTATATATTGTGAGCACGGCTTCACTAAGTGGCAGTCCGTATAGGGCAAAATCCTCTGTAAGGGTTCGTTCGCGACATAGTTCAAGAGCGAATGTAGCATATGCGTTTTTGAGTAAACCTAGCACGTGCTTAATAGAAAGTGCTTTTAAGCGGTCTAGCCTTTTCAGATTGCTAACTGTGAGAAATAGCGCTATTGCAGGCAGACCGTTTCATATAATAGAGACAATTTTTAGCCTAAATATGTTTAGCGCTGTCTTTAGGTCGATATTTCGAAGTTCACCGAGAACCATGACAGTTGTTGTTGCCCTGGCTAGTATTGTCTCGACATGTCTGCTAAAGGAGTGTCTTGGTGTCAATGTAACGCAGAGATAAGGAAAGTGGCTGACGATCTACAATGCAATACCATTAATTTTGATGCGGCGGTCGGCTGCGGCGTATGCCCATCCACGGCTAAAGCGAAGGACTTTAGTTTTAGCAATGTTTATCGTTAGCCTGTTCTCTTTGCATCAGTTCACTGTTTTGTTTAGGAAATACTGCAGATGTACACTTGACTTTGCGATGATGACTAGGTCATCTGCGTAAAAAGCGTGCGGAGCCTTTGCATCGCGTAGAAGATCCGATAAGGTCGCTATGTACATTATAAAAAGGAACGAAATAGCAGGATCTCCATGGGCCAATCCTACCGTTTGCGTTATGGTGTCGTTGATATAATGATCTTTGTTCTTAACTATGATAGAGTGAACGGGATAGAGTATTCCCCAGTACACACGTTCTCAGGAGACAATTGTCGCCCCATCAGTATTCTTAATAAATCATCACTATGAGTCACTATGATGGAGTTATTGTAAAGCATGGCATATTAAAAATTTGCTACGAATGATCTCTAAAAGACGGTCGCTTGGGATAGAGTCAAATGCGGTCTTAAAATCTATGAATGTGGTATACGTAATTTCTTTACTTTGGCGACATCGTTGCACATAGTCCAGCAGAGGGTTGATGGCATCTTCGGTTGATCGCCCGGGAAGGAATCCGTATTGCTCAACAGGTAGCTTTTCTTTAGCGCTGTTATTTAATCTTGACACTACGAGTGATGCAAGTATTTTGTACAGAGTGCTCGTCAGTGCGATCCCTCGGTAATTTGTCGGGTCAGTAGCGTCTCCTTTCTGCTTATATATTGGGTTTAAGAAACTCTTCCTCTACTCCTCAGGTATCTTACCTTGACTGAGGCAGTTATTATAAAGATTTGTTAAAACTGGACATATTGTATTAAGGTTTGATTTTAAGTGTTCATAGAATATCTGGTCCGGTCCTGCAGACTTGTTTTTCTTTGCCTTGACTGCTTGCATAACTTACGCTTCGGTATAATGTATAAACTCTCTTGGATCGTCCTTGTCGGGCAGTGTCACCTCTCTTTTAATAGGTTTGTAAAATGTGTTTGCCACTCCTCGTCGTTAATTAGCGGGTTAGCTTCTTTGGGTTTCTTGGGTAGGAGCAGCCAAGGTTTCTTTACATTATTCTGTATCAATTGCAGGCGTTGAGTTTCTTCGTAATAGCGCTTCTTGGCCTGCTTCATTTTCCGAAACACCCGCTTTACCTCTACGAGTTAGCTGAGTCTATAGGGGCTCTTGTCGTCATGGCTGCATATAATGCGGTTAATATTGTGACATTCTGCATCAAACCAGGCTTTGTGCGTGTTTGGTTTCGCCGATCGACTGGTAGTAGCTGATCCGTGGATTCCCCATCGTATCGTATTTTCGGTGGTGTTGATGTCGTCATCGGGTTGCATGAGTTGTATGGCCTGTTGAAGCATGTGCTTGACAGTGCTTGCGGTGAGCTGAAGCTGTGGACCTAACTCCACAAACAATCGTTCCCGGCTGGCACGCTGACGATAAAACAATGTGTGATTTGTGTCTACTACAAAGGTCTCGGTTAAAAACATAGAATCGGAATTTGTAAAAAAAGTTGTTTCCCAGCTAACGCGCATAACGAATCAAGGGATTCTGCCTTCCACAATAAACACTTTGATCTATATTGTGCCTGTTGCTTGTGTGTTTCCCCTAGTAGCTGGCTTAGAAGTGGTGATTTGTGTCATATTGTATTCGACATATCGTCGTCGTTATTCTCATTCGGGCGATTACGTCTCCCTCCCAATCCATATGCAGGTTGCACGGCTCCAGCAACTCTCTATGGCTTTAACTGACCCCGATAGGGACGAAATTGCAGGGTCGAGCAGTTCTTCGAAGTTCGCTGCGTTAACTTGGACGTGAAAGCTGTTGTAGTGCGCCTGATTGAGTCCTGTCAGTTCTGTTATCTTTACGTCCGCATCTGTACCTATGATACGGGTAACGTACTCCCTTAGCACGTCTAAATAATGTGATAGCTCGAGTTGGCTGACAAATAAGGCCTTAGTGCGCGGACGTTCCGGGATATCTTGGTCATCTGATGCTTTAAGATCTGTCATCCTGTTAGTGGCGGTTGTCGCGCGTGCTGCACGGCCACCCGCTCCGCCCGTCTGCCATGCGTTGTTCTGACGTGTGCTTCCCTCGCTCCGCATTGATGTGCGCACGTTCTGCTGTAGGTGGTCGTGAGAGCGCCGGCGACATGGCGTGTCGGCTGCTAAAGTTGAGAGTGTACATATGTGCCGTGCTTCGTTGATTTAGATGAGAGTGGTGGGCGTTTCGTTAATGTTAATTCTGTTGTTGACGCTGTTGTTTGGATGACTAGCTGTGAGTGAGGTGATTTATATCAACTGATTTCGGTACAACGTTGGTCATTTTGATATTGGCCAGCACCATCACATTTATGTGTGTGCAGAAAAGACAAGAAGTTCGTATCTTTCCGAAAAAAAGTGACAATTAATCGCCGAGGCAACAAAAAGCAGAACCCAATCCCGGGAACCGTTGTGGACTCTGCAATAACCACACCGCAATGGTGAAACTTTTTCCTCGTCAGTCACTACGCCGAGGCCGGCGCATTACGTTGGGTTGTTCAACGAGAACAATTTTTCGAACGACGAAATGCAAGCCTTAAGTTACTATGTTTGCCATTTGTGTAGCAAGTGTCCTCGGGCCGTATCTCTGCCCGTCCCGATCTACTACGCTCATTACGTGGCTTTCCGGGCTGCTGAGCTTGGCGTTGTCAAGTGGCACAGTTGCGACGAATTTTGCGATATGGACGCCAGAAGCTATTCATCCGCCGACTCCGACCAACACGCCCTAGACGCGAATGAGGAAACTATTGTGAAAGTCTACCAAGAGGCAATTGAGGTACAGAAATATGTATATACTTCATTTAAATGAAGAGGCATTAAACATGTTGTTACTACTGTATCGTGCTTTGAGTACCAATCGCGAATAAGAAGAACCACTATGGCAACACATGACGGCAACAACACCGCCTGAAGACTCAGCTGCCAGACTTGCGGGCGAGTATGCAAATCTGGCGCGGGCCTTGCGAGCCACATTAGATTGACTCACAATCAACGAAAAGTTTGTGCCACCTCCCCAACTCCTAACCGATCACAGACTAATGATTTGATTTTAAGTTCCACATAAAATACAGTGCTGCTTCTAATAATAGTTTTAACCCCGCTAGTACTTTACGCGTCTCCCAGTCAAATTATAGATGTCCATCTGGTGCTTGCCTCCAAATTCCAAATCAAGTCTTAATATACACCGTCGTCATGCCTATCCGGACGAATATAATGAAAATATTTTAGCCCCCCCCCCTCTAAGAACGCCAGATGGAACCCACAAGACCGTGAACTTTTAGCAACATTAGAAGCAGCTTTTATATTAGATAATGATAACGAAACACTTAGAGAAATTGACAATATTTTGGATACTAAATTTAACTCACGCACACTTGGGGCGATTAGAAGCCAACGTAATTCTCGGGCGCTTAAGGATCTGACAGATGACCTCCGTAAAAAGAGGTCCCACCTGGATTCCAACCCTAACGGATCTGAGCTTCCTGGGCCTAGTCGGCCTCGATACTCTGAATCAGATGGCCCCTATAATCATTCCCCAAAAAATATTATTATACCCAAATACAAGCCTTCACAAACACATTTCTCAAACGCAACATCATTTCAACAGACCTTACTCATCTGTCAAATATAATTTGCTCAGGTGACCACACTATCACCTTAAACGACTTTCTGAACAAACACTTTACACACACTGTCTGACGTCGTGCCTTTAGAGAAACACCTTCGCGCGAGTATCTAAAGGTCAACAGCGATGTCAAGACTACGCTGTACGACCCCTTGAACCACTCCATTACCCCGTATACACACATAATTCTGATCTCTTCGAGGTTGCCCTCCCTATCTCCCTAAAGGAAACTCACGTAGCTCTCCGCGGACCTTCTAAAGCACTATGCATGGACGATATTTGTCTTTCGTCCCTCCGTAAACTCCCGTTAGAAGTAGTCTGTTGTCTTCTTAACATACTATTAATTAGCGATATTAATTAGCGAGAATCTTGCGGTTTTGGATGGCATCCTTAACGATGTTGCAGTGTTAACAAGTATGCAGGACGTGACCTCAGACTTGCTTCAATCGACCTTCGTAAGGCGTTCGACGTGGTGAGTCATGACTCTGTCCTGTGGTCACTTTGGACTCGCGAATACCCGGAGGTATTTATTAATTACATCAAACGCTTTTACCTCTCGTCTAAAACTCTCAAGAATGTCGCACATTTCGGTTAACTAGGCGTGTTAGGCAGAGAGATCCTCTGTTCCCCCCTTTTATTTAATCCAGTTCTCGACGACATTCTTTCAAAATTAGACAAAACCATTATCGGGTACCAACTTACTGATGACTTCCGCCTTATGGACTTAGTCTTTGCGGATGATCTCATCCTCCTAGCCTCCACGAAATCCACTCTCCAACGGCTTCTTAATATTGCGGACCCCGTTTTGAAATCTCGAGGCCTCGAAACATGCTAATAAAAGCTTCACTATCTCCCACCTATTTAATAGGAAAGAAGGTACATTTTTTATTAACACCGTACCATAATTTAACGTTGGAAATCGTGAATTGCCAGCTAAAGGTATGAGCGATCGATGGAGATATCTTGGAGTCGGCTTTGACAGCAATGGCAGAGTTTACTCTACCAAGGATACACTGCTTATATTACTCGACAGACTCACGATAGCTCCCCTTAAACCCCACCACAAACTCATATTTTTGAAAGACTTTCTCATTTCCCGCCTCTTATATAAACTGGTCTTCGGTTCCAGATCATCTCACACACTCCTTAGCGACCTTGATAATGAGAACAGAAAAATTGTTAAGTCGAAACGGCTTAACCTCCGAGCACTTCAACAACACCTTGCGAAAACAAAACTTCTTTGCGAGCGCTTGAAAATCTCCCTTTAGGCCGCTACACAAGAGACCGATTACTGGTCTCAACAACTACACAACACGTTCGATGGGGCACATTTTAAAAAAGCACACGAGACGCCCTTTGTACATTACTGGATTAAGGATATGCCCTACATATCTGGTAAGGAGTATTTAAACCTACTGAAGCTCAGGATCAACGCACTACCAACGCAAGCCAGATCAGCCAGGGCTACAACAAACGTTGTAGGCACGGGTTTCATGCGCCTGAGACGTTAGCGCATGTCGCTCAGATGTACGATACTATTAAGACACATGACGACGTCTGTGATCACGTGGCGCGTCTTCTCTGCGAGAGGGGTGATAAGGTGGGCGAGAGGGGTGATCGACCGGGCGCACCGGGTTTCCGACCTCGTAATAATAGCACCTACCAAGGTCTGGGTTTTAGATGCCGAGGTTTGCGGCGCTCTAAGAGCGGCGCTCCCCGACCCGCAAAAACCTCGCAGCTTCGGGTCCATCGCTATCTCTATGAGAGGTGTATGGGACTTCGAATCTGCGAGTACGCTCTTGGGGCTTGGCGTCACGAAGAAAATCGTATGGATCTTACAGCTGATTCTTAACCTCACGTGACACCTTTTTACCACAATGTTTATTAAGGTAAACGGAGGACGAGGAGGACAAGGCTGTGCCGCTTAGTTTGCAGTCTTTCGCCGGAGTGCCGGTCTCATAAAGATTAAGCGGCTCCCCTTCGTAAGTAAAAGAGAAAATTACCGGAGTTCATCCGTCGCTGAATGACGCGGCAATCTTCAGCGCCTTGAGGCCCTACGGGGTGACGGATGCCGTCAGAGTACGCTCTAAGAATATAAGAACGGGCTTTGTCATGTCAACTGACAACGTAATTTTGACCTTTTCGGGCTGCAATTTCCCAGTGGAGGTGCGCCTGGGCCTAAAAATCCACGGAGTTCTCTTGTGCCGTGACCCGCAACAATGCTACCAGTGCTACAGCTTCGATCATATCAGGCCCGATTGCCCATTGCCGTCTCCGCGCTGCCGTCGCTGTGGATACACCAAACATATTCATAAGGTCTGCACTAATCCCGCGCATTGCTGCTTCTGCAAGGGTAATCATGAAGCCGGCTACAGTTTTTGTCCACATCGACTGAATCGCGTGGAGCTTCTTAAACGGTCTGCAAAGAGAACTATCCAACCGGCAGGCTGAGGTCGGGCCCGGGAAGTTGTGCGTTCCCGGTGCTTGTTGGTCGTTCGACGAGAACGATTTTTCGAACGACCAAATCCAATTTTTAAGTTAGCATTTGTACGGCAAGTGTCCTCGGGCTGTGTATTTCTGCCCGCCCAGCATCTACTACGCCCGTGGCTTTCCGGGGTGCTGAGATTGGCGCCTTCAAGTGGCACAGAAGCGACGAGTTTTGCGAAATGGATGTCAGAAGCTATTCATCCGCCAACTCTGATCAAAACGCCCACGATGCGGATGAGAAAACGATTGTGAAAGTCTATCAAGAGGCAATTGAGGTAAAGAAAGATTTTGCACAGCCTATGTACTTCCTTTAAATGTATCGAAATAATCTGGTACGATCTCACCCCAGCCAGCCTTGAGCATCTAAATAATCTGAAAGCAGCGTACCTCAAGCGAGTCCTGTGCCTCCATTGTTCAGCCTGCAACCGACTTGTCTATCTCTTCACGGACACCCGCCTATTCGTCGAGAAGCTAAGACGTCGTTTCGACTTGCCCACATCTTCCAAATACGTCAACGTTCTCAAAACGTGAAAGTGCAAGTTTGCTGAAATCAATGAGGGTTTCTTAAGCACAGGAGCAATGCAAAACCGGGCATGGAAAGGGCCGACCCGACCTAACTGCCACGTGGTGACTAAGTCCGCCGTGCATGGTTTCTACCACCTCCTGTGCGCGACATCCGGGTTCTATAATCTCTCGGACCTGTGTGTGTTAACGTTGTAAACTACCTTGCCGTAGATACCATGCTGCCTCCTGTGCCCTAGTCCCGTCTCTAGCTAGTCTAGATAACCAAGCTCGCGTCATAGCTTTATGGCTTTTACATATATATTATTTTATAAGTCCAAATGTGTGAACGTATACATATGCACATCTTTGAACTGTACTATTTCTACACAACATTTGTGATAATAAATCTGACACGACTTGACAAGCAGAACGTAATTATTTAAAGCTTTCGAGACTCCCTTGCCGCCTTTGCGTAGGTACTCTTCTGTGTCAAGAATCCCGCAGGCCGGAGGTCCATCTTAAGGGGGATACAAACAAGTCGACGTATAACTAGTACGTTCTACACGTCGTTATGTTTCGGCGTGACTTGCTTGACCAGTGCGCATTCAGCGGGCGTCGAGGAGCTAACCTGTGGTTAGTTCTCTGTCGCTTTTTTGTGCGCGTTAAATTAGGTACTTGAACCAAATACATTCAGTGAGTAATCTTATTTACCATACATAGACAAAGACCGCAAATATATATTCGTTAAATATACTATTACTTGCTTGGCGTGTGTCATCTATGCCAGTTGTAGCAGTTATTTAATCATTTCTATTCGGATCCAAATTTTAACCAGAGCGAATACGCTGTCTAACGTAGTCTGATTGTACCGATACGTTAGCGGCGTTGCTTATACACGTATACGTTACATGTTTGCGGAAGGAATTGATTGGCGCAACTGTTTATGATTCATTCATTTCTCAACCTCAATCATATTTATTTCACTCAAATAAAGTATGTACAAGAAAGCTCGTGTTATTATTAAACATATATATTTGTTGTCCTGCCGTTCCACCGACGGAAGAAATGTAAAGATCTTCCTTGCAGTGCCGGACAATCAACCGCGTGGTACTTAGCGCATTGCTGCGAGCAGAAATACAATGAGTACTGATTCATTAATTTGTATTTTCAACTTACAATTCAATTATATTTATTTACTCAGATTGAGTACAATATACAGTTAAAGATGTTTTTTCATAATACTCTATCTTCTTCACGCTTTCGGCGAGAGAAGTAGTGCAACGATGTTTTGTTCAGCGCTGTGCATTCCACTGCATGGTACTTGGCACACCTCTGCAGGCAGAACCGGCAGGTGCACAACTCGTACTCCTCGTGAAAAGCTGCGTTTGAACATACCAGGTAGTGATAACCGTGCACTATGTACCTGGTGTATACGTGGCGACTGTCACATGCAGGACCAGACCAAAGGTGCACGGCATTGAAAACGTCCAAACCACCGACCTCCCGTCTGGCCTGTTCGAGTTTAGCTCCCTGATTTTTTTGTGATTCATCAGTGTGCTACCATGATTTGAAACGATGTCAAAAACATTTGAATAGCGTGAAACCCGTGAACTCACCACGGTCACACTGGTGGTCACATTTAGATGCAAATCTGAATATCTCATTGGAAGCTAAGATAAACTATAATGTAATAAATTGGGAGTTATTGATTTTAAAACATCTTTTGATGCAGTCCCGAGAGATCGGCTTTTATTCACTCTTTGTAATGATTTTAATATTAAAGGCCGAATGTATAACCTTATCCGAGATATTTCAGCCAGCCAACGTATCACAATTTTAAACGGAGCTCACGCAATTGCCAAGGAAGTCTCTGAGACAATTGGCGTGCCACAGTCCTTTTATGCAGAGGACTTGGTTTTTATGGAAACATTGAGACAGCACATTAAATTTTTCTTGAATGAAATTGCACGATGGTGTTGCAAAAATAAGCTGAACATCAACGTGTCAATAACAAAAGTGATGATTTTTAGCAGAGGAGGAGCATATACTCAAGGTGACTATAACATAAAGATAAGTGGGCATGCACTAGAGTTGGTCAACAACTTCAGATACGTGGGAGTAACATGATACCCCAACTGTGTTTTACTAGATATTTTGAAGAAATTAGAGTAAAGTTGGTTTCCTTAATCATGATGTTGAAGGATCTCCGGCAAGTTGACTTTACACTGTACTCACTATATTTAAGCTCAAAACCTTTTCCACAGTGACATATTGACTCAGACCTATTTCCTCCAAATTAACTTTAGGCAACCTCAAGAATGTCGACAAGATTAAAAAAAAAAATGTTTCTCAAAAGAGCACTTGGTTTATCAAAAACTGCCTCATCTACGCTGGTGCTGCAAATGTGCAATGAGTCCACATTAATAGAAGACCTAGAGCATCGTAATTACCAGTTTGATCACGAAGCGCCTGAAGCACACAAGCAACACAGAAAACGGCAAAACTGGAACTTTGTAATCCAAAATTTTACAGACGGCCCTGCTTTTCTTATCAACAGACGGAAAGAAGATCTGCAACAAAACAGAGCAGTGATCTGCAAAATAGCCTAGCACGAATACCATCAATACCTCTGCCTAAAGGGAAAATGTTTACAAATCAACGAATGTTTTTGTAAATATTGTGGTGAAATTGACATCGGCGGACATCACGTAATGAAATGTATAGAACTGAACACCAGCTCATTAAAAGCTGCTGTAATTGACGTTCTTGAGCGGAATAGCCCGTAAACATTGTGAAAATCTACCAATAATAATGAATAAACATCAACAATATATATATATATATATATATATATATATCGCCGCATCACCGTGTTAGATAGGTTAGCAGTGCGTTCACCATTGCAAAGGCCTATCTTATGTGCATTTTAGCGTTCTTAAGTGGAAGCGATTGCGCCGGTTCTTAGATTTAGGTAAGGTAACTCCACATATATAGTTCTTTTAGTGAAATATGAATATTGTGAAAATCTACCAATACTTGTGAATAAACATCAACAAATAAATCGGAATGGACTACTTGTATCTGGAATTTAATCCCCAAAATTGTTAGGATACTTACATCAGTATCAAGCTTTGGGCGCGACTGAAAATGACTTGAAAAACGTTATTGACGTTTTAATAATATATGTTATATTAGCTAAAATATTGTACTACGACGTGACTCAAGCAGCAAAGTGCCGGTGCTAAACACAAACTGTTGTTTGTGTTTGATACTGTTGTATTGTGTCTATTGTATGGATGTGACCGCAACAGGTCGTGATCAGTTATGGCCTTAGGATTGTAATCGATCGATAAGATTGTGGCAAAATCCCAAGACCACCTGCAGTCTTACCTCAATGCAACCGCAAAATGGTGCGAAGAAAACAAACTTACAATCAACATCGCGAAGACGAAGGTTCTCCGCTTTAGCAGAGGAGCGGCATATGCCGCAGCAGACCAGTACAATGGCGGTATTTGTATGAGGGGTTATATTTTTGCATACGATTTACGATACGATTATGTTGCTCCCAGGACTAGTAGGGTTCGAGTTGTGAGCAAGAGAACCGTATATATATATATATATATATATATATATATATATATATCTATGTAAGTAAGGGCGGAGGCTCATATGGATGTCTAGTTCCTAATCATCATTCGAAAGGCACAATGCGTCCGGAGCTATACGGTCATGTATCTCCTTCAAATAAAAAAAAAATATATATAAACATTTATTTGTATGTGTATTGATCCGATATACAACAGACATCTGAACAATTGTTGAACTAGCGACCGATCGTTTCAGTTGCCATCAGTTCCGTATTTGATTCACCACGACTAGCTTTCCTGCTGCACATGGCAATATTAAATTCTTTAGTGACACCCTGTACGGGCCTCACTTCGGCGGAAGCTCTACCAACGGCGTTAGTTGGCATACCGATGTCCTCCTCCGAGAAACTCCTACAGCTAAGGCCGCAAAGGATTCGTTGTGCCGCGTTCTTTGATATAGCCAAGACATCTATTTATTTGATTTTGGTATGGCAGGAAACCTTAAAAAATCCGGCCAAACGTGCTCGACAAGTACCGTGTATATCGCGTCTCTGCCATCGACTATCTGTCAAGGCAATACAAGCTCAATACGGGCTTTAGCTCTCTGTGAAGACATTCGTTGTTATTCTTAATATTTTAAAATATTCGTAAATTTCAAATGGTGTAACAAATCCGGGATTTGCTGCATAGAAGCGTTAATGCTCAAAGCAATTAAATACTTCTATATGCTTCCACGTTTCTATGTTTAACCCGTGGAGTAGTGTTCGCAAAAAATATATTTATCAATGTAAAGATGGGATATATCATTTGCTTGACACGTATACCTAAATACACATGCCACATTTTATATCAGGAGGGCTTAGAGCGGCAGCGTAAGCGGGCGTATTAGGTATATAATAGGGTTCCCCAACAGTCCTTATGGCAGTATGATCGCCAACTCTCAGCGGCATGGTTTATCATCTATTCTCAATGAGTATCGCTCAACAGTAGAGATCGAACGAGCGACATCCCGGCAGATGAAAATCATGACCAGCGCACCTTTAGATCACTACCTGTCGTCAATATATATATATATATATATATATATATACAGGTATATATATATATATATATATATATATATACAGGTATATATATTGGCGACAGGTAGTGGTCTAGAGGTGCGCTGGTCATGATTGTCATAATCGACGGAATTGCTCGATGATGTTTTGAAAATAACATAATTCTCTCACCCTCCAAGTCCAAATGTGTCGTACTTGGTGGTGAATCATGGTGCTCTTGAAACATGGTGCACTTGACATTGACTCTAAAATTAATGACTGCATTTTACCGACTCTCTCTCTCTCTCTCTTGTACACGGTTCGTAGAGGCTTTATTGCGCATCATAAATACATTATTTTGCTCTTTCATTTTATCGACTCTTCATGTGTACATTCGCCTTGATAAATATGTTGTCTTCTTCCCAAGCTTACATGTCAAGGCGGGTCAGGTGCTGTCAAGGCGTGTTAAGTGATGTTGTTTCTAGTATTGACTTACTTTTCATGCAAGGCAACAACATATCTGCCCTACCCCGCAACAACGACGACGACAACGACGACAACAACAACGACGACAACAACAACAGGCAATGCTTGATGGCACTAGCATTGTTGTTGTTGTTGTTGTGTGTTGTTGTTGTTGTGTTGTTGTTGTTGTTGTTGTTGTTGTTGTTGTTGTTGTTGTTGTTGTTGTTGTTGTTGTTGTTGTTGTTGTTGTTGTTGTTGTTGTTGTTGTTGTTGTTGTTGTTTGTTTGTTGTTGTTGTTTGTTGTTGTTGTTGTTGTTGTTGTTGTTGTTTTGTTGTTGTTGTTGTTGTTGTTGTTGTTGTTGTTGTTGTTGTTGTTGTTGTTGTTGTTGTTGTTGTTGTTGTTGTTGTTGTTGTTGTTGTTGTTGTTGTTGTTGTTGTTGTTGTTGTTGTTGTTGTTGTTGTGTTTGTGTTGTTGTTGTTGTTGTTGTTGTTGTTGTTGTTGTTGTTGTTGTTGTGTTGTTTGTTGTTCGTCGTCGTCAGCCGCTTGCTTGCTCGGTGCTGCTTCTGCCTGTTTGTGTGTCTCTGTGTCGGTCGGTCTGTCTGTGTGTCTGTCTGTCAGTTTGTCTGCCTGCCGCCATCGCTGCGTCGGGGGGATGACGCACGGGGTTCGTAACGCCTGCTCTGCTCTTCCACGGTATTGTGCCACCACAGGCACACACACACTGACACGGAACGATACACACACAGACACAGAAACACAAACGGACGGACGGTCAGACAGACAACAGCCATCAACGATCCTTTGCCGCCGCCGCCGCTTGTTGTTGTCGTTGTCGCCGCCGCCGCCGCCGGCACTGCCGTAATGTGAGCAGCGTTGTCGTTGGAGTGGAAGAACTAGACGGTCACAAAATCACCCCCACACACACACACCCAACCACCCAGCCAGCCATCTACCTTATTCGTATTTTCGCTCGCTCCCTCTCACTCGCTCCCTTTCTCGCTGTAATATCTATCTGACTGTGTGGGTGTGTGTATCTATCTGCCTGTCAGTGTTACTGTCTGTCTGTCCCTCTCTCTCCTCTCTCTCTCTCTCTCTCTCTCTCTACACGTGAGTAAATGAGTGAGGTGAGCGATCGAACGAGGTTCCTTAGCGACTGCCGACTGGTTACTGTCCTGCTCGACAAACACACAGACACACGACGACCAGACGGACAAACGGACAGACAACAGACAGACAGACAGATGGACGGACTGACAGACAGACGGACGGACTGATGGACGAACAGACGACGAACGGATAGACGATCTAACGACGATGGACCATCGATCGATCGATCATGGTAGCTTGAATTGTCAGAAAGTCAAGCCAAAAGCACCTATATTCAAGGTTCATATATGCCAAAGTATAGATTGTTTTTATCACCATATTCAACGTATGAATGTAAATAGAACATACATTAGGTCTGTCGACTGACTGGCAGACACTTCGTGGAACTCTCACGAGTCTGCGTGTTGTTTACCTTCATTGAGCGCGCAACTTCCAGTGGTCAACATTCACACCACTTCGCAGTCAATTATTTACGTACTTGGTCCTGGTAAACATGGTCTGGTCAGTCCCGAGACAACACAATGTTTTATACAGCGATAGATTACCTCATTCGTGTAACGTACGTATTGGCACAAGAGATACGCTTTCACGAGAATACTACATTTACTTTTTGATATCCATAGTCTGATAAATTTAGCCTGTACCCTCTCAATGGCATTTATATTCGTTTGTCATATAAATAGTCTAAAGCCCTGGATGCAGTAGAGGCATTCGGTAAGACTAGGCTTCTGTACAATGTCACATAGAAATCAGGATTTTTTTAAATGAAGAATTTAAATATGGTATTACCTAGTTGGGAAGCAGAAGTGACGGTAGTAATAATATGTTGAGAGAAGTCTAATTTGAGGGTTACAATCACACCAAAATCACAAAAAGATTTAACTACTGGTATTGCATCGTTAGCGAGTGTACACAGTGGCGAACTGCCATCTGACGACACCACGGCACATTTAGGCACACATATTTGCATCCTATTCTCACAACACCAGTTTTTAATATTTTTAATTGCTAGTTGATTAATATTTGTGGAATTGTCGACTGCAGAGTATATTTTTAAATCTTCCGCAAATAAGAGGTAAGTGACACCTTCTGGAATCACTGTTGGGAGATCGAGGGCAAGAGCAGGGACCCAGTGCACGATCCTTGCGGCACCCCTGAGGTGCAGGGGAGGAGATCACTTTCTACGCTACCGACCTTGACGGTTAAATTTCGCCCGGTAAGGTATGCTGACACCCATTAATAAGTTGTGGAATCAAGGTCAATACTTTCTAATTTTGGTAACATGCGTTTGTGATTCATTCACCTAATCAAATGCCTTTGAAAAATCAAAATATATGCAATGAAATGTTCTACGATTATTTATGTAAAGACACCAATCATGGATCATAGATATGGGTTGTGTCCCTGTGGAACGGCCCCTGGCAAAGCCATGCTGATTGGTGTCAACCAATTTGTTACACACTAAGAAGTCTTCAATATAATCAACGATTAACTTCTTTATTAAAATACACGCAAATGACAGTTGAGCCACCGGCTGGCTTATCCACTGAATCCTTAGCACCTTTTTTTAAATATAGGCGTTACTATTGACCTTCGAAATGATGAAGGAACTTGCCCATCACAATACGATCTCTGGAAAAAATACAGTAATGGTTCGGCAATAAAATCACAAGTGTTTTTTTTAATAAAAAAAACTGGTAGAATACCAATACTGGTGTAAAACTGCACGTGTTCTTGAGCTTTTGATCTTTTTATTTATTTCATTATATTTATTTCAATCTCCTCAATTGAAGTTAATATGCACGCGATTCGTCAGTGACGACGGCTGATCATCCGGAGATGTATATACAGAGGAAAACAGTTTGAAGAATGCCGCCGCTTTACTTCGGTTATTGTGAATGAGTACATGATCGACTTCTAGTAAAGGAAGTTTCTCACGACTTCGGAGTCGCTTATTCGCGTAGCGATAAATGATTTAGCATCCTTAAAAGGTAGTTTTGACTCTTCAAGAATTCTCAACCGTGTCCAGGCCTTCCTAAGTTCACAGAGATGCAGTCGCATCTTCATTTATGAGCTCCTCTAACCGTCGAACACAGTTTCGAAAACTTGTCATGTTGGAATTGGTATTATTGTTTCTCTGGGGTGTAAAAACCTCGATAAGAAAGTGTATATAATCGATAAATGTATTATACATCTGCTCAATGTCAACGCATCTTGCAAATAATGTCGTCCAGTTTACGCTCGCAAGATTTGTACAGATCGAGTCATAATCAGTCTTCCAGAAGTTGAACCCACCACCCGGCTCTAAGAAATGGGAAGAAGAAACCAGAATCAGGAAGCTGAGAGCCCGATGATCTGTAGCAATAGGGGGATCCACGACTGCTGGCTCGGTGACGAGCTCCCTCTCAGATGTAATAAGCAAGTCCAGAATATTGTTTCCCCTTATGGGCTGCAGAACAAGCTGATCTAAACCATTTATGATGCAAAACGTTGGTAAAAGCCTTCTCTGGGCTGGTAGCATCACTTAAGCACAGATTTGACCAATCAGTGTCAGGTATGTTAAAATCGCCAACCGGGCGAATAGCATAACCGACATCAAAGCAGAATTCTAGAACTTCTATTACATTTTCGATACGGGTCTTTCTCTGGGCGCCGGAGTCCGCATTGGTGACATAACAGCATATGATTCGAATGATAAAGTCATCATAGTGCAAGTCTACCGCTACGATTTCCGAGCATGTGGGTATCTTAAATCGGCGACAGTTTAGTCCCTTGAGTGTTAAAATACACACTCCACCACCCCTGGAACCTCGATCCATTCGATTCACCGAGCACCGGTCACCGAGTGAAACCTCACTGTCACTAATTGCGCTAGTAAGCCAGGTCTCTGAAATAAAAAATTACATCGACCGCAAGAGTCAGCTGCTCCAAATGCGGCAGAAATATGATGGGTGAGTTCGGCATCACCGGGTTTAGCTGGTTTCTTTGTTGCCTTTCGTGACCTGCCGGCATCGACAGTGCAGGATATTTGTTGAGGAAAAGTGCCTGGTGCTGCCCCTTGAGGTTTGAAGGCTGTTTGTCTCGTTGGTCTCGATCCTGACGACGTCCATTGTAGTTTTCCTTTCTCGCAGTTTGGCTGGTTTGCTGAGAGTCCTGGGAACTCTGACGGATGCGGTGAGGTAGACATTGAAAGCGCGTTTTTATCCGCAGTGGGAAGTGATGCTAATTGTTGGATGGAGACACTGGGGCGGCAATTTAGTCCAGATTGTTTTAAAACAGCAGGTAATCTGAGGAGGCCGGGATGTGGAGGTACTAGTGGCAGAGTTGAAGGCGGCATGTGAAGCCGGGGAGGCCAAATGGCGGGGAGAACCCGTGGTGGAGGAAGGGGTGGAGGACGATGTTGAAAAGGAGCAATCCCGGATTAGGTTGTTGAAGTTGTTTCTGCTGCTGCCGGCAACCGGGAAGGGAAATGCCCGGGAGAAATGGTTATCTGGCTGACGCCGAGTTGCATTAAACTTATGGTAAAGTCCCCAATATTTGGTTTCACTCCCAGAAAACTGGCGGCTTCACGGGCGATAGGCCTGGCCGCCTGACTTGCCCCACGGCGGTTAAAACGGATACCATCAGTGTCCATAGACCGGGCACAGCGCTGGATATACGAGAAGTCACGATAAAACGCGGCCGAATCCTTAAATTTAGCCGACATTTTGCCGTTAACAACCTCGCAATCCACGCGGCGGTCTCTACCTGGGACGCCTGTTACTACTGGAATAGAACAGACTGTCAGCCTGACGTTGTTGGCTTCGCAGAGCGTCACACATCCGTCTCCACACCTCGACAATATGATCAATGGCTGGGCTCTTTAAGCGCTCTTTGGCTTGGGCTCTTTTATTGCTAAGACACTTTTTATGTACGCTCCAATTGCCTAAAGAATCAGCTATCAATCACTCCTAAAGCCGTGGCCCGCGGTGAGTTCGTTTATTTGCTTGGCGGATGGCCAAATGAGCGCATGCAAATTCAAATAGCACTCGCCTGTTTAGCGATCATTACGCGTTTCTTTCAGAAGTACGTATATTGAAAACCATACATCATGACCATGATAACTGTACCATATACCCTTTTATGTGACAATAAAGGTTCTTTTATGTTATATATATACATATATATATATATATATATATATATATATATATATATATATATATATATATATATATATATATATATATATATATATATATCTATATATATATATAATATATATATATATATATATATATATATATTAAGGTTATTATTTCATATTTATTATTTGAGTATAAATTATGGTGGGTACTTTGACATAGAACGCAGTCATACATTGCACAATATATAATTGTCAAGCCAGCTGGGTAAGCCTGCCCGACGCACAGCATGCATCCAAATGACATTGCGACGAAATGCTCCCCCCTCTGAGCAATACAACAGTAATCCAACTACACACCACACTGCCTACGCGATATGGCGCGATTCCAACCTATGCTAACCAAACCCCGTTTTTGCATTAGCCCGCGAAAAAAAAAACAAGGTTTTGCTCGGCTCACGCATGCTTCAACATGCGCAGTTGTCGACGCCGGCGGCCACCCTGGTCGTTATCCCGGATCCAGCACCTACTCGGCCAGGCACATCTGCACCAAGCACCTACGCGGCGGCCCGTACGTCGTCTGGTGATACCAGCCTCCCCGGATGCGGCTCCGGAGCCTTCGGCAGCGCGTGCTGAGGTCGTGCTTCCCCCTCTTGACCGATCCCCGCTCCGCGAAAATCTAGACTTGTGCGAAGACTCTGCCACCTCCTGAAACAGGACCTACTAAACAAGTCAAGGCCGCTTTTCGCCGCCCTTCCAAGCGTCATCGCCGATTGGCTGCGAGTGAACCGGTTCCGCGCGGCCGCGCCGTCACCCGTGTTCGGGCGCGCCCACCTAAGTCGACCGACGACCTTGATTTCGGTTCTTTGTCCAAGGCCGTGTCCATGCTCCCTCGCATCAACCCGAAACTAGGGCGACACTCTTCGAGGCATTGTGAAGGCACTACGTCCCCTGCTCGCCCTAGCGCCAGTTGCTGCAAGGCTTGGTGTCTCCCGCACCAGCTCCCAAAGATGAACCCTGAGCCTACTCAGTCCCGCGCAGCCCCCCATCCCCCTCGTCTGTCCGTTTCAGTAGCAAGCAACCCTCCCGTAAGGGTCACTTGCCCCAGATGCGGCCGGGACTTTACTCGCCGCGGTCTCCCCTATTCGCCAAGCTAGATGTCGTCCCACGTCTACAACTCCCGATTCGTCTTCGACTGCTTCCTCCACGCCAGCACTCCCGTCACAGCCTAGAGAGTCTCTGGTCGACAGGCTCATACTTGCGTCGCAACAATCTAGGGTAATGCGTGTCGTCCCCCGGGCTGTGAGGCCTTTGGTTGCCGAGTCCCTATGCGACGTCCTTCGACCTCGTGGCGGCCAACAATGACGTCCCCTCGTGGGAGTCGCTCTTGTCATTCGCTTACGTGGTCCTTAACTGCCACCTCGCACTTCGTCGTCCACCTCTTTGGCAGCGACTGTTCGGTCGAACCTCCGTGCGTTCCGCGATAGGCTGGCGGTTCGAATTTTGCGTAGGTGATGTTAGAAGAGTCACATCAGATGCGTGCGACTCCCCTGAAGACTCGGCACGCCGCGTTTCGTCTAAACTGTCCGAGGGAGATGTTTCCGAGGCGGCCCGCTTACTATGCTCTACAGACTCGTTTGTTTCGGGAGACGAAGTCCTGGCCTCGCTTGCCGCCAAGCACCACCTGCTCCATTGGTACTCGGTTTTTCCGGACCCTCCTGACTCTATGACGCAGCGTCACTCTTCAGTCGATGATGTCTTGGGAGCTGTTGCCAGCTTTCCGGCCAGTTCGTCCGCCGGTCCTGACGCTTTGCGTTCGCGTCATCTGAAGGACCTTCTTGCACTCGTGCTTGGACCGGTGGCAAGGAGGCGGGGCGGAGGCAGCTGTACATGTAGCAAGAGCCTTCGTCCAATCAAGCCCGCCCCGAACGGCACTCTTGAAGTTGGATTTTCGCAATGCATTTAATACTATTCGAAGGGATCATATACTTCGTGCAGTTCGTGATGCAGTACCGGAAATCTTCAACTTAGTGAATCACGCATACAGAGAGCCATCCGTCCTGTTGTTTGGGGCCCACACGTTGTCCTCGGCATCGGGTATACAGCAGGGAGACCCCTTGGGGCCGGCTCGATTCAGCCTGGGTATACTTGAGCTGGTCAACTCAATACAAGTGCCTTTCAACGCCTGGTACCTCGACGATGGCACACTCGGTGGACCGATGAAGGGCTTACTCGAGAAAGTGCGCAGAGTTCTTGCCTTTGAGACAGTCAGTGGCCTGATGTTTAACACGGCCAAATGCGAGGTGTTCGCGCCGGGGACAGACCCGGACGACCAAGGTCGTTGCGAAAGGCCGGAATCCCTTGCGTCCTAGAACCGCCTGGTCTTTCTAGAGACGATGGCAAGCGGCCCGACGGCCTGACTTTGATACTTTCTACAAGGGTCGTTCCCTGGTGTGGGATGCGACGGTGACCGACCCCCTCCCTTGTCGGTCCCGGCGCTTCTCGCCCAGGAACTGCCGCTTTCTCCGCGCCGAGACATCAAGATAAGAAAGTATGCGAACTTAGGCCGGGCGTACCACCTTTCTACCCTACGCATTCGAGACGCTGGGTGGCCCTGGGCCCCTCACAACGATGCTAATTTCCCAGGTTGGCGACGCTTTACAGCAGGCTACGATGGACAAGAGGGCGGGCACTTTCTTCTGCCAACGGCTTTCCCTAGAGATTCAGAGAGGTAACGCGATTTCGGTGCTCGGAACTATGAAAAGACTGATGGACCCGCGTCTTCGCGTCAGGGGTCGGGCAAGACTCCCACTCCGACACGAGTGAATAGATGAGGAGTGAGCCATCGGCACCGTGGATTTAAACATTCACATGTATATATGAAAGAATAAAGGATAACCTAATGTATTTACAATATATTGCAACATGGTTGTATTTTATATGACGTTTAACCAGATACCAAAGTTTCAAGAGAATGCTCTTTGAGATCGCATTCGAATTTGAGCAGAGACTTTGTCTGCCTAACGGAGGCCGGTACTTTGTTCCAGTAGGAGGCTACAATGTTTCTGATTGATAGTATTGACTAGTTGGCGTGTGACCGAGTAAGCAAGTTTGATGCGTTACCCCCTTGTAGATATGGGTGTTGCTGATTTTGCCAAACCATATAAATTTGGATGCACTCCAAGGAGTATACGCTTAATTTCAACTACAAGACAGTATTCTACAAGTTTTCGCATCCAGAGGTCCAGAGTTGTTCTCAGTGCTCGTTTTTAGAGTCGGTGAACCGACCTGATAAGACGCATCTGTGTTAAGCCATAAACTTTTACAGCGTAAGTCAAGTGACTATGGACGTAGGCAAAGTACATCAGGCAGTTCTGGGGAAGAATTCGTCGAGCTCTGTATAGAGCTGCATTGCTGCCAGATATTTTTTTACGTATATGTGTGACATGCGCTTCAAATGTCAAACGTCGACCACACGACTTGAGAATATGTGCAAGACGATTTTTGTAAGCCTCAATATCCTTAATGGAGTCACACTGGTCAACCAGCGGAGTAAACGAGTTCAATAACAATGATCCATAGTCAACAACCTTGATGTACATGACATTTACACTCGGACAGTATATATATATGTATATATATATATATATGATTCCTTTTCCATCATTAACTTGATGGTAAGTACTGGCAAAGCCAACGCTTTACTGTTTCAACCTGCTAGAAGGCGCTTACACGTGTCCGACAAACGCCACATCGAGTCCGATTTGTATACTATAGACCCCTCCACTTTACCGCCTATACGGTAATATGTTTAGGGGTGATCCTGCGTGAGGATTCGCCTAGACGATTTAGCACCTAGATGTTAAACTGCCATTACTGTCCTTGGGCGTATACAACAATATGGGGTCCCTATATAAACAATTAAATACTCCCAAGGGTCTCGTGGGTTCAGCGTCCTGCTTGCTTATACAGGACCTTCTCCCAGCTACTAGGCTATATTTGCTGAGAGTAACAGCCCTTGCCTACTGCTCGTGAGCTCGTTTCGGCCGAGATTGCTATTTCATTAACCGCAAGTGAGTAAGGGCGTTGAGAGGGACCACTATATTTGATGCGCCCTACGCTCGTAGGCAATTGTACTCCCACGCGCTCATCCTATCGGTTGCTTTACCTTAGCGGCTCTCACATTCGTAAGGTTAATTACACGTGAAAACAAACACCTCGTATCTATCCTCGAGACACTGAAATGCTGCCTGGAGTCTGCATATTGTAAACCTGTAAATTGCTGAGGTAGGGCTGTGATTAGATCATGAGTCAGTACGTACGTTGGTTCTCTTGTGACACACAGGCATCCTCACTAAGTTGAGCTGAACGTATTGCTTCTTGTTGCGATGAGTGTGTGTGTTTTAGGATTGTATTTTTGGCGCATCACATATATGTATGTGACTGATTTAATGTATCTGTTTCTCCGCATTATTTACGCCATTGTTTAATTGAGAACTTAAACATTAAATGTTCCGTCAGTAAATCACATTGTCAATTAAAAATCACTAATTCTCTGTGTAAGGGCCTCACTGGGTTGCTAGGAAGAAAACACGAATATTGACCAAGACCGCGGCTGTAGTTTTATTTCGTCCGACTCCTCCGCTACGTCGGTACAGCACCGTCTCTCCGGCTTGTCGTCTGCACTCCGATCCTTCCTCGACTGCGTCTGAACAACGTCTCTTCTCGCTAACTGTAATGTCTATCGTCAGTTCTACCGGCACCAAATTAAGGTCACAGGTCGGCAGGTCACCGACTTCCGTCGTTGCTGTTGGCGTAGCACTTTCTCCGCTAAGTGCGCCGCTACCAGTAACTAGCGCTAAGCTAACAAAACAATGATACTCTACCGTCTTACATCAGTAAGCATCAATGCTCAACTTGCTACTAGTTGGCTTTCAGCGGCAAATCATGTGGTTGGTTGATTCGAACAGATAGAAGCCTGCACGAGGGTCTGCCACACATAACATAACATCACTTTTATTTCACATAAAAGGGTTGGTATCAATATACATACTTCTGTAAGACAATCGTAATTAATCACCAAATAGGCGAGCACTATTTGGATTATCATGGGCCCATGCGAGTTTTTTAGGCCAGAACTTTTTTGAACCTTAAACAAATTAAAGGAGCTTTTTCAAAAATTATATTTACGGGAAAACCACTGACTTAAATATTCGTTTCAATATAAATTTCTTTGTTTGTTAAACGACCAGTTTTAAATTCTGTCCCCATAACCCCTGTCTGATTTTGTTAACCACCATGCACCGCTGGTTGACGTCGTAATTATCGTCGTAATCGCGCTGACGACAACTAAAGTGGAGTTTTTGAAAAGCGGCAGTATTTCAATAAAAATCAAATTAAAAAAAATATTCTTTTTTAAATTTGGATTTTTCTTGTTAAATTAAAAAATCAATAACAAGAAGCGTCGTATGCTCAGTACAAAATTGTTCTGCTTTGCAAAACTTTTAATAGGAGGTCTACTTTTTTATGGGAGGGTTTCGGCAATGCAAAATGCACATGCGTCGCTGGCAGCAGTCCGCAACTAGTGTAGAACTCCCAAACCCACTAAACCCGTATTCCTTCTCTCCCTCCCAAGCTCGGAATTGCGTGGCATTTCTTCGACTTTGTTTCACGAGACTGTCCGCCCACAAGCTGCTCGCGTCGTATAGCTGGCAATACGATGGCCAAAAAACATTCTGAACTCTAGCCGTTCGAGGAATGTCTGGCATATTTCAAGACTTGCCACCGAAACTCACCAAACGCTTCCCATTACTCAACGCAAAGCTGGGTTTGATCGCTGTCAGGGTTCGTAGGGTTCACGTTCAATACGAATTTGAAGTATGAACGTGAAAGCTAATTATAGAACTTGAATGTACGCTAAATGTCGCATATTCTAACCGGCGTCGTGTGTCCTCCAGGGAAGCAAAATTTCTCACAAACTTGACGCGCTTAGTTTCCTAGAGAAGGTTGTCTCGCATTGCATATTTTGTGCTCCTATGTCGGGCAATAACTACTAAATCGTTTAGTTATTTCACTCTCACTCCGAAGCAAGATTTCTCCAAGACGATGTTCCATTAGCAAAACATTTGATTTAATGAGCTTTATAATTCCCTATGTCGCTATTCAAATCGTTTGAGATACTCTGTGTATATGAGATGAAATCATTATTGTATCTAATGTATGAAACGTACCGTTTTTTCACATCAAATATATATATAACATTATGTGGGTAAGGTGCATCTTTACGAGAGGTCCAGCATTGGAACTAGTCATCTGTGAACGTTTCCCCGGACCGAAGCCGCGTTGCCCCGATGCACATCCAGCGGCAGGCGCCCTCAGAGAAAATCTCAGCCGCTTTCCGACATTCTGCAGCAAACCGCGAGTGGATGGACCCAATCCGCCAAGGTCAACGAAGCAAAGTGAAGAGAACCTGTACGGGCATCCTATGCTCTAGTATTATATTTTTATTTAATATAACTTTAATCCTACTTCGTCCTGTAGATGAGCTATACTAACGAGCTTCAGTGACAGTTGCGTTG
>QVRM01005890.1:0-19998 GCA_003439945.1 Dermanyssus gallinae | reverse complement strand
CATACGACGACACCACGCGCACTACGATGCGCACTAAGAAGAAACACGAATCTGTGAGAGAACAAGAGTGAAACTTATACGATGAATAAACTAGGTCAATAGGTGAGAGGGACAAGCGAAAGGTGCGGCGTGGTTCGTAGTGCTAACAGAGATCGGACCGAATAGTCACTCGCAACCAGCAGTCAACGGGAGTGGTTAGTTGCCACTCTATAAGGTAGCCGCGGGATATCTCGCCTTCGGGGAGATACTCAAACCCAGTACGTACCACCTTCGCTTGGCTACCTCGGATCCTCGCGATCCACCCCCAGATCTAATTGTTGTCAGTTAGTAATAAGCGTTAGGTACGTAACATTTGGTGTCAGAAGATTATGAAGGACTCGCACTTCCGGCGCAGTCAACATCGCAATTTGTGACTGCATCATATCCGCCTCTATTCAAAGGCTCACGTAGCCGTCGTAAAGACTGTGGCTAGTGCAACCGGCACTGTAGCAGCATCACCGTTCACGGTTCGGCGCAGATCTACTTCTTGACATTCAGGTCGGTCGTATTTTCACCTTTTTACCATGTCTGAAGAGTCTAAAGTAGAGCTAGCGCGAGTATATCGCGAAGCTAGAAGACTAGCCCGCGCTTCGTTCACAAAGAAGAAACAACAAATAACGGAATTCCTTCACGATGCTACTTACAACGAAGACTCTAAGAAGAAAGCGGTTCAGCTTCTCCGCCATATTGAGGAGTTGATACTCGAAATGAACAAGCTCAATGATAAGCTACTTCCATTCCTATTAAATATGGAACAGAAAGACAGAGAGGCGGCAGAAGAACGAACCGCTCAATATAGATTCGATGGTCTTGATATAGTCCACGAATTGCAAGATTTCATCTCTAAAGGTGCAAGTAACGACGCACCCCCGCCCTCCCCTGCACTTCCAGTCTTCACCCACGACAATTCACACAAGATTCCGAAGTTCGCAGGGGACGTTAAACGCTTCAAGGAGTGGTGGGAGTTTTTCGCACTCTACGCACACGACAATCCACATTCACGGACATCGAGAAGTTTAAACATCTACGCGACACACTCGTCGGTCCAGCCGCACGGGAGATATCGCATCTGGGCTTCTCCGCTACGCAGTACAGCACCGCGCTCGACATCATCCGGAGAAAATTTGGACAGGAGAAGACGGCAGAAGAAGAGCACATCAGGGAGATTCGTCGTCTATGCTCCTCGTTGGATATTCGCCGCCACGAAAAACTAAGTTACTTTACTTCAATACTCTCACAAAACATTAGAGCGTTAAATAGTCTAGGTACTAAGTGCGACACGCTATCAATTACCATATCACCTATGGTCCTGGATTGTCTGCCTGTGAACATAAAAGCCAGATTTATTAGAAGCTACAATGAAAATGTAAATCACCCGAATATACCACATGCAAGCTAGAAGCACTACTAGAGTTTCTCGAAGAAGAAGTCCGCATCAGCCAAGCTATAGGCAGCTCATTCACACACAACAATTCACCAAAATTCAAACAACACTACGCATCTACACACTACCCTAACACTACAAACAAAAATCACACACAAGCTAACAGCAACAATGACAGGCGTGAATATGCGTTTTCGGTGAGCTCTACATACACGTGTATATTCTGCAGTGGTACTCACGAATCTCACAAATGCAGAAAAGTGCTATCGCTTGACACTCGTAAACAAATTCTGGAGCAACAGAATGCGTGTTTTAAGTGTCTAAGAAAAAATCATTATGCTAACAAGTGCAGAAGCAAGAACATAGAGTGTGCGAAGTGCAAGGGCAAACACTACACTATTATGTGCGCAAAGACAACTTCACCGACAAACACTTCCACGCAACAATCGCACAATCAGACATCTACCAGTAATTTCACATGCAAAAACTCTACAGACTCTAACGCAACACTACTACAGACTGGGTTCATTCGTGTAGCATCAGGCAAGATGCGCACAATATGTAGAGTGTTACTCGACTCAGGAGCGCAACGCTCTTATATATCACAAAGACTCATCGATATTCTTAAAACAAAGCCAACCAATTCCCAATCGATGATTACATACACCATAGGAGGCAACGTCTCAAAAATACAAGCATACGACATATACGAAGTACACGTTCAAAGTAGATTCAGCCAAAAAAAAGCACTGTCGATAAGTTGCTTAGGCATCCCCGAAATAACCAAGGGTTTACTGCCAGTAGTTGGCGACACACACGGTTTAGCTCACATAGCCGACCATATTGATGGTGATTATTCTTACTCAATCGATGTGCTCATTGGAGCTGACTATCTGCCAGAACTACTTTTGGGCGATGAGCGCATATTTGGCAAGCTCGTAGCCGTGAACACAAAAATGGGTTGGTTCTTTTACGGCAAGAACACCGCATCCTTTAACAACGCCGATATAGAAGCTAGCCTCTGTGCGTTATATGCGATGCAACCATGCAGTCCAGTGCCACTGCTCACTATCTCTCCATTAAAAAAACATACACGTTCAGACAAACAAGATATTGATTTTTTATGGGACACGGAGTTATTGGGTCTCGGCGATCTCACTGAAGATACCCAACCACACACTGCACACGAGCTCACGCATTTTTTTAAAGATACTGTGCGTAGACTCCCAAATGGTCGTTACGAAGTTAGCCTACCATTTAAGGATAATATTCGTACTTTGGGAGACAACGAGAAAATAGCCATGTCCAGGCTGAAAAGACTGCTCGTAACTTCGGGCAAAGACAAAACAATGCTAACGGCAATAGACCAAGAAATGGCTAAGTATTTAGAAAAAGGTTATGCCGAGCTAGCTCAACCAAGAAAAGAGGGAGAATTGGCGCATTATTTACCTATATTAGCGGTAACAAAACGCAATCCTACTCCCACAACCGATATAAAGGTTAGAGTAGTAAAAGACGCAGGCGCCAGACAACGAGACGAAGCCTCGTTAACCGATGTTCTCTTTCAAGGGCCAAATCTTCTTCCAGACATTCTTAAGATTATCTTTCAATTTCGCGGCCACAGAATAGCACTAGTTTCCGATTAGAGAAGGCTTTTCTGCAGTTTAAAATTAACCCAGAACATAGAACCTTTTGAGATTCTTTTGGCCGTTAGGCATTTCGAAAGATCCAAAAGCACCAATAAAGGAATTCTGGGGTACAGTACTAGATTTTGGCTTGATTTGTAGCCCATGGTTACATTGCCAGGGCGTCAGGCATCATCTAGAAGAAGAGATTAAAAACAGACCCGAACATGCAGATTTTCTAAAAGAAGTGTCACTAAGTTTTTATATGGATGATATAGTTAGTGGCTCTGAAACTATTTGCGAGGGCAAAAACAGATTCGGAATTCTTCACAACGTCTTTCAAGCGGGTCATTTCTCTTTAAACAAATGGGCGACCAATTCACAAGAATTAGGAACATTTATTCAGGAAACCCTACTAAATGCAACTGTGTCCTTCAGTAATGAACAGTTTAGGTTGCTTGGCATGCTTTGGGATCAACGTTCCGATTTGATAGGCGTTTTCACCGAAAATGCAATCGCCTCACTAAGAAATAACAGCCCGTCGAAGAGATCTCTATTGAAAGGACTGGCGCAGCTATTCGATCCACTAGGTATCATGTCACCAATTACTATTAACGCTAAAAACGCTACTCCAAAAGCTATGGCAGCAAAAGGTTGACTGGGACGATGAACTGTCGCACACAAATCGCGCAGAATATCACAATATTATTAGCCACTTGGAGAACAGCGACACACTGAAAACGCATCGTGTAATTGGAGACAAGCACAACAAAAACATCCTCAAGCGAGAACTGCACATCTTCTGCGATGCTAGCCAGTCCGCTTACGGTTGTGTCATCTACCTTAGGGAAATGTGCATGAACGGCAGTGCATCGACTTCTTTTGTTATGGCTAAGACGAGAGTCGCACCGCTCAAGGCAAAACCTACCATACACCGCTTAGAATTATTGGGCGCGTTGATAGCAGCTAAACTAACAGCGAAAGTGAAACATTATTTTAACCACCCAATTGATTCTATTTCGTTCTGGTGCGACAACGCATCTGTGTTGGGCTGGGTGAGAGATTCCCCTGAGCGTTGGAAGCCGTTCGTAGCAAATAGAATTAAAGAGATACAAAAGCTCTCTAACCCGGCCGACTGGAGCTATGTTCGCTCCGAAGACAACCCTGCAGATATTCTCAGCAGAGGAACATCACTTGTTGCCGATGACACCCGCGAATTTTGGCTTTACGGGCCGAAATGGTTGAAGACAAATGGAAAACCAATAATTGATCATAAACTAAATATTCAGAGTTCCTTGACTCCCGACCCCATCTCAGTAGAAAGGCGAAGAGATACCTCCAATTTTAGCATCGCTCTTGCATCGCAGTCAGTACGGTGCAGCTTATTAGACGCCTCACGATTTTCGAACTGGTCAAAGGCGGTGCGCGTTTGTGCATACATAATTCGCTTTGTCACAAGGTGCAGATGTCCCAAGGCACAACCGCAGGTGTATTTTGACGCACATATCACTCCGTCCGAATTCGCTTCGGCATCCACTTGCCTTCTTCGCAACATCCAACACACACATTTTACCAATGAGATCGCTTCGCGATGCACCAACATCTCTAAGTCAAGTCCTTTGTACCAACACAACCCGTTTTTAGACAACTCAGGGTTGCTGCGTTGTAAATCCAGATCAGAGAAGTCAAATGAATTTTCCTTCAATGAGAAATACCCAATAATTCTCCCAGGAGATAATCAATTAGTCGAACTGCTAATAGATTGGGTACATTCATCAAAATGTCTTCACTCCGGAGGCATCGCGGCACATTACATCATCTAAGATTGAATTATCTAATCTTGCGAGCTCGTAAAGCGACCAAAAATGCTGAGCAACTGTAAAGTTTGCCTTAAATTTCGTGCTAAACCAGCCGTAGAAAAAATACCACCTCTACCAGCCTTCAGGCTTGAGCGCACTCCACCATTCACATTCACTGGAGTAGACTTCGCAGGGCCAATCTACGTAAAAACTTCAGAAAGCCGTAAATGCAAAAGCTACATTACACTCTTCGTCTGTGCAGTCACTAGAGCAGTCCATCTTGAACTAGTGCCAGACCTGTCGGCTTATGACTTTTTGTTAGTTCTGCGAAGATTCATTAACAGACACTCTGCAGTTTCAAAAATATTTTCGGACAATGCTCTTACTTTTCGTAAAGCATCGAAAGAGATGAAATTGATTTTTGAAAATATAAAAAATAAAGACACACAACATCTACTTGCGATTTCCGAGATTGAATGGGAATTTATTACGGAACGTTCACCGTGGCACGGAAGTTGGTGGGAGCGTCTAGTCCAAGTTGTCAAACGCCCACTACGAAAAGTCCTAGGGACAAACACACCATCTTTTCGGGAACTAGCCACTATACTTACGGACATTGAAAACATGGTTAACCAAAGACCACTTACACACACAACCACAGACTCTGACGAGCCAAAGGCTTTATGTCCAGCCGATCTCCTCTACGGGTATAAACATAAACTATCCCTTCCGGAGACTTCAAGATTACCCAATACTCTACAAGATACTTCAGCAATAATATTTTCCAAAAGATGGAAACACCAGCAATCCATTCTAAACGCCTTTTGGAAAAGATTCAAAGAAGAATACCTACAATACTTAAGATCAGCCCACCTTAGAAACCCAACGGAAAGCAAACCACTCGCAGTTGGAGACATATGTATTCTGCAAGATGCCGCTCCATCGAGAGCCTTCTGGCCTCTCTGCCGTGTGATTTCACTGTCAGGAGGAGTCAGATCAGATTTCCGTAAAAGATCTTGTCTAATTAAACTTGCATCAGGTCAGACGCTTAAAAGACCAATACAATTGTTATATAAGCTAGAAGTCAACTAAGTGATCTGAACCAAGAATCTTTAATATGTTGTATGCTTGCTTATCCGTTTGTTGCACAGAGACAACAACCGCTGGCTTCTAGCAAACTCTGCAGTCACCCGCGAAACAAGATGATTATGTTGATGTAAAATACTTGATATTCAAATGTCGACAAATATTTAAATACGAAACACAAACGCTAAAACTTTTGTTATTGTAACAGAGTATGCATTTGCGCGCTTAGAAGCGTCATCCCTCACCCTCGACTGCCGCTTCCGAGGGGGGAGGGGGCGGTCATATACCACCAACACCGCCGTGACGAGACCGCCGCTACTCTCACACATACACACTATAAGTACAGAAGCGCCTGCATGTCGCCAACGCGCATGCAGCCGCTTCGGGGGCAGTGTTACGCACGACATCTCCGATATCGAGCGTTGAGCATTTGGCGCCGCAGTATTAGTTATTTTGGAGCGCGCCAGCAGACGCCACTTGTCTCAGATATGATCAATATGCTACAGGTCAACTGACCTGACGTCAGAATACGACGACACCACGCGCACTACGATGCGCACTAAGAAGAAACACGAATCTGTGTAGAGAACAAGAGTGAAACTTATACGATGAATAAACTAGGTCAAGAGGTGAGAGGGACAAGCGAAAGGTGCGGCGTGGTTCGTAGTGCTAACAGAGATCGGACCGAATAGTCACTCGCAAACCAGCAGTCAACGGGAGTGGTTAGCTGCCACTCTATAAGGTAGCCGCGGGATATCCCGCCTTCGGGGAGATACCCAAAACCCAGTACGTACCACCTTCGCTTGGCTACCTCGGATCCTCGCGATCCACCCCCAGATCTAATTGTTGTCAATTAGTAATAAGCGTTAGGTACGTAACACTGGTTCTAAGAACAAGCTGGTTCTAAGAACGAGCTGGTTTTAAGAACGAGCTGGTTCTAAGAACGAGCTGGTTCTAAGAACGAGTTGATTCTAAGAGGGAGCTGGTTCTAAGAACGAGCTGGTTTTAAGAACGAGTCGGTTCTAAGAACGAGCTGGTTCTAAGAACGAGTTGGTTGTAAGAACAAACTGTCTCTAAAAACGAGCTGCCTCTAAGAACGAGCTGCCTCTAAGAACGAGCTGCCTCTAAGAACGAGCTGGTTCTAAGAACGAGCTGGTTCTAAGATCGAGTCGGTTCTAAAGACAATACGGTTCTAAGAGCGAGCTGGTTCTAAGAACGAGTTGATTCTAAGAGGGAGCTGGTTCTAAGAGCGAGCTGGTTCTAAGAACGAGTCGGTTCTAAGAACAAGTTGGTTCTAAGAACGATTTGGTTCTAAGAACGAGTTGGTTCTAAGAACGAGCTGGTTCTAAGAACGAGTTGGTTCTAAGGGCGAGCTGGTTCTAAGAGCGAGCTGGTTTTAAGAACGAGCTGGTTTTAAGAACGAGCTGGTTCTAAGAACGAGTTGGTTTTAAGAGGGAGCTGGTTTTAGGATCGAGCTGGTTCTAAAAACGAGTTGATTTTAAGAACGAGCTGGTTCTAAGAACAAGCTGGTTCTAAGAACGAGCTGGTTTTAAGAACGAGCTGGTTCTAAGAACGAGCTGGTTCTAAGAACGAGTTGATTCTAAGAGGGAGCTGGTTCTAAGAACGAGCTGGTTTTAAGAACGAGTTGGTTCTAAGAACGAGCTGGTTCTAAGAACGAGTTGGTTCTAAGAACGAGCTGGTTCTAAAAACGAGCTGATTCTAAGAATAATACGGTTCTTAGAACGAGCTGGTTCTAAAAACGAGCTGGTTGTAAGAACGAGTTGGTTTTAAGAACGAGTTGGTTCTAAGAACGAGTTAGTTCTAAGAACGAGTTGGTTCTAAGGGCGAGCTGGTTTTAAGAACGAGCTGGTTTTAAGAACGAGCTGGTTTTAAGAACGAGCTGGTTCTAAGAACGAGTTGGTTTTAAGAGGGAGCTGGTTCTAAGAGCGAGCTGGTTCTAAAAACGAGTTGATTTTAAGAACGAGCTGGTTCTAAGAACAAGCTGGTTCTAAGAACGAGCTGGTTTTAAGAACGAGCTGGTTCTAAGAACGAGCTGGTCCTAAGAACGAGTTGATTCTAAGAGGGAGCTGGTTCTAAGAACGAGCTGGTTTTAAGAACGAGTCGGTTCTAAGAACGAGCTGGTTCTAAGAACGAGTTGGTTGTAAGAACAAACTGTCTCTAAAAACGAGCTGCCTCTAAGAACAAGCTGCCTCTAAGAACGAGCTGCCTCTAAGAACGAGCTGGTTCTAAGAACGAGCTGGTTCTAAGATCGAGTCGGTTCTAAAGACAATACGGTTCTAAGAGCGAGCTGGTTCTAAGAACGAGTTGATTCTAAGAGGGAGCTGGTTCTAAGAGCGAGCTGGTTCTAAGAACGAGTCGGTTCTAAGAACAAGTTGGTTCTAAGAACGATTTGGTTCTAAGAACGAGTTGGTTCTAAGAACGAGCTGGTTCTAAGAACGAGTTGGTTCTAAGGGCGAGCTGGTTCTAAGAGCGAGCTGGTTTTAAGAACGAGCTGGTTTTAAGAACGAGCTGGTTCTAAGAACGAGTTGGTTTTAAGAGGGAGCTGGTTCTAGGAGCGAGCTGGTTCTAAAAACGAGTTGATTTTAAGAACGAGCTGGTTCTAAGAACAAGCTGGTTCTAAGAACGAGCTGGTTTTAAGAACGAGCTGGTTCTAAGAACGAGCTGGTTCTAAGAACGAGCTGATTCTAAGAACAATACGGTTCTTAGAACGAGCTGGTTCTAAAAACGAGCTGGTTCTAAGAACGAGCTAGTTCTAAGATCGAGTCGTTTCTAAAGACAATACGGTTCTAAGAGCGAGCTGGTTTTAAGAACGAGCTGGTTTTAAGAACGAGCTGGTTTTAAGAACGAGCTGGTTCTAAGAACGAGTTGGTTTTAAGAGGGAGCTGGTTCTAAGAGCGAGCTGGTTCTAAAAACGAGTTGATTTTAAGAACGAGCTGGTTCTAAGAACGAGCTGGTCCTAAGAACGAGTTGATTCTAAGAGGGAGCTGGTTCTAAGAACGAGCTGGTTTTAAGAACGAGTCGGTTCTAAGAACGAGCTGGTTCTAAGAACGAGTTGGTTGTAAGAACAAACTGTCTCTAAAAACGAGCTGCCTCTAAGAACGAGCTGCCTCTAAGAACGAGCTGCCTCTAAGAACGAGCTGGTTCTAAGAACGAGCTGGTTCTAAGATCGAGTCGGTTCTAAAGACAATACGGTTCTAAGAGCGAGCTGGTTCTAAGAACGAGTTGATTCTAAGAGGGAGCTGGTTCTAAGAGCGAGCTGGTTCTAAGAACGAGTCGGTTCTAAGAACAAGTTGGTTCTAAGAACGATTTGGTTCTAAGAACGAGTTGGTTCTAAGAACGAGCTGGTTCTAAGAACGAGTTGGTTCTAAGGGCGAGCTGGTTCTAAGAGCGAGCTGGTTTTAAGAACGAGCTGGTTTTAAGAACGAGCTGGTTCTAAGAACGAGTTGGTTTTAAGAGGGAGCTGGTTTTAGGAGCGAGCTGGTTCTAAAAACGAGTTGATTTTAAGAACGAGCTGGTTCTAAGAACAAGCTGGTTCTAAGAACGAGCTGGTTTTAAGAACGAGCTGGTTCTAAGAACGAGCTGGTTCTAAGAACGAGCTGATTCTAAGAACAATACGGTTCTTAGAACGAGCTGGTTCTAAAAACGAGCTGGTTCTAAGAACGAGCTAGTTCTAAGATCGAGTCGTTTCTAAAGACAATACGGTTCTAAGAGCGAGCTGGTTCTAAGAACGAGTTGATTCTAAGAGAGAGCTGGTTCTAAGAGAGAGCTGGTTCTAAGAGCGAGCTGGTTCTAAGAACGAGTCGGTTCTAAGAACAAGTTGGTTCTAAGAACGAGTTGGTTTTAAGAACGAGTTGGTTCTAAGAACGAGCTGGTTCTAAGAACGAGTTGGTTCTAAGGGCGAGCTGGTTCTAAGAGCGAGCTGGTTTTAAGAACGAGCTGGTTTTAAGAACGAGGTGGTTTTAAGAACGAGCTGGTTTTAAGAACGAGTTGGTTTTAAGAGGGAGCTGGTTCTAAGAGCGAGCTGGTTCTAAAAACGAGTTGATTTTAAGAACGAGCTGGTTCTAACAACAAGCTGCTTCTAAGAACGAGCTGGTTCGAAGAACGAGCCAGTTCTTTGAACAAATCCGTTCTAAGAACGAGCTGGTTCTAAGAACGAGTTGGTTTTAAGAGGGAGCTGGTTCTAAGAGCGAGCTGGTTCTAAAAACGAGTTGATTTTAAGAACGAGCTGGTTCTAAGAACAAGCTGGTTCTAAGAACGAGCTGGTTTTAAGAACGAGCTGGTTCTAAGAACGAGCTGGTTCTAAGAACGAGTTGATTCTAAGAGGGAGCTGGTTCTAAGAACGAGCTGGTTTTAAGAACGAGTCGGTTCTAAGAACGAGTCGGTTCTAAGAACGAGCTGGTTCTAAGAACGAGTTGGTTGTAAGAACAAACTGTCTCTAAAAACGAGCTGCCTCTAAGAACGAGCTGCCTCTAAGAACGAGCTGGTTCTAAGAACGAGCTGGTTCTTAGATCGAGTCGGTTCTAAAGACAATACGGTTCTAAGAGCGAGCTGGTTCTAAGAACGAGTTGATTCTAAGAGGGAGCTGGTTCTAAGAGCGAGCTGGTTCTAAGAACGAGTCGGTTCTAAGAACAAGTTGGTTCTAAGAACGATTTGGTTCTAAGAACGAGTTGATTCTAAGAGGGAGCTGGTTCTAAGAACGAGCTGGTTTTAAGAACGAGTTGGTTCTAAGAACGAGTTGGTTCTAAGAACAATACGGTTCTTAGAACGAGCTGGTTCTAAAAACGAGCTGATTCTAAGAACAATACGGTTCTTAGAACGAGCTGGTTCTAAAAACGAGCTGGTTGTAAGAACGAGTTGGTTCTAAGAACGAGTTGGTTCTAAGAACGAGTTGGTTCTAAGAACAAGTTGGTTCTAAAAATGAGTTAGTTCTAAGAACGAGTTGGTTCTAAGAACGAGCTGGTTCTAAGAACGAGCTGGTTCTAAGAACGAGTTGGTTCTAAGGGCGAGCTGGTTCTAAGAGCGAGCTGGTTTTAAGAACGAGCTGGATTTAAGACCGAGCTGGTTCTAAGAACCAGCCGGTTCGAAGAACGAGCCAGTTCTTTGAACAAATCCGTTCTAAGAACGAGCTGGTTATAAGAACGAGCTGATTTTAAGAACGAGTTAGTTTTAAGAACGAGCTGGTTCTAAGAACGAATTAGTTTTAAGAACAAGCTGGTTCTAAGAACGAGTTAGTTTTAAGAACGAGCTGGTTTTAAGAACGAGTTGGTTTTAAGAATGAGTTGGTTTTAAGAACGAGTTGGTTCTAAGAACGAGCTGGTTCTAAAAACGAGTTGGTTGTAAGAACAAACTGCCTCTAAAAACGAGCTGCCTCTAAGAACGAGCTGCCTCTAAGAACGAGCTGCCTCTAAGAACGAGCTGCCTCTAAGAACGAGTTGGTTCTAAGAACGAGTTGGTTCTAAGAACGAGTTGGTTCTAAGAACAAGTTGGTTCTAAAAACAAGTTGGTTTTTAGAACGAGTTGGTTCTAAGAACGAGCTGGTTCTAAGAACGAGCTGGTTCTAAGAACGAGTTGGTTCTAAGGGCGAGCTGGTTCTAAGAGCGAGCTGGTTTTAAGAACGAGCTGGTTTTAAGAACGAGCTGGTTTGAAGAACGAGTTGGTTTTAAGAGGAAGCTGGTTCTAAGAACTAGTTGATTTTAAGAACGAGCTGGTTCTAAGAACGAGCTGGTTCTAAGAACGAGCTGGTTCTAAGAACAAGCTGGTTTTAAGAACGAGCTGGTTCTAAGAACGAGCTGGTTCTAAGAACGAGCTGGTTCTAAGAACGAGTTGATTCTAAGAGGGAGCTGGTTCTAAGAGCGAGCTGGTTCTAAGAGCGAGCTGGTTCTAAGAACGAGCTGGTATTAAAAACGAGCTGGTTCTAAGAACCAGCCGGTTCGAAGAACGAGCCAGTTCTTTGAACAAATCCGTTCTAAGAACGAGCTGGTTCTAAGAACGAGCTGATTTTAAGAACGAGTTAGTTTTAAGAACGAGCTGGTACTAAGAACGAATTAGTTTTAAAAACAAGCTGGTTCTAAGAACGAGTTAGTTTTAAGAACGAGCTGGTTTTAAGAACGAGTTGGTTTTAAGAATGAGTTGGTTTTAAGAACGAGTTGCTTCTAAGAACGAGCTGGTTCTAAGAACGAGTTGGTTGTAAGAACAAACTGCCTCTAAAAACGAGCTGCCTCTAAGAACGAGCTGCCTCTAAGAACGAGCTGGTTCTAAGAACGAGCTGGTTCTAAGATCGAGTCGGTTCTAAAGACAATACGGTTCTAAGAGCGAGCTGGTTCTAAGAACGAGTTGATTCTAAGAGAGAGCTGGTTCTAAGAGCGAGCTGGTTCTAAGAACGAGTCGGTTCTAAGAACAAGTTGGTTCTAAGAACGAGTTGGTTCTAAGAACGAGTTGGTTCTAAGAACGAGCTGGTTCTAAGAACGAGTTGGTTCTAAGGGCGAGCTGGTTCTAAACGCGAGCTGGTTTTAAGAACAAGCTGGTTTTAAGAACGAGCTGGTTCTAAGAACGAGTTGGTTTTAAGAGGGAGCTGGTTTTAAGAATGAGTTGGTTTTAAGAACGAGTTGGTTCTAAGAACGAGCTGGTTCTAAAAACGAGTTGGTTGTAAGAACAAACTGCCTCTAAAAACGAGCTGCCTCTAAGAACGAGCTGCCTCTAAGAACGAGCTGCCTCTAAGAACGAGCTGCCTCTAAGAACGAGTTGGTTCTAAGAACGAGTTGGTTCTAAGAACGAGTTGGTTCTAAGAACAAGTTGGTTCTAAAAACAAGTTGGTTTTTAGAACGAGTTGGTTCTAAGAACGAGCTGGTTCTAAGAACGAGCTGGTTCTAAGAACGAGTTGGTTCTAAGGGCGAGCTGGTTCTAAGAGCGAGCTGGTTTTAAGAACGAGCTGGTTTGAAGAACGAGTTGGTTTTAAGAGGAAGCTGGTTCTAAGAACTAGTTGATTTTAAGAACGAGCTGGTTCTAAGAACGAGCTGGTTCTAAGAACGAGCTGGTTCTAAGAACAAGCTGGTTTTAAGAACGAGCTGGTTCTAAGAACGAGCTGGTTCTAAGAACGAGTTGATTCTAAGAGGGAGCTGGTTCTAAGAGCGAGCTGGTTCTAAGAGCGAGCTGGTTCTAAGAACGAGCTGGTATTAAAAACGAGCTGGTTCTAAGAACCAGCCGGTTCGAAGAACGAGCCAGTTCTTTGAACAAATCCGTTCTAAGAACGAGCTGGTTCTAAGAACGAGCTGATTTTAAGAACGAGTTAGTTTTAAGAACGAGCTGGTACTAAGAACGAATTAGTTTTAAAAACAAGCTGGTTCTAAGAACGAGTTAGTTTTAAGAACGAGCTGGTTTTAAGAACGAGTTGGTTTTAAGAATGAGTTGGTTTTAAGAACGAGTTGCTTCTAAGAACGAGCTGGTTCTAAGAACGAGTTGGTTGTAAGAACAAACTGCCTCTAAAAACGAGCTGCCTCTAAGAACGAGCTGCCTCTAAGAACGAGCTGGTTCTAAGAACGAGCTGGTTCTAAGATCGAGTCGGTTCTAAAGACAATACGGTTCTAAGAGCGAGCTGGTTCTAAGAACGAGTTGATTCTAAGAGAGAGCTGGTTCTAAGAGCGAGCTGGTTCTAAGAACGAGTCGGTTCTAAGAACAAGTTGGTTCTAAGAACGAGTTGGTTCTAAGAACGAGTTGGTTCTAAGAACGAGCTGGTTCTAAGAACGAGTTGGTTCTAAGGGCGAGCTGGCTCTAAACGCGAGCTGGCTCTAAACGCGAGCTGGTTTTAAGAACAAGCTGGTTTTAAGAACGAGCTGGTTCTAAGAACGAGTTGGTTTTAAGAGGGAGCTGGTTCTAAGAGCGAGCTGGTTCTAAAAACGAGTTGATTTTAAGAACGAGCTGGTTCTAAGAACAAGCTGGTTCTAAGAACGAGCTGGTTCTAAGAACGAGCTGGTTTAAGAACGAGCTGGTTCTAAGAACGAGTTGGTTCTAAGGGCGAGCTGGTTCTAAGAGCGAGCTGGTTTTAAGAACGAGCTGGATTTAAGAACGAGCTGGTACTAAGAACCAGCCGGTTCGAAGAACGAGCCAGTTCTTTGAACAAATCCGTTCTAAGAACGAGCTGGTTCTAAGAACGAGCTGATTTTAAGAACGAGTTAGTTTTAAGAACGAGCTGGTTCTAAGAACGAATTAGTTTTAAGAACAAGCTGGTTCTAAGAACGAGTTAGTTTTAAGAACGAGCTGGTTTTAAGAACGAGTTGGTTTTAAGAACGAGTTGGTTCTAAGAACGAGCTGGTTCTAAGAACGAGTTGGTTGTAAGAACAAACTGCCTCTAAGAACGAGCTGCCTCTAAGAACGAGCTGCCTCTAAGAACGAGCTGCCTCTAAGAACGAGTTGGTTCTAAGAACGAGTTGGTTCTAAGAACGAGTTGGTTCCAAGAACAAGTTGGTTCTAAAAACAAGTTGGTTCTTAGAACGAGTTGGTTCTAAGAACGAGCTGGTTCTAAGAACGAGCTGGTGTAAGAACGAGTTGGTTCTAAGGGCGAGCTGGTTCTAAGAGCGAGCTGGTTTTAAGAACGAGCTGGTTTTAAGAACGAGCTGGTTTTAAGAACGAGTTGGTTTTAAGAGGGAGCTGGTTCTAAGAACTAGTTGATTTTAAGAACGAGCTGGTTCTAAGCACGAGCTGGTTCTAAGAACGAGCTGGTTCTAAGAACGAGCTGGTTTTAAGAACGAGCTGGTTCTAAGAACAAGCTGGTTCTAAGAACGAGTTGATTCTAAGAGGGAGCTGGTTCTAAGAGCGAGCTGGTTCTAAGAGCGAGCTGGTTCTAAGAACGAGCTGGTATTAAAAACGAGCTGGTTCTAAGAACCAGCCGGTTCGAAGAACGAGCCAGTTCTTTGAACAAATCCGTTCTAAGAACGAGCTGGTTCTAAGAACGAGCTGATTTTAAGAACGAGTTAGTTTTAAGAACGAGCTGGTACTAAGAACGAATTAGTTTTAAAAACAAGCTGGTTGTAAGAACGAGTTAGTTTTAAGAACGAGCTGGTTTTAAGAACGAGTTGGTTTTAAGAATGAGTTGGTTTTAAGAACGAGTTGCTTCTAAGAACGAGCTGGTTCTAAGAACGAGTTGGTTGTAAGAACAAACTGCCTCTAAAAACGAGCTGCCTCTAAGAACGAGCTGCCTCTAAGAACGAGCTGCCTCTAAGAACGGGCTGGTTCTAAGAACGAGCTGGTTCTAAGATCGAGTCGGTTCTAAAGACAATACGGTTCTAAGAGCGAGCTGGTTCTAAGAACGAGTTGATTCTAAGAGAGAGCTGGTTCTAAGAGAGAGCTGGTTCTAAGAGCGAGCTGGTTCTAAGAACGAGTCGGTTCTAAGAACAAGTTGGTTCTAAGAACGAGTTGGTTCTAAGAACGAGTTGGTTCTAAGAACGAGCTGGTTCTAAGAACGAGTTGGTTCTAAGGGCGAGCTGGTTCTAAGAGCGAGCTGGTTTTAAGAACGAGCTGGTTTTAAGAACGAGCTGGTTCTAAGAACGAGTTGGTTTTAAGAGGGAGCTGGTTCTAAGAGCGAGCTGGTTCTAAAAACGAGTTGATTTTAAGAACGAGCTGGTTCTAAGAACAAGCTGGTTCTAAGAACGAGCTGGTTTTAAGAACGAGCTGGTTCTAAGAACGAGCTGGTTTTAAGAACGAGTTAATTCTAAGAGGGAGCTGGTTTTAAGAACGAGCTGGTTTTAAGAACGAGCTGGTTCTAAGAACCAGCCGGTTCGAAGAACGAGCCAGTTCTTTGAACAAAACCGTTCTAAGAACGAGCTGGTTCTAAGAACGAGCTGATTCTAAGAACGAGTTAGTTTTAAGAACGAGCTGGTTCTAAGAACGAATTAGTTTTAAGAACAAGCTGGTTCTAAGAACGAGTTGGTTCTAAGAACGAGCTGGTTCTAAGAACGAGTTGGTTCTAAGGGCGAGCTGGTTCTAAACGCGAGCTGGTTTTAAGAACAAGCTGGTTTTAAGAACGAGCTGGTTCTAAGAACGAGTTGGTTTTAAGAGGGAGCTGGTTCTAAGAGCGAGCTGGTTCTAAAAACGAGTTGATTTTAAGAACGAGCTGGTTCTAAGAACAAGCTGGTTCTAAGAACGAGCTGGTTCTAAGAACGAGCTGGTTTTAAGAACGAGCTGGTTCTAAGAACGAGTTGGTTCTAAGGGCGAGCTGGTTCTAAGAGCGAGCTGGTTTTAAGAACGAGCTGGATTTAAGAACGAGCTGGTACTAAGAACCAGCCGGTTCGAAGAACGAGCCAGTTCTTTGAACAAATCCGTTCTAAGAACGAGCTGGTTCTAAGAACGAGCTGATTTTAAGAACGAGTTAGTTTTAAGAACGAGCTGGTTCTAAGAACGAATTAGTTTTAAGAACAAGCTGGTTCTAAGAACGAGTTAGTTTTAAGAACGAGCTGGTTTTAAGAACGAGTTGGTTTTAAGAACGAGTTGGTTCTAAGAACGAGCTGGTTCTAAGAACGAGTTGGTTGTAAGAACAAACTGCCTCTAAGAACGAGCTGCCTCTAAGAACGAGCTGCCTCTAAGAACGAGCTGCCTCTAAGAACGAGTTGGTTCTAAGAACGAGTTGGTTCTAAGAACGAGTTGGTTCCAAGAACAAGTTGGTTCTAAAAACAAGTTGGTTCTTAGAACGAGTTGGTTCTAAGAACGAGCTGGTTCTAAGAACGAGCTGGTGTAAGAACGAGTTGGTTCTAAGGGCGAGCTGGTTCTAAGAGCGAGCTGGTTTTAAGAACGAGCTGGTTTTAAGAACGAGCTGGTTTTAAGAACGAGTTGGTTTTAAGAGGGAGCTGGTTCTAAGAACTAGTTGATTTTAAGAACGAGCTGGTTCTAAGCACGAGCTGGTTCTAAGAACGAGCTGGTTCTAAGAACGAGCTGGTTTTAAGAACGAGCTGGTTCTAAGAACAAGCTGGTTCTAAGAACGAGTTGATTCTAAGAGGGAGCTGGTTCTAAGAGCGAGCTGGTTCTAAGAGCGAGCTGGTTCTAAGAACGAGCTGGTATTAAAAACGAGCTGGTTCTAAGAACCAGCCGGTTCGAAGAACGAGCCAGTTCTTTGAACAAATCCGTTCTAAGAACGAGCTGGTTCTAAGAACGAGCTGATTTTAAGAACGAGTTAGTTTTAAGAACGAGCTGGTACTAAGAACGAATTAGTTTTAAAAACAAGCTGGTTGTAAGAACGAGTTAGTTTTAAGAACGAGCTGGTTTTAAGAACGAGTTGGTTTTAAGAATGAGTTGGTTTTAAGAACGAGTTGCTTCTAAGAACGAGCTGGTTCTAAGAACGAGTTGGTTGTAAGAACAAACTGCCTCTAAAAACGAGCTGCCTCTAAGAACGAGCTGCCTCTAAGAACGAGCTGCCTCTAAGAACGGGCTGGTTCTAAGAACGAGCTGGTTCTAAGATCGAGTCGGTTCTAAAGACAATACGGTTCTAAGAGCGAGCTGGTTCTAAGAACGAGTTGATTCTAAGAGAGAGCTGGTTCTAAGAGAGAGCTGGTTCTAAGAGCGAGCTGGTTCTAAGAACGAGTCGGTTCTAAGAACAAGTTGGTTCTAAGAACGAGTTGGTTCTAAGAACGAGTTGGTTCTAAGAACGAGCTGGTTCTAAGAACGAGTTGGTTCTAAGGGCGAGCTGGTTCTAAGAGCGAGCTGGTTTTAAGAACGAGCTGGTTTTAAGAACGAGCTGGTTCTAAGAACGAGTTGGTTTTAAGAGGGAGCTGGTTCTAAGAGCGAGCTGGTTCTAAAAACGAGTTGATTTTAAGAACGAGCTGGTTCTAAGAACAAGCTGGTTCTAAGAACGAGCTGGTTTTAAGAACGAGCTGGTTCTAAGAACGAGCTGGTTTTAAGAACGAGTTAATTCTAAGAGGGAGCTGGTTTTAAGAACGAGCTGGTTTTAAGAACGAGCTGGTTCTAAGAACCAGCCGGTTCGAAGAACGAGCCAGTTCTTTGAACAAAACCGTTCTAAGAACGAGCTGGTTCTAAGAACGAGCTGATTCTAAGAACGAGTTAGTTTTAAGAACGAGCTGGTTCTAAGAACGAATTAGTTTTAAGAACAAGCTGGTTCTAAGAACGAGTTAGTTTTAAGAACGAGCTGGTTTTAAGAACGAGTTGGTTTTAAGAACGAGTTTGTTTTAAGAACGAGTTGGTTTTAAGAACGAGTTGGTTCTAAGAACTAGTTGGTTCTATGAACAAGTTTGTTCTATGAACAATACGGTTTTTAGAACGAGCTGGTTCTAAGAGCGAACTGGTTCTAAGAACGAGTTGGTTGTAAGAACAAACTGCCTCTAAAAACGAGCTGCCTCTAAGAAGGAGCTGTCTCTAAGAACGAGCTGCCTCTAAGAACGAGCTGGTTCTAAGATCGATCCAGTTTTAAGAACGAGCTAGGGTAAGAACGAGGTGGTTCTAAGAACGAGGTGATTCTAAGAACGAGCAGGTTCTAAGCACGAGCAGGTTCTAAGAACGAGCAGGTTCTAAGAACGAGCTGAATATAAGAACGAGCTGGTTGTAAGAACGGGTTGGTTTTAAGTACGGGTTGGTTTTAAGAACGGGTTGGTTCTAAGAATGAGCTGGTTCTAAAACGAGCTGGTTCTAATAACAAGCTGGTTTTAAGAACGAGCTGGTTCTAAGAACGAGCTGGTTCTAAGAACAAGCCGGTTTTAAGAACTGGCCGGTTCTAAAAACGAGCTGGTGCTGAGAACGAGCCAGTTCTAAGAACGAGTCAGTGCTAAAAACAATACGGTTGTAAGATCGAGCTGGTTCTTAAAACGAGCTGGTTGTTAGAACGAGCTGGTTCTTATAACGAGCTGGTTTTAAGAATGAGCTGGTTCTAAGAACGTGCTGGTTCTAAGAACGAGCTGGTTCTAAGAACGAGCAGGTTCTAAAAACGAGCAAGTTCTAAGAACGGGTTGGTTTTAAAAACGGGTTGGTTTTAGGAACGAGCTGGTTCTAAAAACGAGCTGGTTTTAAGAACGAGCTGGTTCTAAGAACGAGCTGGTTCAAAGAACAAGCTGGTTCTAAGAACAAGCTGGTTGTAAGAACGAGCTGGTTTTAAGAACGAGCTAGTTCTAAGAACGAGCAGGTTCTAAAAACGAGCAAGTTCTAAAAACAAGCTGGTTCTAAGAACGAGCTGGTTCTAAGAACGAGTTGGTTCTAAGGACGAGCTGGTTCTAAAAACAAGCTGGTTCTAAAAACAAGCTGGTTTTAAGAACGAGCTGGTTCTAAGAACGGGCCGGTTGTAAGAACGAACCAATACTAAGAACAACACGGTTCTATGAACGAGCTGGTTCTTAAAACGAACTGGTTCTTAAAACTAGCTGGTTCTCAAAACAAGCTGGTTCTTAGAACGAGCTGGTTCTTAGAACGAGCTGGTTCTTAAAACGAGCTGGTTATTAGAACGAGCTGGTACTAAAAACGAGCTGGTCCTAAGAACGAGCTGGTTTTAAGAAGGAACTGGTTCTAAGAACAAGCTGGTTTTAAAGACGAGCTGGTTTTAAGAACGAGCTAATTTTAAGAGTGAGCTGGTGCTTAGAACAAGCTGGTTCTTATAACGAGCTGGTTCTAAGAACGAGCTGGTTCTAAGAACAAACTGGTTCTTAGAACAAACTGGTTCTAAGAACGAGCTGGCTCTAAGAAACAGTCGGTCTGGTTTTAAGAACGAGCTAGTTTTAAAAATAAGCCAGTTCTAAGAACGAGCTGGTTTTAATAACGAGCTGGTTTTAAGAACGAGCTGGTTCTAAGAACGAGTCGGTTCTAAGAACGAGTCGGTTGTAAGAACGAGCTGGTTTTAGGAACGAGCTAATTCTAAGAACAAGCCACTTCTAAGAGTAAGCTGGTTCTAAAAGCGAGCTGGTTCTAAGAATAAGCCGGTTTTAAGAACGAGCTGGGTGTAAGAACGTGCCGGTTGTAAGAACAAGCCGGTTCTAAGAAAGAGCCAGTTCTAAAGACAATACGGTGTAAGACCGAGCTGGTTCTAAGAACGGACTGGTTCTAAAAACGGGCCAGTTCTAAT
>QVRM01005889.1:0-130009 GCA_003439945.1 Dermanyssus gallinae | reverse complement strand
CCTAATAACGACGTAGCATATTTCCTCTGTAAACTGCTAATGAAAGCAGCTGCCTCAGAAACTCGCCTTCGCACGGTCCCCGGTGTTTGCTTGGATTCGATCACTTACGTCTTTTATAAATGTCTTTGTACTTCTGCTGACAGGGTCCATTGTCTCTATTGTAATCGGCACGAAAATACATGTCGACTCTAACTCTGCGTATTTACGCCATTTTTCTTATTCTGCGTGCTCGGCGACCCATCCCGCCTCGGTGGCACTGTGGCGAAAATAAGACGGTGCGGCTGTGTAGAAGACGGTCGCATCCCAAACCCGGCATTTGCTTTTATTCCACGGCGGGATAGTGACACCGTGCGACCTTTTATCGTCATGCAGTCCCAGTCTGGGGGTTCCAGCATCCTAGGTATTTCCGCCCTCTGGAGCGCTCTTAAAATGATCGCGTTTATTTCAATGTGTCTAGAGTGTGCCTATTATTAAATATATATATATATATATATATATATATATATATAAATATATGTATAATATATATTAGTGACTTGGGCCAACTTGTGTAGGTCTTTGTTCAGCATCAGCATTACTCACGCACTATCTGTGCGATACTTTTGCCACGTATACAAATGTAATCTGTGTTGAGGTTCAAAAAAGGAGAAATAAAAACATTTTGGTATTCCACCTATTTTCAGCCGGTCAGTCCTATAGTGGTTACACTTGTATAACCTTAGTAATAGTAGGCACGCCGTCTGTAGTAATTATGCGAGTCAGTTTCGTATATAGTAACAGATATTGGAAACGCGTCTTTTTTATAGGATTTTGTATATTATCTTCGTCCGATACCAACAACATTGACCATAACGAAATGGCGGACCTGTTCGGAATTACGGCCATCATACAAACGCGTATACGCTCTACATGTGTATATAAACAAATATGTTTGACGAGATGAGAACACATTGAAAAAGACAGAAAAAGCAAACGAAGAAGCCTATGCATCTGTTTGAGCTGCTTCCAACGATAGTTAACAAAGAGGCCAGGCAGTGAAAATATATCGTTGGCGAACAACAGCAGCAGCAGAAGGGGGCACTTTTCATCGTCGTACGCTCTGTGTATCTACAGTAACAAGCGATTCAACGGTGATGAGATTATGTGTGTTCCGTTCGTGCGCCAGCGGCAAAGGCAAGCGTCCAAGCATGGCCGAGCGAATCTCGGCTGATCGGCAATCAACGACGATCAAAGCGACGAGCTCCGGGAGCCTTTTAGAGAGCGCGAGCACAAGCGCGAGAAAGGGGGCGAGAAAAGGAAGAGAACGAAAGGGAACGGGAAAGAACTAGAGATAGCGAGAAAGAAGTTCGTTTATCACTTCACGTCAATCGTTCACACAACGACAAAGTGAGTGTCAAAGGCGATCCGCCACCCGATCGCCACCCACCCGCCCACCCGTCGCGAATGAAGCGAGCCCCGATGGCGCGCCCAAGTGATGCGCCCTCGTGATGCGCCCACGTGATGCGCCCGTTCGTTGTGCGATGAGCCGGATTGGAGAAAGCTAGAAGCTGCAGCGGAAGAAGCTTAGCTCAGCCAGACGAACGTACTGGCTCCGTACTCCTCTCGACCCGGCCGGCGTGGTGACCGGCTATGCATGTGTTGGGTCGTCGAGCGACCAGTAGGCCGGACTCTTGCAACATAGGTAGCCAGCACAGGTTGACTGCTTGGAGACTTGCTCATGCTGGTGCTGTTTCTGCTGCTCGATCCTAGTTAACTCGATCCTAGTTAGACCTATGGCTAGCTGCAACTCGGCGTTGTGTGGTTTATTAACCATATTATCTGCAGTGTGCCAATGAAGCTTCTAGCAACACTTGAGGGTACTATAGAACATTTTAGAAAACGTTTATTTTTCTAATTGGATTGGCCGAAATTACAAATGTACTCGTATGCCGATGTGATTGTCGGGACATTCTATCATGAAATTTGCGATTGCGATAGAATAAGTTGTACGATAACCAGGCCAGGCAGTTCCGAAGAAAATTATGCTTCGTGTAAAATGCATGCAAAACGTTGGCTAGTGAGATATACTGTAAAAAATATACTGTTGAATAAGTTCACAAAAATATAGATAATTGTTGAATAAGTTCACAAAATCATTTGTATCTTTTTCATTCGGAATATTGACAATTTGACGTTGTGCTCTTAAAACAAATATGTCCGGAAACATTCGCATGCATACATGCGGATCATTTTGATACCAAACCGATGGTGCTCCGGTTTATGATATGATTGCCGTAATCCGTTTTCCCCGCCTATGGATGTCAGTTTCTCATAGGCTTCAATGTGGACTGTAGAGGGTCCTTCGCGGCGAGCGTAAACATCAAGGGCGGACATCGGGGATCGAGACTTACGGTGGTCAAATCACAAACCGAACCACCACTGATCTGGGTCAAAAATAATCGCCATAGAATGCGCAATTTTCTGAATATGTTTGTTTTATGAGGGTAATGGCAAAATTTTTGGATGAGTAGATGATTAACAATTAGAAGATTCTAATGAACTCGAAAATGAGTATGACATATTTTATACGAATTATTCAATATGCCTTAAGTCTTTCTTATTAGAACTTTCATTAGCACTCTATGTATATATATATATATATATATATATATATGTATATATATATATATGACGAGACGACGCCCGTCGACCTAACGGAATGGCCCTAACTGCGTTCAAATGTCTTAGATTAGGGACCCACGTGCCGCAGAATTTTTCTGGCAAAGGCTTTCATTGGATATACAACGCGGTAACGCCACGGCGGTGCTTGGGACCTTGTCTAGGTGGTTGACACCAGGTCTAGGCGTAAGACTGATGTAGCATGCCATCACATTCTCTGGGAGACAATTGTTTACACCCCATTATAAGTTAAATAGATATTTAAGTATACATATACACTCTGTGATAAGTCAGGAACATGGTAATTGTTTTATGTAGCAAAAACGTCTACCTAGGAAAAGTCACTACTGTGTCAAGTGGTTAACTGCGGTTTATAAGCATTTTTTGGACTGTCAGCTTCCTCCCCTTCCCTTCCTTTTCCATTGCGTCATACGCAGTGGCCTACTTTACTTGCCGAAACAGCCTGCCTGCCAGGCTTTTTGCGCTTGCAAAAGTGTACTCAGCACTTTGCTGCGCTACTCGTACTAACGCCAGTGGAGGGGCATTTAACACAGCTAAGGGTACGCATACGGTATATGCAAGAACTCCAGCTACGGCAAATAGGTATAAGCACCACTGGCAATAAAGATGACAACGGGAAGAACAGCAAAACAACCAAGCTAACACCCATACATGTAAAAACAGACCCAACAACAAACCGTAGTGAGTAAGGGCATCAAAATGTCTGAGAACGTATTTGATTAAGCAAACTAAAAAGGGTTACATGAGGGATAGTTCCTACGGCGTCACAATGACAACGCTAGAATACCATACAACAACAGCAACCAGGACAGCAACGGATGACGACAGCTGACAACGACAATTAACAATATTGGCAACAATTGACAATATGTGTATTGCTTACTACTAATTCGATTCCTACTAGTATCATGATTCTGCGGTTACTGCTATTGCGGCTATGCTTACCCACCCCTACAGCCCCTTGCAAACTGTATACGCAGATACGTAGAATACCATTGGAGACACCACTGAGGAACCTCGACTGCAAGAGTGGGCCAATACCGTGAGGTGCCGACCCACTAAATGCCAGTCATGGCTGCATCCCCGAATCCGACCAAGGACTGCATGAGCATAGCTTTAAACAGGCGCGAAAGAATTTAGGTTTAAGAAACTAGCTAGTCCGGGACGTCGCAAGGATTGTGAGATGCAAAAACGGCTTTTCTCTTCTCTAGTGCGCAGGGTGCTCTCAATAGTACGACTACTGCTGATTTCAGTCGACACATGACTTAAGTATAAGCTATATGAGCGTTTCAAGTGTACCGCCGTTAACCCTAGGCAGCCCCGCACGCTGCGAGGCTGATGCCGGCCACAGTAGCACTGTTTGGTCAGGCATATCTTTGGTTTCGTTTTTACCAGTACTTGCAGAAATAGGAGATTGCGTTCCCAATTCTGGATACGTGAACGTCGGGAAATTGCCGTGTCCGCTGACGAGCTGAGTTATGCAGAATGCCAACTCGCGACTTGGCGTTTTACTTAATCCTTAAAATCACAGTTCTTCTCCCACGGCTTCGATATAATGCCAAAGTAATACCGAGCCTGGGGAAGGGGGGAGGAATCCGGGTTTAGTGGGTTTGCGAGTCTCAGACTATTCACGCAGGCTGCTAGTGGCGCATGTGCATCATGCATTCCCGAAACCCCCCAGAACAAAAAAAAAAAAAATATCACAGTTCTTACCTGGTGCCCGGGCACTTCGTCCGGAATGGAGTCCCATTCGGACTGCTAAATGACGAGCGTTATAGTTCTTTCCTCTACTTTCTCCTTGGCCGGGTCGTTCCACTAGCGGCCTCGCTCATTAGCTTTCAAGCTCCAAGGTACTAGAACAAGGATATGCGCCGTTCTGACTGTTCTATAGGCCATTGTGATCCTCAAAGCGGCCACGCGTTGGTCTTTGCACAGCGTCGCCCTAAATCTGGCTATGAACAGTGCGATTCACGCCGCGAATGAAACTATGGACTTAACTACCGATATAGGGATGCACCTTTTTGGCTTTTGTGGACAGTAGCCTTTTAGCATCAGCTGGGCTATCTTGCGCCAGGCATATGTGTATGGGGCTTAATGCTTTAACTATCTAGAGTTAGTTCTGGAAGAGGGCACTTTATTAGCCCAATTAAGCAATACCTTCATTTTTATTCGGCACCATTGTTAGATTAAACATCTTCACTCATTTTACCTATCACCTACGCTAGAACGGCGTTGGTTTTCAATTTCATGGTTGCTGGAGTGAACGGGCCTGAAAGAAGCTATCTTATAATCGACCCCTGGGGAACCCCAGCCGTCGTGTCGAACTCTTAGCCTTCGTTGGCTACTTAGTCGCGGCACAGATAGGGCAAGACCCCTTCATAAGTAGCGTGCCCAATACTATCTCCCAGGACAGGCTGTTGCATGCTTTTTAAACGTCCGTGGAACCAGTAGAAAAACCCTGGTCCAAAGCAGGGATTGGCGTATGGCCTCCCTCTTAGTAACCATCTGCCCTCTGATTTGCTAGTCGGTCCATTCGAAACCCACATTTTGTGCGACAGGAGGCCGTGCTCCTTTGCAGAGCATCGCACGTAGGATTCTACTATTGACTCTATGCCTTTGGCTAGCGTTAAACATTAACCTTCTTTCGCGGTTTTCTTGCTATGTTTTGTTTGCCATATTTCTCTGATTTTCTCTAAAAACTGCTTTTCCAAAAGTCTGCCGAGCCTTCTTTTCGTGCTATGAGGAGCCGGAAGGAATTCTCCCCCAGAATGTTCGTTTGATTTTAACCGTATTACGCGTCTTGCCGAGTACCTTAGTCGCTATATTGAATTCTTCAGTATGATTTGCATGCTTTTATTGTTTGACGGCCTAAATGATCTCAACTGCGAAAAGCACCCTACGTTAACTTTTTAAGTTGAGCTCTGACAATCACATTTTAGACGCTCGTAATAGACTAAGTTGCCTGTGGCAAGATGTCGTCTAAATGCTGATCTATCGTCAGCGAGTGATCGTTACTGGATTTTTATAGGCTTTCTTTAGCAAATGTTTGTAGCAGCAGGACGTCACCACGTCAAATAAAATATAAGTATATTTAATAGTGAACAAAACAGGCTTGAACCTTGTTGTGTTGTGCTTTTATGGAGCTCAAAGAGAATTCGACCAACAACAGGAATCGAACCGGCGACACCCCGGTAGATGACAACCATGACTAGATCACTAGTCCCCTAGACCACGCCGCCACTTGCCCTGACTATCTGCCAGCGCGTTATACAATGAGGTCGGCCACCTCAAATTGCGTTCAGGAAGATGTATGATGAGAGGTGTGTGTCGAATAGATGTTGGTTAGATAAAGGGCTTACGACCACTGCGGGATGGGTAAATCACAAAAATGCCAGTAATTCGCGCAGAGGCAGCAGAGATGTGGGAACTGTTGTTTTTAGTCTCAGCCGATATTTATTGATTGGCCGAACGGCTCCGGCTTCTTGCTGCTGTCACAAAGTGAAAACTTGCCGCGCTTTAAACACTGCGCTCTGCTACTAATGCTGCTGCTTCTGGTGTTACTTCTATCACTTATCATATTATTACAATATAAGCTCGACAACTGGTGGTTTATAAAGCTCGTGAGATGTTTTATTTAATCAGTACACATCCTTTAGTAGGTTGTACGCTTTCTGAACGTCTTTAATGTGTCTCTCTTGTGTGGTGTCAATTTCTAAGATTTCAGCACCGGATTGTTGTATGCGACATCGCTACGATGTGCAGGTTTCAATAGATTGCAACACATATTGCAGGCTGGCCGTGTGTGCTTTTTAGCGACTTTAAGGTTCATGCAAGATGTCTTAAAATAACGCTTGTAGGTCTGCGCTGGCTAATTTGGGTTCTAAGCACAACAAATAACGTCTGCGATGCGACCGGCAGTGCCACTTTCTGTCTTTATGGCATCACCTTAGGGGTTGAGCCAGCTTAGCGTCGCACTGCGACATGGCAAAGATCAAAGCTGCTCTAGTAAAGCGCTGGCAAACCATTTGTCACGGCGTATGACCACGTCATAGTGAAACATAGACGTACAGATTAAACGTGGGGTCTCGAAAAACATAAGTTTATATCTTTCAGAAATCAGTAGAGCCACTGTGGCTGATATCCAGCAATGGTGACTGTGCCGTTCCCTTTAACGACAAACAGTTTTCAAACAAGTTACACAGCAGCAGCGAACTCAACTCGCAACTACCCCGTCCGGGTTTTTTTTTAAAACTTTTAAGTCAATGCTCTTTGGCCACTTAGCCTAGCTGGCTGTAGCATGACTGGAAACACAGTAATGTAACGATCTTAATTCTGCGTCACAACAGCAGTCTCGTTAGCATAGCACGTCCGAGGTAGCTCGAGGCTTCAGGAGTTTTTGTTGCTCTCTGCACGCGCTCGTGTCGTTTGTCGTGGCAGGAAGATTTGCGCGCGTTTCTAACCACTCATTTTGTGGGAGCAATGTCAACCTTTTTTTTCTTGACTAGTTCGAACAACACAAGTGCGTTCGGGATTGGCGGGAGGCGCGCAGCGGTGCGCAGCAGAAACCACCAAGAATTACTAAAGTGCCAGTCGGCACGGAAACATCGGTCGCCCTTAAACTGCTGTAGAGGAAGCCTCGGCTAGCGAGATTTGTGGGATCTTATCGTCCTGAGACAATTTTGCGTTCTTCTCTCATTCTCTCAAGTGTCTCAATCCTTTTTTCTGCCCCTTCCCCTGCCTCTCGTCTTCTACGTAATACGCGAGTTCCGCGCGTCTTCACGAGGTCCATGTTCGGGCCAAGACTGTGGAGAAACATATTCATGCAGCAGCAGCCGCAGCAACAACAACAACACCTCAAAAGCGTCGGATTCTGCATTCAAGGCAGTTTTGTTTAACGGTTGCGCCGCCTTGCGCCAGTGTGAGCCTTAGCAGTAAGTAGTGGTAGCTATAATTAATAGTCTGCAGTTGTTCGATCATCCGCCGAACAGGCACAGGGCTCGTGATGTAATTGTCTTTGTTGTAATGTTACGCATCGTTGTTCTAGTAGCATTTCTACTTCTACTTCTGCAACCCTTATCACCACAACAAACCGGACGATGACGCCAAAGGTGAGTTTTGTTATCGTTGGTAACAATACTGGAAAAGGACTTCGGTTTAGTGCTGATGCATAATTGCCCGCATAACTATGGTAAAGCTATAGCTGTAGTCCGTATGAACTGCCTAAAGTGCCTATCACAGATCATGGATAAAAAGGTTTAGCATGAAAGTATATCGTCACCTTTGTCTAGGGTAGTTTCCACGACGTATATGAGTTGGCTACATTTCGCGTGATTTGAATATATATTTAGATAGAGCTTGTGTAGTTTAAAACTACTGCAAAATCATAAGGCACACCGACAAAAAACGATTCTGTATATTCATAGAAGGCGCGACATCATGGGGATCAAAAGTTTACAGCCCAATGAATCGGTAGAGCAGCGAAAGCATCGAGGTATTCGATCAATAACGCAACGAGTTGAGTGGCGTTTTCAATAGTACATACGTATATTGCGTTAGTCCCGCAAATTGCGACACTAGCGAAGCTTTCGGATTCAGACAGATGATAGTGATAAGGTATGCAGACCTGGTGTTTATCTACAGCAGGCTGTTGGAAAAGAGAGTCTGCCCTATTTCCTATTTTTGTTTAACCACGTAAGTACGTCGAGTTACTATTTAGGCAGTCCAGCAATTATATTGATAAAATATCATTTGGACAAAAACCCAACCCAAAACGTCCAAGCACAAAACAAACAAGAATTTCGTTGAATTAATTCACCTAAACGGCAACTCGCATACCCATTTTGCCTTTAGTCTGTGCGCAGTCAGAATGTATTTAAAACCAAATAATAACTAAAATGTATTTTAGCTATATACCATATGTATTCAAGGAATAATCTAAGATTGATGGCATTTGCTAGTTACATTCTAATAACAAGTATGAAGTAATATATTTACCTATATACCGGTATCAATTTGCTTATAATAAAGTTGTTGTATAGTCTGTTAAGGTTTGCTCGGTTTTACGACGTGTTTGTAACATAGAATGCACGTTTTACACGTTTTGTTTGCACATAAGGGTTTGTACATTTCCTATATATGTTTTTGATGTGTATGAACGTTAACTTGCTCGCTAGTCCCCCGCCGTTGAAATATATATCCTTCTTCACTAGCAACGACCTAATGCATCTCATCGATCGTGTCACGAGACCTCTTTCTGGAACTTGCATTGATCATATTGCAATTAGGGGCTGTTCTACATTCTCTAAAGTTCAACCAGTGGTTTTAAATACGTTGTAATTCTCGGACCATTTCCCTGTTGCCGTCTCCCTGCTTAAATGCGAAGAAACTTCAACGACGCTTCAGGCCGCTACTTCCATCTTCACCTGGGTTCACGACGCTGGTGGTGTGGGTACCTTCTTAAATCGCCTAAGTGATATTTCCTGGAGCAATGTCTATGATTCAAATGATGTTAATTTAGCGTTCGAGAATTTTCAACAAACCCTTCGGGGTATTTATAACACATCATTCAGTTTACGTCTCATAGAGCGTACGGAGGCGTCAAAAGGTGACACGTTTGTGTTCTCGCCAGGACTGCGTCGCCTAAGAAAGTATGCCAACACAATGTACATTAGGCACAAAAAGATTAATTCCCCAGAAAGTAAACATGCTTATCTGGTGAGCCAGAAAAGGTACAAAACCGCTGTTCGTATTGCTCGTTCAGTGTTCTATAAGGAGCGGTTTGATACCTTACGTGGTGATTCCCGCCGTCTCTGGCAGTTCATTAACAGGTCCTGTGGTAAACATAAAGGCTCGACCGAGTTGCCTACTGCTCTTGTCACCTCTTCAGGAGAAACTTCCACAGATCCTGTTTTAATAGCCGACGAATTTAACCGCTACTTCGTGTCGGTGGGTTTGGAGACGGTCTCTTCATTGAGTCTTGAGGACGATATTGGACCGCGATTAAGGAACCTTTGGTCCTGTAATGACGTTACCTTCCGTTTTCGCGCTGTAACAGTAATTGAGGTGACCTCGATATTACTTAAGCAGAAACGGAGCTGGAGCTGCGGTGCAACGGGACTTCCTGCTCAACTTCTAAAACTTGGTACTCCATACATTGCTGGTCCTCTTACGCACATAGCGAACCTTTCACTCGCATCTGGAGTGTTTCCAACCGCCCTTAAGGCTTCTTTTGTTACACCTATTTACAAAAAGAAAGGCGACGTTGCGGAGCTTAAAAGCTACCGACCTATCAGCTTGGTTGACTGCATTTCAAAGCTATTCGAGAAGCTTGCTCTCTTGCAGCTGAAACACTTCCTCGAATCCTGCAGCTTTCTTTCGCCTAATTAATTTGGATTTCGTCACGGTCGGTCCACGGGCCTGGCACTCGCGCAATTCTGGCAGTTTGTAACCGACTCCGTTGAATCGACAAAAGCCTGTCTAGGCGTTTTTCTCGATGTCACTGCGGCATTCAATTGAGTTCGCCATTCTTTCATTATTCAAATCTTGCAAAACCTTGGGTGTTCTGCAGGTACAGTAGTGTGGTTTAATTCATTTCTATCCTCTAGATTGCAGTCCGTTCGTATAGGGCAAGTGGTTTCCTCGTGGAGATCTGATATTGGAACTCCACAAGGATCGGTGCTAGGACCGTTTCTTTTTTTGATTTTCATTAATTTCATTCTGCTTAATATTGAAAAAGAGAGCATTGGTAAACCGCTAGCTTTTGCCGATGATACTTCACTTTTATTTAGGGTTGACTCTCCAGCCCTCGATATACCGCGCTCACTATCTCAAGTGAAGGAAGTAATCAAAATCTTTAATTCTTTCTGCCTCGTTGTTAATGCTAGCAAGACTAGTCTCACTCTGTTTCGCTCTCCTCAACTAAAGTTGCGGGCGGATCTTGATCGGCTTTCTTCAGAATTCGGTCTGAAGTTTTCGTCAACTACTAAATGTTTAGGCCTCATCTTACACGATGGTTTAAGTTGGCGCGCTCATATTGATCATATAACAAATGTTATGCAGTTATATCGGCCTTGCGACGTTTGCGTCGTGTGGGAGTTCCGTTGGATGGTCTGATATTGATCTACAAAACGCTGTTTGTGCCGGTACTCACTTACGGCATTCTCTTGTGGGGAAGTGGTTATGATCACGTTCTGCATCCGGCTCAGGTCATGCAGAACTATGCACTGAGGGCTATATTTGGGATGAGACGTAGCCAATCTGTTAGATATATATATTGTGATTATAAGATCCTATCCATCGATTCGCTGTATCGTCTTCAAGTAGGTACTTTCGGCTTCAAGATCAGTCGTAGTTTAGTACCTGTTGAGGTTGCCTTCCCTCTAGTCCCTCAGCGGCGGAAAACCTCGCGACGGGCCACCACTTTTGTGATACCTCGGGTACAGAAAAGATCTAGTACCCAATCTCTTGTATATAGACTGCCCGTCGTGTGGGAGAGTATCCCGCATGAAATCCGTCACTCGAAGTCCCTGACCTGCTTTACCCGAGACGTCAAAATATGGCTTTTAAATAGGAATACATGACGGAGAAAGGGAATCTACTGAGGGCGATGATCTTATTTCTTAGTTTTCACTTGTCATTTCGAGTTATAATGTTTATGAAGTTATAGCTCAGTGTGCTCCTTTGCCTTGTATGTTAGTATCGCCAATAATATGGTATAGGTATTATCTGCTGCTTTATCTTCTTCTTTTTCTCCTCTTTATTCCCAAACCCTTGTACCACTTTTCATAACGAGAACTTAAGCATGTGAATGTATGCAGTTCCGTTAATAAACCACATCTGAATTGAATTGAATTGATATATATATATATATATATATATATATATATAAAATATATGTAAAATACTTTTGTGGTTTGTGTTGAGGTCGGAAAAAATGTAGACTTTTTGCCTTGTGCAAGTAATTCAAAGTTGAATTTAAACTTTGCCGCGCTAAAAGCAATGTTATGTCCCACTTACGTCTGACTGCAACAGCGTCCCTCGCCTTGCGTTATTAATTATTGTCACTCTTAATGCTCAAGTGGTATCGAAGTTATCTATCGAAATAATGCATACTCTGCTATATTTGGTAGTGGAAGCAGTTCAATTCTACTTGCGGTATCATTTTTTCTATGTCGAATAAGCGGAAGGATAGCATGCTGTTTTGACACTATATGCAAACGTAGAGAGCGTAGTGAAGCGGCTGGTATAAGCAATATTGGTGGTCAAGTACGTTTAGTGAGTACGCGAACCCAAAATGCACTATAAAGGTACCCTTAGCGACCTGGCCACCTAGATGAGATCTGTTGGGAGTGAAGCGAACTTGCGCAACTTGCATAGCTTGACACAATCCCATAGGTCGTCGTCCTTCCGTTACTCGGATGTGGCAGATGTTTAGGAGCTACAGTCAGGTGCTACACACATATTTAGCCACACAACTTAGTGGAAATCTCGTGCCGAAGTGTATTATATATATATATATATATATCACCAAAGCGTACTGACATGTTTCCACAGAAAGATAGTAAAAGGTCTTTTTGGGCTTTCATTCGCGTCAGTAGTGTCCCTGGCCAGGTTTTCGAATAAGCATCGGGATGCATCTCACATAACACAAAAGCAAGGCGTGGTGCTTTGGTTACCTGTTAAACAATGTTTGTTTTCTATTATATATATATATATATATATATATATATATATATTCGCAGAGAGCAAGGGAGAAGAAGAGGTAGAAAACACAACACACTTGGCAAATGGGGCGGATAAAAAACAAACTAAGGGTTTTCTTGTCATACATTCCGTGACAACAATATCTTTCGTCGGTGTATTCATTCTGACAGAAACAGTCTGCCAGGCCGTTCCGACAGCGAGTGAGATACGACGGATTTAAATTACATTTACGACAAACCTCTTTGCATTGCAACGTTAACCGATCAACGCATATGACTCTATGTATGTTTTCTTATGTCTAAAGCGGTGATTTGGGCAGCTCGACGTTTTGCTGCTTCGTCCCTTCGCAAGCTAGTTAGCTGCCGTTTGAGCGTCTGATTTATTCGAGTGATTTTAAGTGAATACAACGTATCTCACTCTAAGACACATCACCATTTCTTTAATTACGTGAGTTATCTAGGCTAGCCATAGATATTAGCTCGCTGTGTTCGCGTTGTCCGAGTAAAAGCTTGTCTTGCTAATGTTTTTTAGCAGGGCTATCTTTCATTGCAGGTAACGATATGAAAACGCGTAATAAACAAGCAGTTGGCCCAATTTATAAACATTATTCAATATGTGAAAAATCAATTTTTGTAGCTTCAAAAGGAATCCATAGTTGGCGGAGAATACGCTGTCATCGTATTCTCCGGCGCCCTTGTTAGGGTGGTGAGCATCGACGTCAGTCCTGCCGCAACAATAGATCCCAGCCAGCGTACTTTCTGTAGTGCGGTGCGCTGTACGGACGCCGCCACCAACTGCGACTCGACTCAGGACAAACATATGCGCCCGGTGGTCTTTTTAGATGTCCTTTCGGAAACATATACACGGTCAGTCCCGACTGTCGAATGAATGAGAACTGAAGGGAGAAAACCTACGGTGTAAATGCTGAAGACATGATGATTGCAGGTGACTTGAGCTAGGTATTTTTTTAGATACAGCACTCTCCAAAGAGCGTCTTCTGGTGTGTTACTCAAGTGTACAGCGTGGCAAATGCCGCATAGTTAGCGTCAATGAGTATTTGCAATGCAACATACAAAAAGAAAGGATAAACGGCATACGTTATAAGCGAAAAAGGAACTGCCCGTGTGTTTGTCGTGTAAATATAGTAAATCGTTCTTACAGGCCATACCTTAAAGTGGAATTGGACGTGGTTAGAATAGAAGCACTGTTTGTACGGCATTTTCGAGGTTCCGACTGCGGACAGATGCAAACAGACAATCTCAGCATTCTGTGTACAGTAGCCATTTTCAGTTTGTAGGCTTAAAATGCAGTACACTGTTTCTAAAATGTGTGTATATATAAAACACGTTTTATTTCAGGAAACATGAAATTGAGGACTGTAAAACATTTACACATGAGTCGATATATCTGTGACATTATAGCGCGGCATACGGTAGAGCCGCACACATTCAAGCCTCTTATTAGGATTCAAACCACTATATATATATATATATATATAAGAGGTTCGTCAGCCACGCTTTTCCTTTCCCTACCCATTTGTGGTCCCGTTATTTCCCCTTGCTGCGGCGCTTCCTGGCACTCAACATATTAAGCCCCAAGGGAACCTGGCCCCATGTGTGGCGGTGTGTCTACGACGTAGCAACTAGATGTGGGCCGACACGTTGCTGGCAGTGATTAAGCGAATTTCACGGACATACATACACGCGTATATATTTTTCGTGTAACTACTCCCCGTTGCCTATATATATATATATATATATATAGAGAGAGAGAGAGAGATAAAGAGAAATAACCACTCGGCGCCGTATATGTATATATATAAAATGCCTACAGACTGCGGAGGCCGCATCGTCGACTTGGGTGATGCCGCATGGCCAAGTACGACCAGTAAAAGCCAACATCATCAGCTCACCACGTACATGGCTAGCACGTGTCCATCAAATGATGCCCCTACTACGGTACATCATCACCGGTACATCACTTGATTGAGTGAATGATTGAGCACTGACAACATGCCACCAAATTTCATCTCTACCGCCGACTGCTTGCTTTGTCGGCCGCCTCGCCCCGTGTGCTACGCCCGGTCAGCACGCTGTTCTTCTCCCCTCTTTTGCCACACCACTGGGACTTCCGGCTGGGCGAATCACAAACATTCCTCACTGCTCTCTCCTCTTGCTTGTGCTCTCTTGATCACTACTATCGTGCGCCGCTGAACTAGCCGCTGAAAGTGCCTGTATACCTATGTATGCTACGATACGATGCGCCTCCACGCATACGTCTCAGGGCAGAATCGAATCTGTCTCTCTGACGGAAGGGATGCTACTCACCACGCAACGTTCGGTTTTGTGCAGAGTAACCACCGGTACAGCGGCCGCGCAAGACACCCACCAGCTGCCGAAAAAACCTCAAGGGCGGTGCTTGGCAGGCGCGCGTCGCGCCCCCACGAAAGCCTACCCCGACTCTCACCCATAGGTGCACTAGTGATTGCGGGGTGACTGGCGCTCGTGGGTAACTTTTCCTCGTTCTCCGCCACCGTCCCCTGACAGTGGCTGTCTTCGTTGTCGTCGTCGTCGAAGGCATTTCTTATTCAATTTGTACGTACGACGATGTTAGCAGACGGAAACCAGGTAACGATGTAGGTAGGGTCTGTCCCCGGACGGTAGACGGATGGCGCCTTGAACGTTGACGGTTTGCTGGGAGGCCCTTCCTTTGGTTCGAGCGTCCATACCCCCCCCCCCCCCCGGCTGGCCCCTTCCGCTGGTCGTACCATAACAACATTTAGCGTTCGGCGGGGTGAATATTTGAAGTAGGAGTAAACGACATTTTCGTTTGGCAACCCGAGACGACTGGCACTTGCACAGAGCGAGGGGCGCAGAAACCGTACCGGTCATCTCGTTTGGGAAACGGGAGTAAAGCTCTTGACGCGCGAATTTCCCATTTCTCACGTACGACAGGCAGGCATGCAGACAGCCTTTCCTGCTCTCTTCCCGTTCAAGCTTCCCCTTTTTCTACGAAGTTAAATAACAGAATTTCATCAATTGTTCACAGCTTTATTGGTGATGGTCCGTCGACGAGAGCAACAAGGACAATTGTCCCGAAAGCATGACCGGTCATTCGACGAAAAAGCCCGTTCGTGCTGATACTGCCCCTATCGCTTGCAGGACCCGCTTGATGGCCCACTGATGGCAACTGTACCGTGTTACTCTTTCTTTTCCGTCCGACGACGTGTCTGTGTTTGGCACTCACCTCTCTCATATAGTAGCTATGTTGCTATATAGCTGCCACTACGAATAGCTAAATGCTAGACCCTCATCAATTTTGGTTGAGGGTTGCCCAGCCGGGCACCCTAGCCTTTAGCGTAACTGCCCCCCTTACGCGTTTCTGTTGTTGCAACCGAACTGTGGCAAGTATAGGCCGCCCACCGAAAACAGGCACATATGTTGAGAGGATCAGGGCGCAGTAGTCTGCTACGAGCACGCATGAACAGGAAGTATGTACGGTAGAGGGCAACTACTGGTTATGCCATATCAGCCTTCCTAGAACCTCGTCGCGTCCATGCGTGGTCATGTGTACGTCCTGGCAAAGCACACTGCCACCCCCTAAGACGGAGAGTCCCTAAGCTTGGTATAACTACAGGCAACATATGTATATATATATAGGGGTGGATATATATATATATATATAGGGGTGGCACGTATTTGAGTTAGTGGGTCCCCAGAAAGGGATATGGTATAATTGCGCGTTTCGCTCCGACCGGTGCACTTAGTGGTGATTGGCCTCTATTGAGCTATCGAGTATGAACCACTCAGAAGAACGAGTACTCGAATCAGCTTTAACATCAGCGGGTCCCAGTTTGCGTGAACAAATCTCGTTCGATGGGTCCCAGAATTGCTCCATGCAATAGAAATGGAATGCGTGGCGTTAGTTTCTCAATTTAGCTAACTATGGTTCAAATCACCCGAAGCTGTAAGCCGACAACGTTTGCCCCGTGGCAGACAAAATTTAAATGCACACTTGAAATGACTGTCTCTCCGCGTCTCTATTAACGCCAACGAGGTCTTACAACTCTATTTTGTTTATATATATATATATATATATATAGTTTTGCCGTAGTTTTACCCGACATAGGATCACAAAATGCGCTATTTTTTTTTACAAATGTCTCCTTTATTTAAAAAAGGGGTTGAACAATGGAAATGAATTGCTCGCATTCGCGAGCAAGGCGAGCTGTTTGCCAAACAAATGAGTGGTTAACGACTGCCACATTGGCTATCTCGTGCGGTTGAATGGAACCGCGACTCCGTAGGCTGTTTGATCGCACGTGGTAAAACTTATTAATCTGATCATTGCGTATAAGATATTTAAAAACGCGGTAGTCAACACGACGCTAGTACTCCGCGACACTTGGGAGTACGACTCTGTCACGCGTCAAGTTGCACCTTCTTGAAACTCTCTTTAAAAACTTGTCCTGAATACGCTGCAGCAAACATATAATCTTGTCGTAAAAAGGCGTCCACACGTGAGCACAGTATGACCATTTTGGCACTACCAGGGCTTCATAAAGACGCAGGTATTTGGAGGCATCTTGCGATGAGAATACTCTTAGTATAAGATTACATAATCGAGAGGCAGCTTTTGCTGAACCGGCAATGTGCGCCCGAAACTTCATATGTCTATCGAATGTAACTCCTAGGTCCTTGTAGGATGTTACCTCAGGTATAGGAAAATCTTTTAGCTGGTACTTGAAGTTGTCGGGAGCTGTTTTCAGGACCGCTCACTTTGGAACTGAAATTACCATATCATTTAGCTCACACCAGGTGGCAATACTATTAATGGCTGCTTGAATATTCAGGCGGTCCTCGTTTCCTCTAATCTGGGCATATATTTTTAAATCATCTGCATACATTTTGTATGTTATGTTCAGGTTGTGAAGACATACTCCTACGTCCTGAGCAAAGATAATATACATAAGAGGGCCTAGGCAGGAGCCTTGAGGAACCCCAGAAGGGCATGGGGAGCGCTTCGAGACCGAGTCACTGACTTTTACGGCGAATTTGCGAGATCTATTGCGAGATAACTAGTTTTTAGAAAATCTGCTTTTTCTGAGGAACGTATAACGTTTGCCAGAAGATGCGACATGGTCGTTTAGAAGGAAATTCGCAGAAAATGAAATCATTATATTAGATTTCACGCTAATCACATCAAAATCATAACCCTATGATCATTCACAGCGCTCCAAATCTACGGCGATCTGATCCTCAGTTGCGGAGCAATTAAGGTGTTCCGGCGATCGTGTCAAAATTGAATGCATGTCTAAACTATCTCCTCTATCGGATAAATCACTCTAGGTTTTTATGCATGCACTCAGTCTCAACATACCCGCCGAAAAATCTTAATTACTTTACTTCAATCACGGCTTGCATTGCCACATATTTGATAAATGATCGTTATGAAATGCACAGTTGCCTTCAGATACATCTAGGGGACCCTGTATATATATTTATATATATATATATATATAGCAGGGCGCTTATGTTGCCCAGCAATGTTGTCAATGATAACGTTGAAGACGAGCAAAGGCAGGCAAAGCTTAGAAAGTCAATGATGTTGTTGATGCCGCAGCTGTTGGTCCCAACAAAAAGAAGGATCAATTTGGATGACAGCTCACACGCACAAAAAATAAAAGACAGGGCGCTCGTCCGGAGAAGAACTTCTGACGAAATGGCGCGGAGAACAAACGTACTCGTTACAAAGAAAGACTGTATATTTACATAACGAAAGAATCATTTTCGCTAAACTGTTAGTTAACGCGTGCCACATACAATATCACGCACTGTTCACTATTAACCCGAATGCACAATCAGTGCGCATCTGGATTTCCATCCGATCTCTCTCTCTCTCTATGTATATATATATATATATATATATATATATATATATATATATATATATATATATATATATACATATAAATATATATATTATACACGATTGTCTCTCGATTTTATAAGTCGCTTTGCGCGGCAGGAGTGATCGTCTGGTAAGCGTCCAAAAATAAGCGATGATCCGTTTGAAGAAAACCTATAATGTAATTTCTTAAAAATATTTATTTACCAAGTACACTTGCGATAAAAATTAGCTGTGCGAATGTAAATTAAAAAGCAAAGTTGATGAAAGCGAAACGTCAATAATACACCCTCTAAATCTGCAATGGAAAGACAATTGGGAAAACAAAGTTGTAGTTAGCGTGCTCTTCTATCCGTTCGAGGCTTTTGAGGCGTTATTTGACTCATGTAAAGTAAAACGTACAAAGGTTAGAGTTACAGCAAAAGTTCTCCTCTGCAATAAACAGAGCAAGTTGAACTATTTTGCTTTTTTTCTCAAGCAACAAGAGGCAGTTCTTTTACTGTGTTCTTCAGTTTGTCGCCCGATTAATAGCGGCTTTTTTCATAGAGGAGGTGACAACTTATGCTTCCATTGCATGCTGTCCTGCTTTGTCTCTAGCTCAAAGTGATGGCACTAACCCTCTTCATCGATGACGATCTGCCCCAAAAAAGCGAGGTCTGAATGATACCGAAACTGCTCCTCATTCGTCGAATTTCGCAATGGAGACGTCATGATGTCCGCTCACGCACTGCCGTGTCAATTGGACGGGACACACAAGTGTCTACTTCCCTCTTCCGTCATGCGGACATGGAGGACGTCATGCGGACATAGAGGACGTCATGGAGACTCCATTCGCGTTTTCTGGAGGGGAAGCTTATGACTTATAGCATGTGCGCAATACAAATGTAATCAGCTTTTATGTATTTATAAAATCACTTCACCATACCCAATAAACTCTTTCCGCATTATATGTCTCACTACGTTATGCCAAAGTGGCATATTCAAGTTTTAATCCGGTGTGGTTCATACGAGGTTTCGTATCTTTTCAAGTGAACGCACCGTGTATACATGTACAGAGGGCGGATCAAAAAAGTATGATACATATATCAAGGAAAAACAAGTTAGTTCATATTTTAAGGTGTTTTGTTTTCTTACAAAATAACTCTCGTTCTCTGCAATATACTTGTGCCACCTTCTTTCCACTCTTCGAGACATTTCGTAAGCGCATCTTCCGGAGTCGTGTTAAGTTGCTCCTAAGATTTTTGCTGTGATTTCTTTATAGTCCCGAAATGTTGTCCCTTCAATTTTTTTTATCCGTGGGAACCGAAAAAGTCGCAAGGAGCAAATTCTGGCGGATTTGGAGGTTGCGGACGTATGGAAATCCTGTGTTTCATTAAATAACCCGAAATCAGTAACGATGTGTGCGCCAGTGCGTTGTCGTGATGGAGGATCCAAAAGTTGTCGTCGAAGATGATTCCCTTGTAGTCAAAATAAGCAGTAAAGATAACCTTGATGTTGCATCTGCTCTTTCTGAATTTCTTCGATCGACTTTTATTTTGGAAGTACCACTGGGACGATTAGGCCTTGGTCTCGATATCGTACCACATGCCCATGACTTGTCTCCTGTCATCACTCGCTGAAACAACCCATGGGATTCTGCTCTCGCCTGAAGGTTCAATTCGGACATTTTCCGACGGGCGTTAATTTGCCAGAAATGCATCTTTTTTATAAAAAGCTTCGCTGCCAGTTTTCTGGTGCATATAATATCAAGACTGTTACAACTGATCCATAAGGTGTCTCCAATTCGCCAGCTATCTCCCTGATAGTAATTCGCGATTGTTGAGTACGATATCACGAACTTTTAGAACGTTTTTTTCTGTTATTGACGTCGGCGGTTTTCCTAGACGGGGTCATCGCCAATATCTTTACGTACGACCTAAAACAATGTTAATTTCGAAACGACTAACGGACCAAGACTTTGCACCTACATAACCGTCGTTTTCTTATTGTCGCTTCAGTTCTTGCGGTCACAGACGTCACGCGTGTTGCCTCCGTCGTCTGCATCACTATCGACATTATTTTCACTGTCCATGTCGTCGCTTTTGTGTTGTGTGTGAGTCGTATATTTTGTGATTTGTGTTTGAGAACATTAATCACGAGTCGGCAACTATAATGCTAATTGGCCGAATACACTATCGCAACGAAAACGAACTACCCCAGTTTCACGTCGGCCTGGTCGGGTTTTTCCCTTCTCTTTTTCCCTTCTCTCTCTCTCTCTCTCTCTCTCTCTCTCCACCACCTCTCTTTCACATAGGGCAGCGCCCGCACATGCTCCTCCACTCCCCGCGCGTTAAGGTTTTTCTAGACGGCCTTTGTTACGGTCCGTACGCCCGGTCGCCCGTCTGTGTCGACCGCGTCAAGCGTAGTGTAGTGTATTCAGAAGCTATTTGTGTTGTTGTGCCATTCGGCATCTCCGGCTACCTCAGTTGTTGTTGTTGTTGTTGTTGTTGTTGTGGTTGTTGCCGATTGCTGCTGCTGCTGCTGCTACTGCGAGTACTCTATAGCTCTAATCTAGCGTTAATACGACAGCAGTTGTGGTTGTCGCTGCTGTTGTTGTTGTTGTTGTTTTTGTTGTTGCGGCTGGCCTGCGGCCCTAACGCAGTCGAGCAACCAGACATAGCAGAGGTAATGAGTAGGCGTTGTTGTTACATGTTTTTGCAACGGTTCGATTAATCCGATCCGGCCAGTGTGCTACTTCGAATACTGTTGACCGTGTCTACAGCCATCCATGCTACGCTGACACAGTTAGCGTCGCCTTGTAGTAGGTAGCGTTCCCTTCGCGACTAGATAGCCTTGCCCAGGCCATAACTTCTCGGCATACGGCTCACAAGCAAACAAAAAAACAAAAGAACAAGAAAAAAACAAAGGAAACGAAAGCCTATTCCACGCCATCATACCAGTTCGATCATCGTGTGTGTGTGCTGTGACTCACGCGCTACCATTGCCGCGAAACGGAAAGAAAAACACAACGAACGCTACCAGCAGCACGACCGCCTATACTGTGATACAGAGAGGTCGTGATTATACGCTCATTCGTAGACATACACATACATATATACCAATTACAGCTGTATCCCTAGAATATAGGACACGAAGCTAGCTATGCGTTAACGCCCACCTATTTCGGGCCACTATAGTTGGTCTCGTTTCTTTCTGCTTCGCAGTTCAGCCTCGAAGGAAGTGACTTTCCGTCAACTCAATACAGCAGACGGGATGCGGTTCACATGTTTTTATTCGCATAGAGGAGTTGTTCCGGTTTGCACGCATGGATATCACTGCAGGAAATTCCTCTGCAGGTGTGCACACTTAGTGGGCTGGGCTGGGGCTTTAACCCGCTAAAAACCAGTCGTCTTCCTATTCCCCCAACGACTAGGGGGTAACAAGGGGGCGGGGGGTGGGGGTTGCATAGAAAACAGCATACGCAAATTCTTCAAACAATCGAATGGGGGGGGACTGTGAGGGTACTCTTGGCCAGCTTCGTCCTTGGAAGTTTAAGTGGTGCGCGTAGTGTGGCGTGGAGCCTGTCTGGCATAGATTTAGACGTTAATATGCCTTTTAAAATGTTTGACGCTTCCTGCCACTGGGGCAGAGACTCCTGCATAGACCTGCAAATCCTGAATTGGTGTGACGCCAGCGCGTCTTGATTTATTTGACGTGCGCATTATAGATTACATGTTCGATGACCATGACTTTAAGTTTCTTCTGTAAGGCTAATGTCCGTGTACGGTTTTGCGCTAATACGTTTAAGTGTTCGTCAACAAAAACACAATATATTGTGCGTACTTCACATGTTTCTACCTCAATATAGCCAAGCAAGCCAGGATATATACACACATATATATATATATATATATATATATATATATTTTTTTTTTTTTTTTTTTTAACGTTTTAACAATCACATTTTAGACGCTCGTAATGGGCTAAGTTGCCTGAGGCACGATACCGTCTAAATGCATCTATCGTTATCGCGTTCTCGTACTGAGATTATATAGGCTTTCTCCAGCAGAGGTATGTACTACAATCTATACAACTAGCAAGGCCGGGGCTCGAACTTACGATTGTCTTGCTAACCATGGTTGCCATGGCAACGCCCCGTTACGAACGGTGCGTTATCCGCCTAAGCCACCGCCGATACAAGTATATATATATACTTGTAGCGGGTCTATGTATATATATATATATATATATATATATATGTATATATATAAACTTGTAGCGGGTCTATGTATATATATATATATATAGACCCTCCGCCCACTGAGAGACTACCTATTAAATTAGGCGAACGTTTGAAGATAACTACGGGGGACATGAAGGCCGCACAATATTTGCCGGAGACTTTGTATTGACGTCCAGCGGCCAGCGCAAACTCTACTCTAAAATCACTTATCGCATGGTGCAGACTCGGGTGATTCTAGGTCAAAAGTGAATTGATTCAATAAAATAAAATTATTATATGAATGAATGAATAAATAAAACCAATGTACAGGATGTAGTATATATATATATATATATATATATATAAATATATATGCAGGTCATAGTTACTGACAACAACAATAAAACATGGCACGCACTATATTATTTTGTGCCAGTGACGTTAAGTTGCCAACAGAGTACGTCGAGTCCCAGCGTGGACTAAATATTTAGTATTGTTGGCATCGTGCAGATATACACACATTATTATTCCTTCGATTACTAGTACTTACCCTACTACTATTACTACTAATACTACTACCACACGTACAGCCTGTAGCAATGTTCGCTATGGCGTAGCGAGTAACCTCAATTTAAGAGCGCCCTGAAACACGTTTTCTCAAAGTTAGCACTTAGGTAGCCCGCAGCAAGAGAGAAGGTAAGAGTTTTTACTGTGCAGACAAATTCCTCATAGAGCGAATGTCATACATTCGCTCCATAAAGCGCACGCGAACGCACTTCCTATGCTACATAATAACGGCAAATATATACACATCCTTCGTCATATACAGAGATACATACAATATATATATATATATATATATATATATATATATATATATATATATATATATATATATATATATATATATGATCTAGTAAAATTAACAATCATCCAGATCCAGCGGCTGTGCCCGACGCTAGGAGGCATAGATTGCCCAATCAATCGACTTTCAACGGCGGGTAGGCATTCAATCGAATTCGTACGCTTGTGTTGATCTGAAGGCTAGCAATCGTCTATTGGGTCACCTAGCAACCGATATTCCTTGCTAGATATTCGACTATTTGAGGCCACTAATTTCAACTGACGTGCCTGGGTAACGATGCGATGATTTTTTGTCCGTCTTTTTTTCTTCTCTTTCGACTGGATAAATCGATTTAGATCGACCTCAGGGGCACGTGGCAACGGAAAAGATGGACACAAAAGTTTAACAACTGAGTAAGTGCGTATACGCGTTCACACATAAAACAGAAGCGGATAAACTACTGACCTAGAAATACTTATAACGTAACAGAGGATATGGGATCCCAAGAGGGTATAGCAAAAAGGTTGCCATGCGCCCTGCTCCTTCGTACTTCTCCTACGTAAGATTTGTTTCGACTATAGAAGAAAAATGCTCTAGCTTATATTTTCACCTTTACACCTTTTACGCACACCCATCCGATATTATTGGTAGGTAGTGTGGGATTCGATGCTGGCTTTTTGGGGCTATGTGTAATGTCCACTAAAAGCCTTTCTTAGCCTTTATGGCTCAGTCATGCCCGAAATACCTCCTCTAGTAATAGCTCTGGTATGAGTAACTACCGATGCCTAAGTGGAAACTGGGGTGTGCATGATCCATGTGTCTACTAAGGACATTATTATCACGGGTTAAGCTCGACCAGCTGGCACTATTTAAAATGCGTTATCATGGCATCAAATACTTAACATACTGAATATATAAAATATATCGTATTGAAATATATCCTAAATGTTAGAAGTGATTGTAGATGCTTACAGTCGAGCTCGCAAGGTAAAATATAACGCGTAAGCTAAGAATCTTTTGCGTGGTTCGTGGGCATTCGAGTGTGATGTGTTGTTAGTCCTAGGTTAGCCCGCACGTTGAGAGGCCCATGAAAGGTAGCCACAATATTATATGTTCAGAAAATCACCGTGTCCGTTGAGGGGCTGAGTCGTGTAGAACGTCAACTCGACATCTGGCGGGTTCACCCATGTCCTGCTATACGGGATCGGAATTCTTCGAGCCCGGTACCCAGGCGCTGTCCGTCCTGGATATTCCTTCATTTGGCCTGCCAATTGTCGAGGGTTATAATTATTTCTTCCACTTTCTCATTTACCCTGTCGTCCTTCCAGCGGCCTCGTTCAATTGTTTGCAGTCCCCAGGGGACTGTACTAGCCAGAACGAGAACAGCCGCCGAGCTCACTCTTGTGTGGGCCAAAGTAATCCTGAAAGCGTCCATTCGTTGGGATTTGCGCAGCGTCGACCTGTTGGATGGCTGTGGACAGTCCGTTTGACGGCCACACCGGGGCTGCGAATGAAACTATGGACTCTGCCACCGACATAATGAGGCGCTTTCTTGTCTCCCTTGGGTCGTACTTGTTTAGCATTGGCCGGGCTATCTTGCTTGAGACCTTACCTTTTCTGCTGCCCGACGAATCGTATGTGTGGTGGGCTCCGAGCCTTTTTTTTCTCCATAAACGTACCTCAATTAAGAATAGTTGTTAAACGGGTTACTAGACAGTAAACCGAAAACCGCAGTAAATCAACTAAGCACATGCGTGTTCTATATTGAATCATTTTATTACATTGCATAGTGTTATTTAAAATATGCAGTGCATTACGTAATAACAACATATAAACGGTTCTTAGCATTAATATATATATATATATATATATTTATATATATACAGGTAGTTCAATAAGTTCTTAGAATGAGCTTTTTAGAATTTGAATTTTGGCGCGCTTCCACCGCTATTAGGAACTGCAACTTTTCGACTGCTAGCACTCAAAATATTATGGTGATTGGCCGTTGCGATTTCGTTTGATAGCTTTTCCCGTGCAACGTATCGGCGTGATTTTTAAAAATGAAGAAAAAAGAGTTTCGAGTGGTTATCAAGCATTTTTATTTCAAAGGTTGGAATGCGACCCAAGTAAAAATTGGGTTGGACGAGACGTACGGTGACTCTGCGCCATGTTTTGCCACTGTTTCCAACTGGATTAATGTGTTAAAAAGAGGTCGCAGGAGCACCGAGAATGAACTAAGTCCAGGAGGCCAAAAAATGGCAACTGATGAGGAAAAGATAGAGAAAGTGCGAAACATCGTTGGCACAGATAAGCAAATGAACATTAAGGAGATAGCGGAGGCATTAGGAATTAGTTTAGGTAGTGTGCATTTTATCCTCTACGAAAACTTGAAGATGAAAGAGCTCGGAGAAAAATGGCTGCCGCATTTGCTCAACCAAGGCCAAAAAAACGCGCCTGTTTTCGCTTCACAGCGAAATTTGGCCAAGATGTCGAACAATCCGTCGGATTTTTGGCGCGATTCATGACCGTCGATGAAAGCTGAGTCCATCACTACACTCCCGAGACCCAAGAAGCATCTTGCCAATGGTGTGCACCTGATGAAGGACCTCCGAAGAGGGTGCGGACAACGGCATTGACCGGAAAGGTGATGGCTACAGTTTTTTAAGACCAACGTAGAATAATGCTGGTCGACTACCTTGAGAGCGGTAAAACGATCACAGGAGAATATTATGCAAGACTGTTGGACTGCCTTTAGCAAGAACTCATCGTGAAACGGCTCGCTTTGCAGAAGAAGGTTGTCCTGTTTCACCAGGACAATGCTCCTTCACACAAGTCCCGGCAAGCATCGGCAAAACTGGCCCAACTGAGGTTCGAACTTATTGAACAACCTTCCTATTCTCCAGACCTGGCCCCCTCTGATTATTTCCTCTTCGAACATTTGAAGAATAGTCTCGGTGGAAAGCGTTTTTCCAGCAATGAAGAGGTTAAGGCTGCTGTCAATGCCTATTTTCAGTCTAAAGACGCGGAATTCTACTTAAGAGGTATAAAAGCTCTGAAATATTGGTGGGAAAAGTGTATTGAGCATCTCGGGGAGTATATCGAATAAGATAAATTTAAAAACATGATTTGGAAACTTCTTGGTTTTCATTCTAAGAACTTATTGAACTACCTGTATATATATATATATATATATATATATATATATATTGAAAAAAATGACGTAAGAACCCGGATAAACGCAGAGCGCTGATTTAGCTTCGTTAGAAAAATTACACAAATGGTACATTGTCAGGTAAATTCTTTAAATAGATCAGCTTGCTTAAAATATTATCACTATTCGTACTATCAATATATAATTAATAACCATACATATTACATTATTTACTATGAGTAGTAGTGGCAGTTATAGTATCAATCAAAGTTATTTTCAGCGTAATGTTAGCATTCGTTCCTTAACTGTTAATTGATTGCTTAAGTTGACCAATGCCATATAGCTTAGTGAAGTGGCAAGATCAATTGAGTTTTAAAAAAGTTCCACTAACGGGCACAATCCGTTGACGTTCAAGCTAATACGACCGTGCCCAAATAATTTTATAAAAATAGTCACTTCTATCATACATTACAATAAGCATGTAAGCATCTGAACATATATATATATATATATATATATATGCGTGTTTTATTTATTATTATTATTATTATTATTATTATTTTATTTACACATAAAAGTATGCCATCTAATCTTCTAATATATAAGTACACATACAGAGCAGTGCTACTTTTTAGCTAAAGAACAACAACGTGCTGTCGTCGTCGTTGTTGTTGGTTTTGTTGTTTTGGTTGTTGTTGTCTTCCTCGTCGTCGTCGTCGCGTGCGGTGCTGGATATCATTCGACGCTACACGCTCACATCAAGGCCGACGGACGTAACAACAGTCGCTGGTAACTATCTAATCAAAATAAAAATAAATTACCCTGCACTGTTATTGCCTAGAAGTCGGCGACGCGTCCAAAGGCGGGCGGAAATAATGTGTGTGAGAGAGACAGAGGTGGAGAGAGAGTGAGATAGATGTACATAGAACATGCATCCAGTTGGAGAACACATAAGACGACCATGTTATCCTAAGCGGCCTTCCTCTCAGACTGATGCGCCCTTAAGGTGAGCCAGCCCTTAGCCCCCTGTGCCCTTGTTGGCGACACCTGTTTCGCTACGTGGCGTGCCGCTGACACGTGAACGGAACGTTTAGACGTATGTATAAACAACGGGGCAGATATGCAAAGATACTTGGGTCACTCGTCATCATCTACAAATGTAAGCGAGAAGGGTAAGAAGCAAAAAACTCTTAAACAGTATAATATATACATATATATATATATATATATATATATATATACCAGGTGAAACTGGATTCCGTGGGCAGATGGCGCTGTTATTGCTATAGTTAGTCGCAGCTCTGTTGTTGGAATCTCATTGTCCCACGAGTCAAGCCTCACCTACGTATTCTCTACGAAATTTCCGGGAGCGTTTACCATGTTGAACGTTGTGCTAAAAATTCCGGAATGATGTGGAGTGATCGCATCTTTCGTTATCATTTAAAAGAATCTGCGACTGAAATGCTTGTCGAAGGCGAAAGTGCTTTCGGCAGATCACAGAGATCATTTTAATAACCTCGGAAACAGAGACAGTAAAGAGTGAAAATATATTATTATTTTTTTCCAAAGCTTATCAAGTAAGGTTTCCATATCCCTGTTCTTGTGGAGGTAAGGGACCCTAGTATTACCTAACAAGGCAAAGTGACGGTTTAACTAATCTGCAATTTTCACTGGGTTTTCCAGTGAAAAGGAGGAGGGACGCAGCCGCCGTAAACCTAGTGAGAAGAAAAACTTACCCGCCTTGCACGAACTGTCAGAAGCAGGAAGGTCTACAAGGTCAAATGACTTTTCTATGTATGAAGCAGGTTATTGCTAAAAGCGTCAAATGCTTAATTCACATTGACTGCATCCAAACCACGTTAACCACGAGACATCCTGTAAGTGGAATTGTGGGAAAGAGATCAGAAAACCGGGTAATTATCAAATCAAAGTTTTAAGAACCGCAGGCTGAATGATAGTAAACGTCGAGCAATTTAAAGGAGCTATGTGATTTATGCATGTACTTGACGCGGGTCTAGTTATTCGATCCACTACAAGGGTAAAGTCTCTAACGGAAAAATTATGAATAGTCCCTAGGCTGCCGAGGAACAGAAAGTAGTACCATTTGCATGATAGTAACCGGGGTATAGTAGTATATTTCGGTAACATCTTGTATAGTGTATTCAGTAGGGTGTTCTAACACGACACATATTTGGAATAGAACCCTACAATAAAACAATCAAGACCGGCACGTTTTTTTATGCAAACGTACTACCTGAACATTACCATCAGGATATAATATATTATTATTTCTTTTCCAGACCACATCAAGTAACGTTTCCATATCCCTGTTCTTCTCGAAGTGAGCGACCCTATTGCCCAACGTGGCAAAGTATCGGTTTAGCTCATCTGCAATTTTCACTGGGTTTTCCAAGGTTTCCTCAAACTAAGCGAACAGATAAGATACTGCAGGTATAACGCACCTAGATGCCGACACCGCCGCTTAATCTCCCCAATCCTCTACCTGACGCAACTAATTTGAAACCACCTATGGAGTAAGATGCCTGATGACAATGTTTTAGCTACGTTTCACTAACTACTGCCGCATCAAACAGGGCTCCGTCTTCCTCTCCTAAAAATCTCCTGATTTCTCTCGACCTCCAGTGTCCGCGTTTAAGTAGATAAAAACCAAGCTACTGAGACTAAGTCTAACGTTATTCGAAAGTTGGCACTAGGAGAGCTACGGATTCATTTATTTCGTTCATTTTATCGTCACCGTAAATATTTTTTAAGAGAAAAGCCGGCAGCCTCATGTCTGAACGAACACAGGCGCAACCTACTCTCGTAGCTTTAGTTTCATGACAACACTTGTCAAACTTTCCATGCGTACAAAACGTAATGCAAATCCTCCTTTGTAATTTAACGCATGGTTTTGGCAATCACGCATCCGCGTGTTTTCTCAGAGAAGTTCCGTCATCAGAAATCAGTTTTTTTGCATGTTTCGCAATCTTGGGAATCCTCATCGGCTTCAGTCTGTCGTGAGTTTTTCTGAGTGCACTCCCAGACTTTTGTACGTCGTTGTATCTCCTGGCAATGGCATACACAGGACGTTCAGGATGGCTAAACTTATCATTTATTTTCCCTATAATACATTATGTCTATGTTGCACATATCACGAAAGATTAGCTAAGCCTAGAAAGCGTGTATTGTGACTATCACATGTCCGTTTCGTTTAGGTTGGGCCGAGACCATTTCAGAAGTGTGCCCCGAACAGAGGTAGCGTTTCCACGTTGTATGTCAAAATCCGTACGCTGTTTAAGGAATGACGACAATCTGCTATCACCCGATGACAGGTTTAACAAAGCGCTGACTTTGCGGATCAGCTGTCTGGTTCGAACGCCAGAAGCACCCAAGGTCCAAACACGATAGGGCAGAATTTGAGGGGATACCCGATTGATGAGTATTTTTTAGCTTGATGGTCTCCTCAAAGTAAGCCGCAAAAGAGACTAGAGAGCCGGTAACAGTTACATCCCAAACCAGCATTTTGTCTCGCTCGAAGGGTATACGTGCCATCCCAACGTCTGCCGTCCTCTGCAAAAGAGCCTGGGGTTCAAAGATGCACGGACGACCGCATTACCTAAGGGCTCTGCTGAACGTTTCATTAATAATGGCTACTCTAGAACGTGGTCCTGCGCTGGTGACATACGATAGACCATGTCTTAATTATGACGGGACGACCACATTAACGCCAATGAAGGCTAACTAGGTCTGCCCCTAGGTTAGGCTTACTGCTATGCGAATCGCCTCGTCACCAAGACATCACACCATGTTTCAACATCTTATTATCAGAAGAAACTGCTGGGAATATACGGCTAAGAGGCCGCCTCGGCCGCTGACTTCGGTACAATTCGAATCAGCCTGACTTGCCTTATAACAGCTTAAATATCTTCCAAAATTAGCGCCGGTTGTAAACGAGGGGGCTTAGAGATAGTCGGTATGGAGGAAGAAGCCTCCTTGGCGAAGGAATGCTTAGCTGATATATGCCTTGCCAGCCGGGAGTAGCAGCGGTGAGACAGGGTCATCGTGTGATTAAGAGATCCCGCGGATAAGGTTTGCGCAAGAAAGTTGTTTTTAAGCCTGAGATATGTTGTCTATAGACCAAAGCTGACATGGGGGACATGTCGGTGATCTCGGTCATCAGGAGCGGCACCTTCATCTGTTGCAGCGTGCGGGCTTCGAGTGTAATTCGGTTTCTTTTCCAAAGGTATGCCAAGCGAGGGCAGGCAAATGAACCCGCCGCGTGAGCACCACGACAGTTCATACATCTCGCTGAATTGTAATAGCTTCTAGTTAGATGCGGGAGTGCCACGTTTCTTGCATGCCTGGAACATGGTGTACTTTTCGTTGAAGTGTCCCGGTCTCAGACACTTGTGTCAGAACTTTGGTTGGTTGGGCTCGAAAATTACTTGAACAATACGAATGGCGGAGGTTGGCGCGTAAAGGAAAGAATCACCTTATCAAGCATAACTTTAGCTTCATTTCGCATGTGAGACAAGCTTTTCACGCGATTAGCTCTAAGTGGTGACAACTTGCGTTGTGTCTCCTCTTCGGTGATCGATATTAGAATTCCGTATATCCTAGCTTTAAAGGCCGATAGAGATGACCACGTCCTCAGCTGGTTCTCACCGGAAAATAATTTTGAATGTCTTTAGGTCACCAGATGGCATACTCTCCCTTAGTTTGGTTAGACTCTTCTGCTTGCGGGACGCACACATTTTTCCTTGTGGGTACACGAATAAACCCGAACATGATAAACACGACGTGACTCTCGGATAGTTAAAGAAATAAATGATCTCGTCCGCGTTCCTGCCAGCCCAAAGCGATTCTATCGCTGCTCTTTTCACTTCTATTCCGGGCTTAGAATATGTGCTTCAAATGTGATCTACAGCTGCTGAACTAACACAATGGTACCAAAAAGCAACAAGGCGAACGCCATTTTATCGTCTGCTGATAGCGCCTAAGTTTGTATTGACTTATCGTATATAGTGGACAAAAAGTTCATAGCATCCCATTCTACAATTTCATAAAGCTTGTGTTTACTATGAGCCACAGGGAGACGTCTTTCGAATGTTAGAAAAATAAGCATCATATAGAGTGGTTTCAAATTGCATTTGTAACAGGTCGCGCAATTGTTACGTGTTCGACCTCTCAGTGGCAATGGAGCAGAGTGGAAATCGTGCTTTGATAAAAAATGGAAGCTTAATTGCTAAAGAACTTAAAGCCTAACTAGAGCTTTATTAATTAAATAATTGTATGCCAAATAAATAATTTATTCTGTAGTTGTAGAACTGATGCATCGACGTACAGCATCATTACCAAATTGATTGCTTAATTTAAAAGATATAGAATACGCACCGATAAGGCACCATGTTCTGGACGCCTGAAACTGTTTCGGATAAAAAAAACTATGCTAGAAATCTACAAGCTGGCGATGACTAACTGCCGATTAAAGCTGTGCGAAATATCGGAAGAGATAGCTATGGTGTAGTACACTAAATATTGCATCAGCATTTATGCACGAAAAAAAATTAAAGCAAAGTGGCTACCGCACGAGCTAACAATAAAGGAAAAACTGACACTCTTGTCAATTTCAGAGAGAAGTCTGACACTTTTGAGACGAATTCCGCAGGATTTTTGAGCCTATTTCTAACCGCCGACGAAAGTTGAATCCAACACATCATTCCAGAACGACAAGGTATCACTGGGGAGTGGATCGCACGCGGTGAAAGGCCTCCCATCAGAGTAAGGAGGCACGTCCCGGCCGTCTTTGGCAACCTTTTTCTGGAATGCAAAATATATTGTATTAGTTGGCCACCCGGAACATCTATAACTGGGGAATACTGTGCAACTTTCTTGGACCAGTTGGAAAGACGCACTACGGACCGCGATGTAGAAGAAAACTGTGCTGTTTCACCTGTCATGAACTTTCTGTTATTGATAGTATTAGTTTAACATATGAGCTGAGCAATGAGTATATCTGCGTTTGTTGTAGACAATCGATGGCAAGTCTGCGCAATTTTTATAATAGTGTACATATATGTAGTTTAGTTTTATTTAATTAAACCAATGTCTAGATTTCGGCATAATGTCCACAAATTTGTGCTAATTTTTTGAAAAAGTAGATTCATGTATCGACCTGCAGAATTTCAAATAGTGTTTTTGGTGTTGGGTAACTCTACCACGATTGTTTCAAACAGCAACTCGCGTGGAGTAAAACGTATTCCTCTTTTTAAATATTTTATTTTTGGAAAGAAATACATTGCAATTTTAGGGTAGAGTAAATCAGGCTGGGCGCTTCAATAGCATGATGCGCCCTAGATGCGGCGGGAATATCCTTAGGATTTTCAACCCGGTGGACTGGCGCTTTGTCATGGCGTAGGAACCATTGCCTAAAATAAGCTTTAGAGCTTTTCGAAATGAAGGCTGTGAAAAATGCTAATAGACGTGCTACCGTATACAAACCGTGTACCTATTGCACAAATTAGAGTGTCCATTTGATATATTTGTATACCATATACACTTCTCAGACGTGTATATAGTACAAACTACAGGAGTGTATATGATGCACTTAATCCTAGCTGGAAGTTCTACAAAAAGAACGAATCGATTTTATGGTACGACTGTCGTAGTACCGACATGCTTGTGCTTGCTTTGTTCTCACATCGTTGTCTGTAGGTAAATCGACTTTCAATTTGCTACCTAAGGTTGATGAAATTACTCGCTAGTAGACGCCGATTCTTCATTCACTTATCACCACGCGGAAAATGCAACAACTTCGTTAAGATCATTTGGTAGTGTGTGGTTAGGTCATTTCGTAACAGTTATTGATCTATAATTTTAACTCAAATTTTCAAATCTCAAAGATAAATAGTTTCGAAAGCGTAACTATGGCGCCATATACCCATATGTTAATTTGATTAAAGAAAATCTGAGGTATGTATATATATATATATATATATATATATGTTATGGCAAGTTGTGCTTTGCAGCGTCCAACATACAGGGTTTGCCCAGTAAGCAAAATGAAAATGGGCTTATAACAATAATAGCTACGATAATGACACATATGGCAATGGTGATCATTAAGCGATGGCTAGCGTAACATAAGCGTGTGCATTCACAGCAAAAACAGTCAGCGCGTTGACGCAGCGTATGGTTAGTACGTGGTAACTGGCACGTGGTCATAAAGCATTTGGTTATAAACCTCCAAATAGGACCTCTTGGTCGTGCCAACGAAACAGAGACGAAACGTGAGTAACGCGCAGCAGCATCTCCGGTGACGGGGCCCGTCATCAGGGTTGACCTTTTACTACTAGGGCAAATGGTGCCCATTTGCCGTACTTTCGTCAAACTCGAAGCACGTCCTTTTGGACCGTTGTCGGTTAACCCCCCTTGGCCTTGCAACTTCATTCGCCAAATTAATTCGGGTTCTCTTGGATGTAAATAATTAGCGCTGAGTGCGAACAAGCGCTTCTTTGTGCGCTTCTTCGTGCTTGAGCTTCGGCGTTCGGCGCAAACGCGGACGCGTTTCATCCATGCGCGCGTTTCATTCATGCGCAAATCACGCTTGGAGAGTAATTCGCGCATAGACGCGCTCTGAATTCCATACGTTTTATTCATATCGCGTATTGCCCTTGACACTTGATCTTCGGCTCGACGTAGACCGCAACAATGATCCAGCGTCCACTCAGGGTTTAGTTTCTATGTGCCGCTTCGACAACATTGTAGCGCCTATGTGAGCCAGACTTTGTGATTATTCCCTTAGGGAGTTTGCAGTTTCCACCACCTATACATACTTCCAGTGTTGGTTATGACGTTAAATCCTCCGCTGCTGCTGCCGCCGCCGCGACTGACGTGGTGATGTTTGTGGTGGTGGTGGTGGTGGTGGTGTTGTTGTTGTTAGAGTAAGGGATATGCACTAACACTACATGCACTCACTGACCGACTGGTCTCGCTCCCAAAACTCAGTTTGCTCCTCCATCCTGGTGCGCGGCGGATGCAACGTAACGCGGCTCTCGTAAATATGTGGAGGGCCTCATGGGCCAGCCAGCACAGGACATTGTTATTGCTACTGCTGCTGCTGCTGCTGCTGCTGCTGGTGTATGTATTACTTGGTCGTTATTGCTACACTATCGTTCGGGTTGTCAATGCGTATAACACAAATATAGGCAAGCGAGCAAGCAAGCAATAAATACGCGAGTTACGTGCAGACGGTGCTACCGTAGTAGTACGGATAGCCGGCAGGCGGGACGCAGGGACGCAAAGAAGACCTGCACAAGAAGAAGAAATACGATTGTCTTTCTCCTGTCGTTAGTGGCTGCAGTAGCCAGTCTTGGACGACGGACGGAACGCGGTGGGTAATCCAGTCCACACAAGGACGACTGCCCCGATCCTCGGACGAGGCGAGCAGGCCCCAGTCCAGTCCTGTGTTTTGCTTCTCGTTTTCCTTCGTTTTGCATGGTCTTTGTTATTCACTTCGTTGGTGTTGTTATTATTGTTGTTGTCGCGGTCGGTTGTCGTTGTGTCTACCAACGCGTTGTTCTAGTAGTGTAACTGCTGCAATTGCAGTTCTTCTATATACTTTTGCTGCTGCTGCTGCTGTTATTGGGGCCATCGGCATGGTCTGCTGACATATATCGACGGCAGATCATATGGCTAACGAACGAGCGGCGGTCTTGGGGGAGGGGGGGGGGGGTCGCCGTCTCGGACCTTCTCTACACCCCTCGCCCCGTTCTCGTCGTACTGCCTCTGCCACCAGCCGTGGTTAACGTCATCTTCGGCGCCTCATCGTCATAACGAGAGCAGTAAATACATCAACGCTATTTATCACAGACTTGTTCGTGGCGAGAGCCCAAGGCGGGTGCAGGCCGCTGGAGGGCCGGCAGAATTGGGGTATCGGCTGGAGCGGGACGGGAGCTCGGCGACTCGACGGGCCCACGTGACAGGCGCAGACAGACTTCTCCCCATGGTCGACTCTTGAAATCACTGCTACTACAGCTATCAAGAGAGATAGAGAGATAGGGAGAGGGAGAGAGAGAAATAGAAAGAGAGAGAGCACGAACGCCTACAAGAGAGTCATACATTCGCTGGTGCATGTAGTATGTCCGTAGATTCTACATGCTCTGTAGTATGTCTGTAGATCCTGCCCGCCCGTAGGATACGGGCGGTCATGTCGGTACCCGGCCGGGAGTACAGCCCCCTCCCTCTCACTTACGCACGCTGACATACATTCACTGCGACCAGGAGCTTAGTAGACTCGCACTAGTAGTGGTAGAAGTAGTAGTAGTAGTCGAACTGCGAGATTTAGGCTGCTACCGGAGGTAAACTAGTATACACGCCTCCGAGGGCAAGCACGTACGACAAAATTAAGTAGAGCCGCATCGCCGCGTCATCGCCTCGTTCTTCGCTCATCCTCATCCTGCTCCTACGCATCATCGCCGCTGGGCCTACCTCGCACATGTAGCCCGATGATGCAGGGGCGTGTTGACGTGTCGGTTGCTATGAGCGTCGTCGGTCTCCCATCGTAAACGATTTGCCGATGGTCGTCGGAGAAGGAAAAGCGAACAAGCTGCGTGTCAAACGGCCGAACACGGTAAGCGATTTCGATTATAGCGGTAATCGCAGCAGTAGCTGGAGTGACAATGGCAAAGCTGTGACGGTGGGGGGGGCGGCAGTGATGTGGACTGGATTTAGCGGAATATGGGTGTTAAGCACGTGAGTAAGTGAGTGACTTCTATTTAGAGCGAAATCCAGCTAACATAGAAACGCCAATCCACCTGAAGAGGCTTGCCCGGGGAAGCCAATGCCGGCTTGCCGGCGCTGGTCTTCGCCGCTACTACTGTTCGGCGGTTGCTGCGGCTGTTTAGTTGATAGAACCGCGTGGAATGGCGGAAGCTATGCGAAAACCTGGAGGATAAACACAAACGAGTGAAAACAGAATGGGCGAAAAAAGTAGGAATACATAAGGTAATTAGGCGTACATTTGAGGCAGAATGGGAATAAGATAAAACTGGAGAGAGGAGTGCAAAGAACTCACCGGCTCATGGATCAAACTAAACTGCCAGGCCTAGAGGTCACGTGCGCGCGCGTCAACTAAGGACAGAGAACGATAATGCCTGGGCAAAGAGGAACAGAATTGCAGAGATGAAAAAAATAAAACGATAAAAGTGAGAATTGAAGAAGAAGCTTTGCGGATTCCAAGAAGTTAAACCGCAATGAGCGTTGCTAGTTAATCAAGGAACACGCGGCTGGCTATGTTCGTGTCAATGCGTTCAGGGCAATGCCACTCCTGCGCTCCTGTCTCACAATGCAGGTCCACCGTAATTTGGCAGTTGGTGCTCCTTCTTGCCCTGGATTCTCTCTGCGTATGTAAAAAGTGATGGGCACCTCCTCATGACCGAACGAAGTTGCTTCGTAGTGTTGCCAACTTCAGCTTGCAACTCCAGCCGGCCCAAGTGTAGTGTAGACTCGAAAGAGGCGGCAACAGCCGCATCGGCCACAGAGGAGTATCAGAGTAATTAAGCAAATCAACTTCATGGCCTGGCAGGAGGCTAAAAGTGAGGGGAACAACAGTGGGGCATACACAGGAACGCAGAAGGGTGGCAAAATAAGAGACGGATATATATATATATATATATAAGGAGAGAGATAAGAACTGAGCAGGGAAGTGCAAGAGAAATAAGGCATGGGCGGAAACGAGAGTGGTGCATTCCTAGCGACTGGAGACAAATTACACTGTCCTAGTCAAAACAGCCCTGACTGATAAGAAACTTTACCCTCCTCCCGTGGACTCAGCATGCAACTAGTTTAGAATTTCGATCCCAAACCACACTCCTACAACCGTCGTTGTCGACGGGGTTAAGTCGAGTATTGTGTTCTAAAAGAATATCTGACAGCATGTGCACGTATATATATGCTATCTGATGTGTGCCCATCGGTTATTTTAGCTCTAGTCGAGTTGATTAAATAAGCTAAGATAGCTAATATTGTTACTATTTTCACTAAATGTAAGATAATTTAGGGCTCATTTATTTACCTGAATAGGCGGACGAATGCCATAATTCGACTCGGTTTGCTATTCTCTAAAACACAGCTCCAATACAACTAAATTCAATGTAACTAAACATGGGCTTCTAATAGTTTGTGAAAAGTAGAAACCACACTACTGTTTGTTTGGTAGACTATATTGAGGTTCGCCCCGCCGTTAGCGTACTTGTTTTGAGTAGTTTATTTTCCGTATAATACAGTATGTATATGTTACACATATCACAACGGATTAGCTAAGCCGATGTGCCTAGCGGGCCTGAATTGTGACAATCACGTATTCGTTTCATTTAAGCCAGGCCATACTATAGAAGTGTGCCCTGAACAGAGGCAGCGTCTCCACGTTGTATGTCAAAATCCAGACGCTGTTTGAAGAAGGACGACGAGCTGCTTAGCCCGGATGACAGGTTTAACAAAGTGCCGACTTTGCGGATCAGCTGCCTGGTCCGAGCGCCAGAGTTTTAAACGCGCGAGAACAGAATTTGTGGGGATACCAGATTGGTGTACAGTATTTTACTAGCCTGCTGGTCTCCGCAAGGTGGGCTGCATAGCTAGCGGCATTGGATGTGCCGCCACCGACCATAGAACCATAGATGATCCACGCATTTTGTCATGCCCTTGAGACAGATAGCGGTGTAGACGGGAGATTACGAGAAACGAATGCGTTGGTGATTGGGTCCCACGTACGACCTAGATCACGCTCGACTATGGGGACTGCGTTTCCACTTGGACAGGCTAGAGGACTAGATTGCACTTCCCCAAAGAATTTGCTCGGGCGCGTGGTATTCAGTGCGTAGTAATTCCCGGAAACAAATATGACAACATCGACTCCCGCAACACACACATATATATATATATATATATATATATAAGTAACAAGCAGAATATTTTTTATGGCACACGTACAAACGTACGCTGGCTACTCTCGATGTAAAGTGCAACCAGTTACATTGTAGGCCATGGCGGATAAAGCCGCTGTACGGCTTGGGTTTAGCTTATTAGTTGTGAATTGTCGAATCATCGAAGCATTGACATGAAGCAGTTGGTGCATAACGAGCAGCCTTAATAAAACCCGAGACTCTGCCTGAAATACATAGAAACGACAACACAATAAAATAGGCTACACCAAAAACTGAAGAGTCAAATAGGTGCACGAGGTCGAGCCCCACCGTTGCACATTTGTATTTATGGGGTCCGTCTCACAAAGCTATGCGAAACCACACCCCCGTGGACGTTAAATGTTGACTGAGGGTTAGCCCGAAGAAGTAGATCCAATCAATCAGGCACGGACGACTACGCTATCATGTTTGTTATTTGTGCACGCCTCTCTCTCTCTTGGCATCCATTCGTGACCGTTGACACTTACTTGCAGAGACAACCAAGGCGCCGAACAGGCGACGACGGCTAACGCGGCTTTGGAATACGCAATGCTGCATTCGGTTGCGGGCACGTTGCATGACGCTGCCCTACGGCGCTCAAGCGGATAAGCTTGAGATTGTAGGCCAGGCATTGGCTGTACGAGAAGTATACGGTATACGGACTACAAGCAGATTTGTGCAAGCAGAGACACGATTGTTGCACGATTTCCGCGTATTGTCAAGTGTGTCTGTGTGGATGTGCGTGAATGCAGATAGGTATGAATCGCAGCTACTGCCGATTGAGGCAAGCCAGCGAGTTGCAGTGAAAGTTCGACGCGAGCGACGTGAATTCGGCACTGGTCGGTTTGTTATTCGTGTCTACGCTGGCACAGTGCGGCGTGCGCGTAACACGTGACACACGACTCTGACAGGACAGGCAGAATACCACCGTTTTTTAGCCTGCCGCTCTGCGACTCTCTCTGAACGATTGTGACACGTTCGAGCGTGCAGGTAGCTTCAAGTTGCACGCTGGAACCAGTTGAACAAGACACAGATAGACAAGCAGATTGGTATTAAAACACGGATAGGCCGCTGCCGCTGCTGCCTGGTAAGCTAATAATCATGTAGCATCAGACAAAAAATACTTTTTGGGCTGACCCCCAGCCAAGATTTAACGTCAACGGGACTGCTATTCGCATTGCTTCATAGACGGACCGCCATAAGTGCAAATGTGCAACGGTGGGGCTCGAACCCGCGCACCTATGTGGCTCGTCTGGTCGCGAGACGCCGGCGAATGCACCCTCCACGCCACCGAGCTCGAGATGAAGCGTAGGACAGCTCTCGGCCACGTGTTCCTCGCCCAGCTCGATCAGCTAAGAGCCAACTTGGCGCACAGAGTTTGCGTCCAGTCTCGAGCAAACTCGCCGAGCCCTCTTAGAACTAGCTAACGCGAAGGCCGTATCTGTGTTTCGTTTAGGCTTCTGTTCTTGGTCTTGTGCCTTTCTTCTCTCTTCTCGTCGTCGGTCGTGTTTCGCCTCGTGTCGTGGCTCTAGCACTCTGTTGTGGCGCACGAGCCAAATCAGAGAGACGGGAACGAGAGATAGATAATTGCCAGAACTGCTCGTAAGGCACGCGGTGTGCTCGAACGCCGTCACACCGAGCGAGCGCGTTCCTTCGTCGTCGAGACTTGGCTCGACGCTTTTCAGACGCCACAAGTGCTGCTCTCTCGCTCGCTTGCGATAAGAACGCAAACAGAAAAAGCACAAGTGCAGTTGTCCAAAAGAACAAACATGTTATGACGGCAAAAACTTTCCAGATGACTAGGTCGGCCGCGAGTAACGAGTAATCAAGCAAACTACACGCAACAAGCACGCAACTAACCATCAGCCAATGCCGCAACCGCTGCGCTTATTGTCGTTGTTGTTGTTGTTGTTTTTGTTGCTGTTGTTGTTGTTGCTGCTGCTGTTGTTGTTGTCATTGTTGTTGTTGTCATTGTTGTTGGTGTTGTTGTTTTCATTGTTGTTGTTGCTGTTGTTTGCAGAAGAGACCATTGGAGCGAATTAAAAAGAAGGACGACCTAAAAACATTAAATACCGCGCGTGAAATACCATCACACGATCCAGAGTCCAGTCCAGATCTCTCCACGACCCGACACACTCATCTGACATAGAGCAGCATCAGCAGCAGCAATGCGCGATTATGTGCTGTGGCCATTCAAGCGGCCATCTCGCTGTTCATGCATTCAACTCTGATCTGACTGGCGTACGACAGCCTCCGATACACACACACGCGCGCGTTTAGCGTCCGTGCAGCGTATGATGCGCGTGTTTCGCTGGCTTGCCTCAACTGGCGATGATGATGACGACAACGACGACGATGAACACATGACGGCCTTCACAATGAGCGCCTCTATATAGCTGGCTTAGGCGCGCCCCGGCTAGACGGCGCAGAGCAGACTACAACCAAGTTTAGCGGGCAGTTGAAGAGAAGCAAACAAGAAGTGCTCTAAAACGACTCATGGGAGTTTGGCTACACTTATTCGACTTCGACTACGACCCTCCACGGCTACCACTACTATAATTACTGTAATTCGTGCTAGAACTTCGTGCTACCAGACTGTTACCAGAAATTCATGTTGACGTTTTGTTAGGCGTTCTCTGAATGGTGCAGAGAACCACCTAGAAGGCGAGACTTTGTTTGAGGCATTCGCTCTTATAACGCGTGCGACCGGTCTGATTCGGTTTTCTTTCTACTAATGTTTCTCTCTATCTCTCTCTCTGCTCTAGGCTGCAAAACGGGACGATTCGTTTGCTTGTGCTGATCTGTTTTTTTGTTTCTGCTTGCTAAATAGATAGACATTGGTCAAATCACTGCGCCTAATTTGAATCATCATGCCGAGAATATAACCCCCTCCCCCAAAAAAAGCAATGCTACTAGTGTTGAATCCATAAACGTAAGGCCCTCCATGAACACAAGACGTCGAATGGCTTTGCCATTTGATCACGACCTTGATGAGTCAATGCACCATGTGTTTGTCCTTATTTTGCTACTTCTACTTTGCTACAGCCTCCATCACTTCCACGCGATTCTCCGTTACAGCTGTACCGATGATGATTATTTTTATTATTATCTTGTGCGGTGATACCGTCCGCAGTCGGCGCAGTGTACGGTTGCGTGAGGCGTGCTGAAATATGTTTCTCTCTGTTTTTATTTGCCACACTCGTCTAACTCGGCAAAAAGCCTCGAAACTCGTAAGTCTGCCAGCAGCAGCAGCCATCGTGAATGGCGGTTGTGTATACATACACATATGGGACAACGACAACAACGACTCTGATCAGAAAGCAGCTGGCGTTCCGCAACGACGCGAAGATCTATGACTCTGAGCGAAGCCGAGTGAGAGATAGAAAACGAGAAAGATCTTGCGCAGATGGGGAGCCACTAGGGAGAGAGGAACACTAGCTAGCGGGAGACGACGAAACGAAACAGCAGCGGGAACGGGAGCGGGCGCTGAACACAAACAAAGTGGGGAACAAGAGCCAAAGTAATATACTTCACCCGAAAAGCAGCCGCCGCAGCGGCAGCAGCAGCAGTAGTGCCGACGAAGACGACGACGTTATGACATGGACAGATAGAAGGCGATATGTTACGCGCCTCAAGCGCGCAGCGCGTACGACGACGACATGCCAAAGCGAGCGAGCGAGCGCGCGCGCCTGGGTTCCCGAGACGGAGGAGTTCTAGGAGGGAAAAAGGCTGGAGGAAAGGGGAAACGCTGGAGAAAAGGGGGAAACGCTGGAGAAAAGGGGGAAACGCTGGAGAAAAGGGGGAAACGCTGGAGAAAAGGGGGAAACGCTGGAGAAGAAGGAAATACAGCTCTGGAAAAGAAGGGGATACAGCTGGAGACTAAGGAGATACAACTGGGGAATAAGGGGATACAGCTGAGGAATAAGGGGATACAGCTGAGGAATAAGGGGATACAGCTGAGGAATAAGGGGACACAGCTGAGGAATAAGGGGATACAGCTAGAGATGAAGAAGATACGGCTAGAGAAGAAGGGAATTCAGCTGAGGAGCAAGGGGATACATCTGGGGAATAAGGGCATACATCTGGGGAATAGGGACATACAGCTGGAGAATCTGTGGGGGAGGCAGGGACTGGAACAGAAGGAGAAAAAGCTGGAAAATAGTGGGAAAAGATAACGCAGAAGGCGACTGTACCAGAGCCAGGCAGTAGCAGCGACAGCCGCAGAAAGGAGCGCGGGCAAAACGTACTAACCAACAAAACGGATCTACCAACCGCACGGCTTGCTTGAGCATGATGGGTGCGCGGATCTCGTTATTTCAGTTGTCGTCCATCATTGTCGTTGTCGTCCATCTTTGTCGTTGTCGTCGTCGTTGTCGCAGCGGCTATGTGGTCGATACGCAATGAGTAAGGCCACAGCAGGAGCGGCGCAACAGCGGGGGCGACATGTGCTTTGCTGGCTCTACGTTGCAGCCAGCCAGTCAGCCAACTGGCACGAGCTAGATCCCTCTCCAGGACGCACGACAACGACGACAAAGACGCAACACGTACATGCGCTGCGCACAGCTGCGACATTCACATGCAGCTATACCCTGCCACGATATTACTCTAGTGTACCATTATCATTACTGCGGCTTCACTGGCTGGGTGAGAAAGTTGGCACGAAGGGTGCACGTCGCATGTGTATGCACGCATGTATATGTGCGTATGCCTGTATACGTGAGCATGCACGTATGTATGCATACATGATTGTATGTATGTAGATGCACGTACATATGTATGTATATTCACAAATGTATGTATGAATGCAGATGCAGGATGTATGCATGTATGCAGAAGCGGCTGGTGGCGAGACCTCTCCGGCTGCCATCGGCGCCTCCGGCTCGGCGCAACGAAGGTGAAGAGAGAGCCGCCACGATCTACAATATATTCTGCTGGTGTTGTTGCTGCTGATAGATAACTACAGGCTTTGAATTTGTACTACTAAATCGAACTATGGGCGGGCAGAACGTGTTGTTTATATTAGATTATATTGTGTGATGTGTATTATTATATACTGTGTATGTATGTACGTGTTTATGTCTGCGCCTGACCCTATTCGTATGTGTGTATGTGTCGCAGACAGAGTGCGTGTAACAAGTACACATTCTTGCACGCGTGCCTGCGTGTATGTCTATAAGGTATGCGGTTGTGTGATTATTTCTCTACGTGCATCCGTGCGTGTGGTGGGTGTCTATGTCGTGGTACGTGTTAGCGGGTGGAACGTCCTTGACGGGGGTAAAAGAGCGCGCGCGAGAGGAGAGAAACCCAGATAGTGACAGAGCGAGCGAGAGAGTGGGAACAACAACAACAAGAACAACAACAACCACAGCAGCAACAACAACAACAACAACTACAGCAGCAACAACAACAGGGTCGACGACGACCACGGGTTGAACCACAGAAGCCCAGCAGGAGCAAACAATGCCGCCATACTGTGCTGCGAGGAGTATAACACCCACAACAGAGATGACTGACAATGATAATGAGGATGGTGGTGGTGATGTTATCGCCGCAGACCTCTCCCGCAGCCGCCTTGGGTGATGCTCGGGCGGCCATAGCAACAAGAGAGCAGGGACGACGACGACCACAACAACAGCAGCAAAAACGCGACAGTACGACAGCAATGAAAACAACACGACAATACAACAACAACAACAACAACAACAACAACGACATTAACAACGGCCGCAGCCCATCTCTTAACAACAACAACAACAACCGCAGCCCATCTCTTAACAACAACAACAACCGCAGCCCATCTCTTAACAACAACAACAACCGCAGCCCATCTCTCTTCAACGCTAGCGGCGGCTTTGAAGTTCTTGCAACAACACCAAATTCAGTCGTTGTTGTTGCTGCGGTGTTCCCGCTTGAGCTTGCCGCTGTTGCTTGCCGGCTGGAGATGGTGGTGGTGGTGGTGGCGTTGATGCTGTTGCTCGGATTGCTAGTTTAGATGTCTCTAGCGGGGGGTTGCTGCTGCTGTGACGATGAGTGTTCGCTAAGCTGAAGATGACGCCGCCGCCGCCGCCGCATATTCGGAAGCGGGCAAGAACATGATGGCCAGGGACAGGAGGTGCTGGAAGGGGGGGGTGAGGGGTGCAGAAGGCGGCGGTGCCCCCGTGCGGTCGACTGAAATCGAGCCCATTTGCGTTGATTTACACGCCTGCATGCGCGAACAACATACTCACGCGGTCATAATCGCGCAGTACCGCAATCACGCCAGGCTCCACGGGCACAACGACAGAGGCCGGCGACCGTGAAGATGGTGATGGTGGTGGTGACGACAAACGAATGCAGTAGCAGCAGTAGCAGAAACAACACCAACAACAATAACGGCAACCACATCAGCAGCATCAAATGTTGCTGTTGTTCTTGTAAAACAAGAACAACAGAAACAGCAGCAAAGACGACAATTACACAGCACGACAACAACAACAGCAACATTGCCGAACACAACAGCACAACGACATATCGTATAGTAGTACTATTTCTAGAGAGGCAATAAATTAGCAAAAACGACCAGAACAAAATATCAACAGCAGCAACATAAACAACAACAATTGCAACAACAACAAAAATTGCAACAACAAACAACAATAACCATAGCAACAACAGACGTCAACAGCAACAACAACAACAACAAAAATAACAACAACAGCCGTCAACAACAGCAACAACAACAACAACGCAAAAGTTATGATCCAACGCGGGGGTGATGAAATGTTGTGCCGACAAGTTCCCTCCAGACCAAGAAAGAAGAGGCTGAGAAATAGCACGTCGCCAGAAACTGGGACAGTAAGTGAGTTTGTGTATGAGGACAAAAGGGAGAGAGAGAGAGAGATAACGTGGGGGCAAATATCAGAGTACAAACACGTATATACGCTAGCGTAGAGCTAGTACAGTATATGGAGAGAGAGAGAGAGAGAGTGAAGGGGAAGAAGTGAGAGAGAGAGAGGACGAAGAGAAGACATGGCGTCTGACAGGATCACATACGTCACGTGCATACATGCAGGCACGTTGACGCACCATCTAATGTCCAGTGTCGTTGTTTGTTGTAGTAGTAGTAGTAGTAGTTGTAGTTGTTGTTGTCATGGTATCCGTCCTGCCAACCTCTGGTCGTCGTGCGAGACTGAGCCGAGTCATGCTTGTCGACAGGCGCAGCCGCCCCGAACGTTGACGGCGGCTGCCCTGTTCAGCGCCAGAAACAGCAAGGACAAATGGCGACAACACCAACAGTAAGGAACGCTAAACACTATACGTTCATCAGTGATACTCCCCACTACCCCCGGGACGGACGGCGGAACGGAAAACCAACCCATCAGCCGAATGCAAGCAGCTGATGCTCACGATGGAAATATGCGAGGCTATGATAAAGTAGATAACGCGTGTTCGCAGTCAGTCGTGCCCAACCAGCTATCTTCAGGCTACCAGTCTAACTTGCGCGCACAGTAAGCTAGCTAATTCATGAGTTGATAGTTAGCGAGATAAAAATTGCCATCATAATCATCACCACCACCGTTTTACTACTACTACTACTATCATCATCCTCAACATCAACATCATCATCATCATGTGACAGCAATATATAATCCGTTTTTTATTCATCAATTTATATTAAAATTTTGTGTAAGTGAACATGTTCATTTTCAGCCTTGAACAACCTTGCTGGCCATTCGCATCTGCTTCTGATTCGGCAAGCGATCCCAGAATTGAGATCGCGTTGTTCCGCTGGACGTCAATGGAAAGTCTCTGGAGTAAAAATTGTGTGGCTGTCTTGTCCCCAGCAGTTATCGTCAAACGTTCGCGAAACTTAGCAAATAGTTTCTCAGTCAGCGAGACCGGTGGTCGCAAGGTTTCAAAGGGTGAACTGATGGGCTCTCATCACCATTATAATTGTCGTCACCATCACTACCATCACCATCAACCACTACGATCACCAGCCACCATTGCCAGCATCCTCATCATCATTGTCATCGGTTAAGGAGGCCGAAAAAAATACGCAGGGAATATAACGCGTGGCAAGGCACATACGCAGGGTGAGAGGTTATTATATTCGAAAGATCTAGCAGAGCTGGTCAGATAGAGAGCCACAACACCAGAGCAGGATGACAAGGGAGCTGAGCGATGCGAAAAGTAGAAGGCACAACGTGAATGACAAGACGCAACAGCCACAGCAGCGACAACAACAGCACACACTCGAACCAAGTTATATGAGACGTATAAAATCCGTCTAACTCAACCATACCATGGAAATAAACTCCACTGTTTTAACTGAAAAAAAAAACGAAATATAGGCGTGATGCACAGAACTTAAAGAACTGCTGTCACTCGGATACTTGGAGGCTGAAAAATCAGGACTATCAACACAAGCGCTCGTCTAATTCTGGCACAATATATTCATTGAGACCTCGAATAAGATGAACGCAAGAAGCAGCACGAACATACCTATTAATCCCGCTCATATGTTAAAAAAATAGCTCAGCGGAATTATTGAAGCTAATTTTGAGCTTTAGAGTTATACACTGGCGTTATAGTCACAAACTTCGTTGAACAGAGCATTGTAACATCGATACATATGAATGATCTTACGTTTCGTCGAGTGTGAAATATATTTTGTATGTACGCTGAGGACCTAAAATAGATATTTCTGTTTTGGTTTCTCTCTCAGCGCATACTGCGCTGCATTGCGCTGTTGGCGGTATCAGCCGTTTGGTGCAGTAGCAATAGGATTGAACTCTCCGTTCCAAATTACCTCTTTCTAAGACATGACCTTACTGATCTGGACTATCAGCTCAACGGGCTGCCTAACACTGCCTACCGCAAGTGTTATGCGGGACCTCGGGTGTGGTTATGTCAATTGAGCTTATGTTCTCTGCACATATGAAAAGTCTAGGCAAATCTGAATATGTACTGGTAAACCAGGTAGTCCGTTGGTTCATCATAAGAGATCCAAATGTCATATTCTCTATATAAATCAATTGTGCTATCTAGACGTTATTTTATTGCTCACCCGTCTGGAGCCCGTATTTTTGCAACCTCATAGGCATGGTTGGGAGTATTCAGCAAAGTTTTCTGAAAACGTCGTGTAAAAGATGTGATATGGAGCCGCATGCGGTTTATTCTTTGTTTGTGTCAGCCTCATTTAAGAACGACAACATTTGAGTAGTGTCACAGCTTGTGGGCTAGAGAATCCCATAAAGGGCGACTTCGCATCTTCCCTGTATGCCAGCGCTAACCTCCAACTTAAAAAGCGAAATGAAATGCCTCGAGGGTGAGATCTGACTCAAAATTTGCTAATGATATGGATCTCAAACTTTACCTTTACCGTATTGGAATACGTGTTTTGTCGAACCGTTCTGCATGGCTTATATATTGGCCCAGTTGACTTGAAACGACCGGCGGTCCAAAGACGCTTGTTCAGTGAATGCTCAAGGTCAAAGAGGCATGAAAGAAAGGAGCAAAGGTGGTGGAGCGCATATTTCGAGCCATGAAGACAACTGGCATTAACAATGAGAACGGCAGACATGGCGGAAAAGCAAGACCCAAAATAAAGTTGTAGAGTGCCCGACAATATAGAAGACAAAGATACACGTTTTTGTAGCGTTATTAGGTTTTCGCGACACGCTGTACCTCCTCCATAGCGCCGTAATTTCTTCTGACTTCGATAATCGCCGACAATGTATTGCTGCAAAAAGCGCTTGTACAGAAGCTTCGCGAGCACTCGCAGACGAGCACACCTCTTTGATGTCTGTATTTATTTTTGCTCATTTATCTGTCTCTCTCGGTTAGCTTCAGCTAAAAGCATTAGCAGTTTAAGCTTTGATGGCAGCGACCATATAAGCAGTTGCATAATCAACTGCGTTCCGTCGCTTCCCGCGACCGCCTGGTACAATTCTTGCAGTCAATCTCAATGTAAGCTAAACAAACAACCACGTCCGGCCTACACGCAACTGAACTAGAGGCCCGGTAGTAGGAATTGTGATTCCGAGATTTGCTCTTATCCTAGAATCCCAGCGCACTAGGTCAATTCGCAAGGGCCTGAACAACTGATGCAATGCGTATAATAACAGTCAAATTACATTAGCCTTAAAAATAATTACGCTGCCTAAACTGCGGACCGTACGATCCTGCTAAAATTAATTAATGCTCATCAAATGTTCGAACACTTTGCACATGCCCTAATGCACATGAAAATCGGTGTCGACGTTTGACCCGCTAATTCAATTATGGCTTCCATAGTGTCCAGCGCATACTTATACAAACTTGGGTGTAATCCTACTAAGTCTCTAGGACGATGCTATTTCATCTGCTTAGACCAAGTGCATACTCAGGGTAATCCCAAAATGTAAAATAAATTCACTTGACCCATCACCTTGACGACGTTCAGCGAAAGGAAGTTGTGTATATGAACGTTTCTACGGGATCCTGTCTTGCCACCTCACCAACTCTTTCGAGAAGATCCGGGCGCTTCACACCAAACAGCACAGTTTTTGCCGGGCAAGGTCTTGTTTGACCGCATGCATCTTGTAAAGCTTTTAAAAGTACTCAAGCGATGCTAAAGGTTAAAAGCTAGCCGTGCCTTTCCAGCAAATGGCTGGACACTCCAAGGGCAACAATCACAGCCCACTATTATACACAGTTCTTTTCAGCTACCTACTTATGTAATTCAAAGAACTTCATACGTTGGTAAGCAACATTTTGTACACCAACAATATCGTCTCTCACTAACGATCCATGAGGGAGCCTGCAAGGCGCTACAAGGTTACTACAGAAACAACAGGGTTCTGACTTACAATAAGCGTCTCAAAAGCGGAATGAAAGTCAGGAATGGAGGAGGCTTTCCGATACACGGCAAACTTGGCAACGTGCCAATAGAATACGTGCCCAGCTTTCAATACATAGGTGTGGACTTCAGCTCTAGGGGGAACCGCTCTTGCACACTTGTGGAGGTGATACAGATCACACGATTCCCATATGCCAATTAACATCCGAGCTTATATTTGCACTCAGCAAGATGATTTTCAGAGGCCTCCATTGTTGATAGAGCATAAGTTTTTGAGGTTCACCACAAAGAGTGGAGTCGAAGCCAACAGATAGACAAGCCAGTTGCGGCTAGTGCGGCTGAATCTGTAGTCTACCTCATTCGCAGTGCTTCCCGTACAACATTCCTACTACTTTATCTGTGTGTGTATCACCATAACAAACGCTATCACACTCCTTCTTTTACTTTTTCTCTCTGTCTAATAGGTTTTTTTTCGAGATAATGAGATGACTATCAATGAAATGTTATAGAATGCAGCACAATGCAAAAATCTATAAGGAGTTTTAGATGAAAAGATTCCAACTACTAGTAAAATAATGCTTTTTCTTGCAGTTCTAATAAGGCTTTAGCAATAGTTATGTCTTTAATCACTTTTGCAATTTGAATAACTCTTCTAACTAACTGTTCTCTATATTTTTTCAAACATCAGCCGCACTAATTTTATGTTACCTTTTTTTGGAATAATATATTCTGAGGAATAGATGTGAACTATGATCAAACATGGTTTTATGTAGACAGTCAAGTATAGATTTAGTCCTGTCGAAAAAAACGTCATGAAGAAGTATGCGGTACGCCTGCTTAAGTAAGAACGAGTTTATTATTATTATTATTATTATTTATTACATGTTAAATAATGTTACAATTGTGAGGTCTGAACGTATTATTGCAAATTCTTTAAATAATAATAATAATAATAATAATAATAATAATAATAATAATAATAATAATAATAATAATAATAATAATAATAATAATAATAATAATAATAAATAATAATCGATGGAAACAATGGGCCCGGTAAGCAAGGGAACCAAGAGATTCATCAGTGAGCTGGGCCAACGGATTACAGATCTCACAGGGAATCGGCGCGAAGGCGAGTTTCTACGGCAACTGCTGTCGCTTGCTGTGTGCCGAGGAAACGCCGGCTGTATTGTCGGTTCCATGGAATAATATTTAGGAGTTAGAAGAAGACAAGGAGTACACGTTCACACCTCACAATTGTAACATTTAAACAATATTAATAAATAATAATAATAATAATAATAATAATAATAAGAATTGAATCTGGCGGACGCCAAGGAGTGCGGACGTGCACATATCGAGCTCCGAGGAAACACGTCTATTCATGTGTGTGCAGGTTGGTAAACCCAGGAAGTAACATACCAGAGTGATGCCTGTAACTCAGTGATCAGTTAAGTGTACTGTGTGTGGCCATGCGACAGAGGCACGAGCAGCCATGAGGCTGTGAAGATCCACACGACATGGTGAAACAAAACGAAACCACCCGCGTAACGGCTCGTAGGCTTCAAGCGGCATGCCGCTGCCATTCAAATTTGAATTCTAACGGCTACTCAGCTAAATTTTGATGTTATATCAACAACTCATCGCGCCGACAATGAAGACAACGTTTTCCTTTGGAAAGGCAAGGCATGAGAAGTTGATAGCCACAGCCAAGCCAGCAACCACTTTGTTTCACTGGAGAAGTAGCACCAATACGAAATAATAATAATAATAATAATAATAATAATAAAAATAATAATAATAATAATAATAATAATAATAATAATAATAATAATAATAATAATAATAATAATAATAATAATAATAATAATAATAATAATAATAATAATAATAATAATAATAATAATAATAATAATAATAATAATAATAATAATAATAACAATAATAATAATAATAATAATAATAATAATAATAATAATAATAATAATAATAATAATAATAATAATAATAATAATAATAATTAACGATTAATACAAAGTGGCGCCAACAGTGATTTCAACAACTCATCGCGCGACAGCCACAGCAACCACTTTGTCATCACTAGAGAAGCAGAAGCAATACCACATAATAATGTTAATTAATAAGATAGTGTTAACATATAATGTTATTGTTCGTAATAATGTAATTATAATGTCATGGAATATTAATGCAATAACCATGTCTATAATAGTAATGTTAACTAATTAATAATAATAATAATAATAATAATAATAATAATAATAATAATAATAATAATAATAATAATAATAATAATAATAATAATCAGAAAAGTACGAGTTAACCATGAGCTTCCTACCTTCAGCCCATACAAACCCCGATCAACCCCAACTACGATCACAACAGTCATATACCTGCGAAATATGCAGGAAGTGCCTAAGGTCACTCCGGGGCTTGCATATGAATACGACACGTCTCCATCCGGCAGATATCCGGCCTCCACTCAGTCAACCCTTGAGAAACACGTCGTCGCCTGCGTCGCTTTCGGCACAAGACGACCCGAACAGGCAATCGGATACGACCCTCGACTCAATTACGCTAATTCGTTCCCTGGCCCGGGTGCATCGAAACATTAAACTAGTCAAAGTGATACCCAGAGGAGTTAGAGAAATATGCTGCGCAGCATACGCTGAAGCACTTTCCAACTTCAACACAAGGAAGGGCAACGCGTCTTGGGAGAAGCTTCTAATAATGCCAATACTCTTGCTACGCATCCCAGCACTGAGAAACAATGATCGGTCATTATGCCAAATAATCAGGAAGGACGTTACTGAATCGCGGTGGAAAACACTTGCAAGTCTTTTAGACGAGTGTAACCGTAACATTATACAGTACGACACATACTTGATACAGATCACGACAGGGGGAAGATGGCAGAGCGCAAATTAGCTGAAGGTGATGTACGTTCCGCCGCACGGATCCTTCTTTCGACCGACTCTTTTGCACCATTTAACGATCACACGGAGCAGGAGTTAAGAAAGAAGCACCCCCCTCCATTGGCAGACGCAAGCGAACGCCTAGGATCCCTCCAGGCACCAGTAACAACAAGAGGACACACCGTACATCATAAATTGGTTGTTGACGCCGTCCGATCTTTCGTCGTAGCATCTGGACCTGGATTAGATGGGCTGCGTCCCCGACATCTCCGGGACATGCTTGACAACTCAGTACTCTCATCCGGAAGACTTCTGGAAGAAGTTTGCTCTCTGGTGGCCTCGGCACTAAACGGCAGCCTCCCTTCTTCTTGTCTGACGACCTTTTACGGGGCAAATCTTACGGCCCTAAAAAAGAAGGACGGTTCAATCAGACCTATAGCATGTGGCCTTACAATCCGAAGGCTTGTAGCAAAGGTGGCCATCGCGATCAGTAAGGGATCCATAACAAAAGCTTTAGGACCAAGGCAAGTAGGGGTTTCTATAAAAGGAGGCGCGAAGGCAGCCGTTTACGCTGTACGAGCATACATCGAAACAGACGGTCCTGTACGGGTTTTAGTGAAGCTAGATTTTAGCAATGCTTTTAACACAATACGACGCGACGTAATATTAGAAGAAGTAAGACTACACGTACCGGAACTCTTTTCACTTATATGGCAATGCTACAGGGACCCGTCACTTCTATCCTGGTGTGACAAAGAGCCACTTAAATCAACAAATGGAGTGCAACAAGGGGACCCACTAGGCCCCGCCTTGTTCAGTCTGGGTATCTCCAGTCTAGTGGCACGAATGAGAAGCCCATTGAACATCTGGTACCTGGATGATGGTACATTAGGAGGACCGGCAGAAGTGGTGGCCGCTGACATACTTAAAGTAATAGAGTTTGCAAATGAAGGAGGGACAATCCTCAATCTTTCCAAGTGCGAAGTTATAACGGTTGGGGGGGACACCCAGGAACGAGACGAAGCACGCAAAACCATTGCTGCCGTTCTACCAGGCTGTAAGCAAGTTAACCCGACCGAGTTAGAAGTTCTTGGGGCTCCACTTAGTCCACAAAGTATGTACAAGACCTTAACAGAAAAACGCCGGGCGTTGCTGCAGACACGGCCTCGTTTGTTGGCCATGCACTCACAAGCTGCACTATGTCTTTGGAGATATAGTTTAGGTTCCCCGAAATTCAACTACACATTGCGCACCTCACCGACAAGCCAATGTCCCGACGCCCTGCAAGCGTATGACGACTCTACGAGAGACATACTGAGTGAAGTCCTTAACATCGATTTCACGGACGATACGTGGCGAAGAGCAAGCCTCCCCATAAGAGAAGGTGGACTGGGTGTTCGATCAGCAGTAGAATTGGCACCCATATGTTACGCAGCGTCTGTGCTAGAATTCAGCCCGCTGGCAGAGGCGCTAGTCGACCCGAGTGCTCACCACCGGCTGCACATAGCTAAGCAGGAGGCAGAGTCGCTTGTCAAGCTGAAGTTGGATCCAGGTCCTTGGGAGAAACGTGTAACGCAGAGAGTGCTTGATAACTACAGATGTAAAGTTATAGCCCGTGAGATCACCAAAAGCCTTGAGTCTTCTACGGAGAAGGCAGTCTTCTTGGCCGCACGAGACACCTTCAGCGGTGGATTCCTTAGGGCTCTCCCGTCGCCACAGCTCGGCACCATGCTGGACAACGTCTCATTCCGCATGGTGTCGGCTCTCAGAATCGGCGGGTCGATATGCGAACCACACATTTGCAAGGCCTGTGGAAAACCAGTAGAGAAGAATGGCCTCCACCCGTTGAGCTGCATTAAGAGCCAAGGTCGGGCTCCCAGGCACACAGAAATAAATGCAGTGATTCAAAGAGCTCTCCGGAGGGCGGGAATACCTAGCATGCTGGAACCCAGACTAGGACTTCATGACGATAAAAGGCCCGACGGTGTCACTATTCCGCCGTGGAAAAAAGGCAAATGCCTGGTTTGGGATGCGACAGTCTCCTGCACAATCGCACCGTCTTATGTGTGCCACAGCGCTACCGAGGTGGGATGGGTGGCCGAACACGCAGAGAAAGAAAAGTGGCGTAAATACACAGAGTTAGAGTCTAGATACAATTTCGTGCCGATTGCAATGGAGACAATGGGCCCAGTCAGCAGAAGAACAAGGACATTTATTAAAGACTTAAGTGATCGAATACAAGCAAACACCGGAGATGCACGCGAAGGCGACTCTCTGAGGCAGCTGCTTTCATTGGCAGTTTGCAGAGGAAACGCCGCGTCGATATTAGGTGCGATGGGCTGACGACAGCAAGAAAGAAACTATAAACTAATGAGAATACACATTTACACCTCACAATTGTATTGTCCTAACACATATTAATGAAAATAATAATAATAATAATAATAATAATAATAATAATAATAATAATAATAATAATAATAATAATTATTATTATTATTATTATTATTATTATTATACTTCAAACTGGCAGAACTTTGAATAGTATTTCCTGTGAAGTACGATCTCAAAATAACGTTGCGATAGGTAACATGGAATTACATTATACCAAAGCAGCCCTTCATGAAACTAATTCTGCAGTCATGCTGCGCTTTTAAGGGTTGTAGTTTGCAACTCGCATTCGGGCAATACGCAATTTAGCCTTTGATGAACAATCCCGGCACGCCAGCATTGTAACAGGGAGCCGGGACAATCAAACTTTGAAGCTCTAACGATCAGTGACACCGATCGCCTACCTTTAGGGTCCAATATCTTCCCCTTATGGCCCTCTGAACCACGATTCCTATGTGGCATTTGTGTAAGCTCCGTGGCAATAAATTAATAACTAACTGACAAACATGACAGACAGAAGGTGATGCACATCATATGTTAGCAACAAAACGGCCTTGCCTACCTCGCATAAAACCATATTGTCTTTCAGGGGACCTTTGCATTTATCCCAGAACTACTTGTAGTAGAAAGTAGGGCCCAGCCTACTAAGTATTCATAAGTTTAATTTACAAAAAGTTGCGACTAATTTTTCAAAATCCTATTAGAGCGTCCATAAGAGCGGGGGCTACCATCAAGCAAGGACACGGACAACTGATTCTTAACTTTACGTGACACCTTTTTACCACCATTTTTATTAAGGCGAGCACCGCCGAGTGTGCAAACGTATTGTAAATTATTAATAAATCATCACAATATTTTCTATAATAATCACATTTTGTTTAACCTACAATGGGGTGTAAACAATTTATATTTATTGGATAGCCTGTTCTAGATTTTTTAACTTAGTAACGGCATTATATTTTCTTTTATTAGTCAGACACAAACCGATTTTGGAGCACATTATATATATATATATATATATATATATACAGAGTTATTCAAATCGTTATGTACTTATTATAAGGTTTGGTAGAACTTGGCAAGAAAGTAAGTTTTCACATACGAAAGAGGTTACGGAAACGCCTTGTTTAGGAGAGAGAGTGAAATTTACAAAAGCACTTATTCTGCCTTATTTGCTCCTACATAGTTGTGCGAAATCTACGTTTGCGGGAGAACCAGTCAACGCATGAAGAAGCCGATTATACCAGCGTATTCGTCTGAAAAAAAAAAAAAAAAAAAGATATATATATATATATATATATATATATATATATTCATAACAGAACGGCGTGAAATCGATAAGGCAGCACAGTTGGAAAAAAAGGCCGTGAGTCTAAATAAACCTGAATGAGGCAAATGTTTGGATCAGGGAAATATCGTGTTTTTTTGCGCCACGGCGGGGAATATTTCTGCTGTTATTGAGCCTTCCATAAATGTAGATTAATTTAAACGCACATTAACGAGTTTAAACGTTTTGTAATTACATTGGATTCGTGTTCTAGCTATCTTCATTAATAGTAGCTCTGCCCTAGCTGCTACGTAGAGTAAAGAAATTTCCGCTTGAAAAATTCTGACGTTTTCAACATGTAATGACAAGCTTCACAGTAGCAATAAATCTACCTCCGTTTGTCGTAAAATGTTAATAATTTTAGGTTGAGGCAACAGAAAAGTAAACATTGCAGCTGATGAAGGAGACCTTATCATGAGAAACCGTAACGAGCGCACTAGGTGGGTATGCCCTCGAAAGCCATATGATTAAAAAGGAACACCTGTCGGAGACGTTAGTATTGGATGCCATGCTGACGAGCACTCTATAGTTAATTAATTTATTCAAGGGCAGGAGAGTTTCCTAAAGCATGGAGGGAACGACCCTGTAAACAGTATTGAAACTGAGTAGACTCTTTCTTTATTGGCTAAAGTTTGGCTGATACATGCAGCTTGTAAATCTCTATATATGCCACTATCTAGTGAAGTTTCTTTAATTCTATAGTGATCTCCACGGAATCTACGCCAGTCCGCCGTAGTAACTTCGTGAAAGTTTTGCTGTGAGCACATCGACATGTGAAAACATGAATGGCCAGCTTAGTTATAAGGTGCCTGTTCTCGTAGTTAACCTGCATCTGTGGGTCCGTTGTAAAGGCCCTACGTTTCATGGAATGATGCGTCTACTTTCGCAAATGAAACTTTCTAGACTGCTAGGTGTGGCTCAAACGCTGTCGGTCACAAGGTGTACACGTTTCCCGACGATTTTCGTTTTTTTTTAATAAAGGTATTTCATAATTTATTATTTAATTGTAGGGTTACAGGATACGTAATTTACTCACTACACAAGGCCTTGTGAGGAGCGCTACCGGTCCAACTAGTCCTCGAGGCAGTTCCTCATTGAAAGGGCTTGCTATAAAACTGTTATAGCATACCGCAGTCTTAATATGTATTATAGTCCATTCTGAAAATGTCTGGAAGAGTTCCGCTGTCTAATTTCACTCGGGACATAATTTACTAACTTAGGAAAAAGCAAGGGGTTTATGTTGTTCCTCTAAGCGACACCCGTCATCTGTCCAATCGGCTTAAACTCGACTATGCTGTCATCTATAATCACCAACTTCTTCTATATGATTGCCTTTACCATGGTAATAGACGGGGTATTGCCGGGTCGATCCCTGTTGTTGATCAAAGTTTCATTGAATAAAATATAATGCGAAACCGTCTTGCTGTGCGATTCTCTGACTACACGCCAGGTAAACAAAAAAATTGGTCAAGCAAAGAATCTGTTTTATGCAGACCCTGATAATCTCTCTTCATTTTATTATTCTTAGTCTTAGTATCGATATGGGCCAAAGTAACATATATATATATATATATATATATCCGTCCGGAAAAGACGGTCCCATAAAAAAATATATATATTTATATATACATTTTTCTAAGATGATAATGGGAGTCTGCCCTCTCTGCAACAAACGCTACCACTATATCTCTATTCTTCTGGTCAGCTCCAAGTTCCAGACTACTTATCCGCGACAGCAACGATTCCTCAAATGAGAAATTTATCTACGTACGACAGCACGAACACTATTACGTGCAAATTTAAAACGCCGCCGCCACGTACAACAATTCGAGCGCTACCTCGAGCATCGCGACGCGCGATAACTCGAGATAAAACGCGCGCAAAAATCAAACGTTGCGAAACGGCTTCCAATTAACAGATGAGCAAGCACGCGTAAAACTTGCACTAAGGGACCGGAAGGCAGGAAGCTCCAAGTGCGGACGTGGATCGAGTCCTAAGCCCGATAGGTAACCCCTCTTACCCAAGCATAGCTTCTTAGACCTGTCCCGACCTTTGGAAATCACGGCTGTTCGACCGTGTCTTCTGCTACCCAAGAGTCCGGTGATGAAGAACTCACTATCATGCTTGAGGAAGCATGGAGACCGGCGTAAAACTCGCGCGTAAGCGTATATCTCGCACGCAGAATTGATAAGCCTTGAATGTAAACAGGCTAACAAACAGAGACCGCTATCGATAGCAAACCTAAGAAAGCAACACTCCCAAGTAAAGCTATAGACACTTACACTCACTAGATCTGCCTTCGTAAGACCAGCTTGGAGCCCTTGGAGCCGAGAAGCAACCTGGCGCCTACTAAGCCAGAGGAGACTCTTCTGCGCAACTTTGCGAACGAGAGGGACCTGCAGCATTCACTGACAGTTGTAGCTGATATAGAGAAAAAAACGTCAGCAAACATCGGACTTAGTGCACACAATAATATCTAGAGCGGTACGAACTATGGGCCCGAATACACTTACTTTCACGCTTACGAATACAAAGAAAGAGTTTGTCAAAACAAAAACCGACCCACTCCCAAATATCTCTCCTCTTCCACTATCTGAGCAATTAATCCAAGCTGCAGACAAGCCCGTGAGAAAAGCTCGATGGCTTCTACGACAACGACGTATACAACGTGGTTAGACCATGTGCCGCACCCAAGCTCGCGGCTTAAAATAGAAGGACAAAAACACGCCCAACCTTGCCGCTTCAAATGCGGAGGATAAGAGCAAAGAGCTGCACTAAAGACCAATGTTAAGTGCTGTGTATGTGCTCCATCTATGTTACCTAGATGGAAACTACGCCACAATGGCGCTATAATTAGTATACTTGTCATAAATCTTCAAGGAAGCAGCAGACACAGTGACCAGCCGCATGAAAATATAGCAAATAAATATCTGCAGAGCCCCCGTCTCAATTATCGCCTATTATTTTCGTGGCATCTCGATTTGCCGCCGAAACTACTCTAGACGTCTTGCTACTCTACGAGATCCTCGTAACACAGATTTCTTGGACCCTGGACCCCACGGTTCCCTACGGTTCACTAATACCCTTGGACTCACTATCGATATAGGCAGACACAAATTAACGCTAGATTTGACGTTCGCATTAGAAGGATTAACTATTTGAATAACCGACTAGACTCTACGAGAAGCAAGGAGTCCTATCCGACTTTCTCTACTTAACCTTCTCCGCCACGTGAGCTTCCTCCCAACTCTTTCTCCCTACACGGCGGCAAGGCTTGCCCAGGTTAAATTATACGCACCTACATTAAAGTTAAAAAATAAAAGTCCTTCATCGCATGCATTCGATTGATCGCCAGTGGAAATCGCTGCACCATTAGAGGAAGTTTATTTAGCTCTTGCCTATATCCTAAGATAGCCAATCGCCCCACGCTATTTGTAGAATAGCGAAATCGCAGAAGAGCAAAGGACCTGGCACCGCTTGCGGTGAGTATGCACGCGCCGTAGAGATAGCCACCGGCCAGAACGTTCCTATCTATGGGAGCAATACAGGGAGGCACGAGGGGCCTCTCTGCATTGCTCGGCCAGTGGGCGAGTAGGTCGAAAGGAACCCTTGGGGCAAAGGGTGCAAGGTTCTGCTTAACAAATTGCACTATGCACAACCACCACAACCAGTAAAGGTAGCTCGACCGACTCTAAATCGCTCCCCCCGTAAATACCCCAGCCGCAACCAGTGCTTATTAAAAGGACTGCAGACATCCCCTTAGCCAATTTCAATCTAAGCGATCAGAATTATGGCCGAGGAGCCAAATGCGCCTCCCCCGCGAGCAGTACGCATACTTTTGAAAAATCGCCCAACAGTATTCCAGCAACAACGACAACAACAACAACAACAACAAAAGCAACAACGACAACAACAACAACAAAAAGATAAAATACTAACCAGCAGAGACTATTCAAAGCCGTGGAAAACGGCACGTTTGACCATGCCACAATGGATGCTTGTCTGCTTACTTAAAGCGCCAAAGCAGCTGAACATATAATCAACGGACGACTAGTTAGGGAGGTAGAAGACAAGGAGGCGCTACCAAAAAATCAACACGAACTCCGACCCCATACAAAAATCTATTACCCAAGTTTTAAACATGACTGAAACACTGAAAATTGCGTCAAAAGCAAACCGGTCGCATTGTCTGTCCATCCTCATAGATGTCTTTTTAATGCGCTTTTGTGGGATGCCAAATCACTTAGAAACAAAGACTTGTCGTCGACTATCTACCTGCGAAGGCGCTGACTATACCGTTACAATCGGGGTCTCCCAAGGGTCCGTACTGGGACCAGCCCGGTAAAATATAACCTATGATGGAGTACTTAGGCATGCGGAGCCGCCGATGTTAATGAGATAGTTGGTGATGAGTATATTACATATACTTGGATAATTTTAGTAACAAAACTATTTGCAGCCCTACGTTAATAGGATAACTACGGCTTCTAGCTGCCAAGAGTGGCGTGATAAAACAGCGTTTCCTTTATGAATTATTTTATTTGTGATCGTGTGTTCTGTTTGTACGTCACCATTTTGCAGATATACATATATATATATATATATATATAATCTGACAAACATTTTTATCCAATATAAGCTTCTCCTTTTAAAATGACAGCGAGCGATCCCACGTCAGCATGAAGAGACGTATTAGATTCTCGCTCAATCACGCTCCATATTACAACGTTGATCCAAGGATTCAAATCGGGGTCGTTTAGCAAGAAGAAACGAAGACGTTTTTGCCCCGTGCTCAAGAGAAGAGAGACAGAAGCAAATGACATCGAACACGTCTACTGGCTTGCATAGACTTAGATCATATTTATTTATTTTTATTTAGATGAGTCAATCAAACATATTCTAAAAGAATGTACAGCCTTGGGGTCGGAGCAGAGATATATGTAGACTTGTCGGAGGTTTTAGCTTTAAGACCGAATGCTACAAAAGGACCAAGTCGATATGACAAAGAAGATGTTAACCCAATGAAAGGTAAATACTCAATGGTATTAAAGGATATATTGAATATATGGATGCTTATGTAACATATATGCTGCCGCTCTAAGCACCCCTGATATAATAGGTATGTGACATGTGTATTTAGGTATACATGCAAAGCGAATAATAAATCAATATAAATCAATATATATGTGTATATATATATATATATATATATATATATATATATATATATATATATATATTAGCTGATTAGGTAATACGCAGTTTTTGGCATGCAAAAACGCCGGTCGTGGGCTTCTTCGTTGTGGAATTGTGGCGGTTGTGGGGTAGTTGTGGTGGGGTACATTGTATGCAGACGCGGCGCGCATTGCGTGCGTCCGGCCCCAAAAGACGGGGGGGGGGGTTCTAGGAGGGCCACCAGATACAGACTGCCCATTGCCGGGCGAGCGGCGTTTCGGCCACCCAACGATGGCTGCTGGGGCCACTCAGTCATGACCAGGGGGGAGTCAGTCAAACAAAGACAGACAGACAGACAGGCGGGCGGTCAGTGAATCAGCTAGAGCCCCCCTTCGGATGGACGCCAATGCCGACGGATCAACCATCGGTATCACCGTTAGCAGCAGCAGCATCACCATCATCATTATAACCATAATCACCGTCGTCGTCGTCATCATCATCAGTATCATGATGGTAAAGATGATCATATTAATAATCGCCACCAGCATAATACTATCACGAAGGCGTTCAAAAGTCAAAGGTTTGACCTGTTGTTGCGGTCACCAACCGGGACAGGCCCGTTGACCTTCTAGCTACAGCTCACTATGATTGTCGTGGCCGAGCTGGCTACAATCAAGTTACACACACGCAGTGTACCAGCAATATATATATATATATATATGCCAGACACGAAAGAGAGACAAAAAGTATGTAATCTTTTCAGCAATTGCGGTACCAATTCAAAATCGACGCTGCATTTTAGTGGCAGTCGATAGACACGTCAAAGACGTACGGGATTAACTGTTTACGATGAGAAACAAAAATAAGCTAAAAGTGATGGTAGTACAAAATGATGGTCATAATGATATGGTATTTCATCATTCGGCTTATGATATATATATATATATATATATGCATATGTATATATATATATATATATATATATATCTATCCGAATGCAGAAAATGAAAGGCGTCCCACAAGTGGCCTGTGTTACTACTCACATGCATGGACGAAATCGAGCACAGCAGGTGAATCAAGACACACACACACACATCTTGTGACATCACGAGCAGGCAAGATGCTGAATTCATATGAGAAGAAAAGTGTATACGTTGTTGCAGTGTGCTGCAAGCCAACATCGACAAGGTGTGCGCGGTCATGCATAAACTATAAGCGAGGCGTCGGTGGAGACATCTTAAGCTGAAAAGCTTACATAATCGGCCATTAATGGCTAGATGAACAATAGAAACAGCGCCATCAGCAATCGTTGGTGGCCAACTGGGGTTGAACAGACGCGTGTGATCAAATAGGGTGGTCACACGTTGGTGAAGCTGACACTTTGGCAAACGACTTCTGAGCTTGACCCTCGTATCGTATTGACATGGCGACATACCGGCCAAGCAGTGGGCATGCTCCCTGCTTTCATGCCAAACAGAGAGAGAATTAATTAGAAAACAAGACAAGGAGAGTGTGGAAGAAAGAACAAAAAACAAGAGAGAAACAGTGTACAATAAAGAAACAAGCTTGACGTGCAAGCAACAAAATAACGGCAATACGCATTAGCGATAATTGAATTTGTCTCTTTATTTCGCCACTATTCAGCCGTGTAAGGGAACAGCGTGAGAAACGTATAACAGCGGGAGCAGCAAGGCAACAACAGCATGCGTATATACATTCACGTAAAAACATACACGATTTACTTGCAATTGGATCTGGCTTGTCTGTAGTGTATACGCACGAGACAAGTCGTATTTTTGTTTTACCGTCTGCTTTCGCAAGAATCGTTTGTATCCGCAAAAAAAAGGATTTCTTTGAAATCGTTTCACACAACTCATTATTTAAATTATGTTTCTCTTGTGCCGAAAGACCAATCCTATCTTTCTCCCTCTCCCTGTGCCGAAGTACTATAGAAGTATTATTATTATTATTTTTTTAATAGTAATGTTTATTTATGCATTATTATTCAGTATGATTATTATTATTATTATTATTATTATTATTTAGGCGTAGCAACACTGACATAACTATATCGGTTACATGCGACATTGTAACGTAACCTGCAGAGTTTTCTAATTGTATCTATGTTCCCTTAAACTCATCTTCCACTAAATAGATGACACAGGAAGACCTGCCACCAAAAACTGTCAACAATAAACCCTATATATATATATATATATGAAATGATGTAGAATTGAGTGTTGTTCATCTTTTATTTAACTTTAACATATACAGGCATAGGCGCGCTCATCTTGCGCCTCCGCATTGCGTAAGTTCGTACACATCTGCCATTATTTTCACACGTATGCGAATTTAAGCCATGTATGTATACGAGCGGCGGATTTTCGACAGTACCTGCCACCACAACAAGTTGTTACATTAAAGTACGCGCGTGTTTATCTAGCCTCTTCTCACGCAGACAGACATACGACGAAATCTATCGTCTCGGACACTCCCTTTTATCCGTTGACTTCATTATCAGTCCTTATTAGGAAAGGCGTTACGCATCACAGCTGCTACTACCCTTTGTATTTTGTTTTTTAATTGAATATATGTTACAACCATTTTCGGCGGAACTACTTTCGTTTTACTTCGTAAAGGGAAACTACTTACCCTTTGTACTACTACAGCAACTACTACTACTACTATTACGACTACGACTTCACCTGCTACTGTAACGTGAAGTTCATCTGCCTTAAAGTGCGCTAAGCGTAATGAGTGCGATCGACGTCTAAGTGAGAGTGTGTGCGCTGGCGGACGCCTCCTGACCATACTCACTTCAAGAAGCAGCAACCAACGCATATGTACAGTGCTAACAACAAATTGACCAACGAATTCACTGGTGAACACCGTCGAAACACAGGCGACAGAGAGTGAGCAGAAGTAGTTTCAGAAAGTTACATGGCGGCAAATACAAACAAACGTAGCTAATCATTGCCACAGCCCCGTTAGCAACGTAATGCAGTGGGGTATTGTTTAAAGGAGGGTGAAGCCCCATCGTGGTAACCATTATCATCATCATGACCATTGTTCATGGATTAATTGGACAGTTAGCGACACCGACGTATTTACAGAAGTGACGTGTGCGTGTATGTACAGGTATGTATATGTATATATATATATATATATATATATATATACATATATGTATATATATATATATATATGACCCCACAAGACGACTTGTCTACAGATGTACATGGTGCTATACATTTGTCTGCTTGTGACCACTGGCCAAACATAAGAAAGCACTCAACACCAAGAGCTACGTTGTTTCAGCCCGCCGGCAGTGCCGACGACGACAACGACAACGACGATCATAAAGACGACAAAAATGGCGACGAACTTCGTGGCGGGGCGTGCAAGTGCTGATTTCGTAACGGTTGTAACGTGGTTCGTTTTCCCTTTTTCTTGTATTCGTCGTCCCTCGACAATCGATCTGATCAATCGACAGCCCGACCCCGCTCGATTGCTATTCAACAGATCAGAAACGTGGCAATGCCGACCACAACAAATAACAACGCCAGGTGGCCTCGAGACAACAGCAACAAAACAATCACAGCAACAAACAATCACAGCAACAATGCCAACAATCACACCACCACCACCACCAACAACAATAACAACAACGACAACAACAAAAACAATCGTTTTTGCCGTAAAGCGTTCTTGAAGATGCACGTCTTCATCACGGCAAGACATTGCAGACCAGCGGCTGGGGCGTCTGCCAGTCACAAAACGAGGTGAGATTGGACATACGACTCCCACACTAGTAGGATAATCGCACAGCAGCACATAGAGACTCACACCGAGATTTACATATGTGCACCAGTGGATACCAGCAGAAGCCGAGATACAGAAGAAGAGAGAAATACGACGTGGGAAACTAATGATAAGCAGTGTGTCGCAGTCGAGAATAGGGTTTGGACTTATTTGAAGCATTTAAATTGCATCTCTCGTTTCGTTATGCTTTCTGCACTACGACGGGCCAGTAATAATGTATGTGGGCTCTAATATAGTATTCTGCTCTCTGCACAGGCGCGCACTTCTTCTGATAAGTCTGATTAAGCGTGGGAACGTTTTCAATATGCATGAGTGGAACGACGTCGTTTTGTTGCTGAAGGGTTTTTTCTTAAAGTAAATTTTAGGTATGTTCTCTGCATTTAAAAGCAGTAACCAGGCGCCTGCACCTCGTAGTGCTAATTCGTTCTCAGCCAGTCCCAAAAAATAGAAGAAGGCTGGATCGTGGTCACTCAAATAACAAAAAACAATGCATAAACCAGCCGCTACCAACGGAACACGAGACAAAGATACATAAGTAACAATATATATATATATATATATATATATATATATATATATATGTGTGTAGATAAGCATACATATACTATATATAAACATTTAAATGTACACACACACAACATGTGTATTGAAAAAAATATATGTACATACGTGTATACGAGTGTGACCAACAAACACAGATGCGCAATATTGGCACACTTAACGTTTAACCCACGAGGTTGTGCAAAGATTATACATGATGAAACAACATCATGAATACGGGTACCTCTGACGTGGGGCGCATTACTAGCGTGTGTCTTTGTAGAAGGAGTTGTTGCTGTTGTTGCTGTCATCGTCGTCGTCGTCGGTGGGGCACAACGGAACAACGGCCGCCCACTTAGATCCAGAACGTCGTGGCCGCGGTCGGAACTCGCTCGCGAAGTCGAAGTCTCGCCGAGAGTTTTCGCTTACCCTTGAGGACGGTCTGATGGAGTTCACTGGCGGCTACCTGTTCGCGAAGCGGAACCCGTTTGGTTTGCGAATGGTTTGGATTGTGGTGGTGATGGTGGTCCGTTACGAAGACAACGGCGTCGTTGTCCGGCCGTGTATTGTGACTCAACCGCTGGCCCGACATCGAATCTTCGTAGTAGTGGTGGGGGTGATGGTTGTTGGCGGTGTGGTGCGTCGAGGCCGACGATGCGCCCTCGCGATGATTGGGCTGGACTACGAAGTAGCGTTGCGGCCAGTGGACTACCGTTTGTGCAGTACGATCAGAGGCCGAATGAGCCTGCCCGGATTCGGCCCGATCCGCGTCTGCCCGACCTACACGATGATGTTCAGACTGAAAGGAGACGCGCTGCAAGCTCGATTCGCGCGGGTAGGCGATGTGCTGCGTAGGTTGGTGGTGGTACGTGTAGTCGTCATGACGCTGTTGGTGTTGTTGTTGTTGTTGTTGTTGTAGTTGTTGGTGTTGCTGCTGATCCTGGTGTATCGAGTGATGGCGCATCTGCCTCTCCGGGTCGTGATGGCTGTAAACGTTGTTATAATCGTCACCATTGTTGTTCTTGTTGTTGTTGTCGTCGTTGCTGTTGATGTTCGTTTTTCCATTGTTGTAATGATTGTTGTTGTTGTTGTCGTGGTCGACGGCGTCATCCCGGTGCCCCATCGGCGGCCGCCTGTACTGTGCCGCAAGCTGCTCGGGATGGCCAGCGATAGGCTGAACGGGCGCGTCACGATCAACCGGTCCTCCGAGGTGATGCTGTCGCTGGTGAGAGGCGGTTTCGGCGCGCTCCTGGAAGTGTCTCGACGACGGGACGACAGGCGCACGGACGTCAACGCCTGGCCGCGTCAAATGTGGCGAGTGTTCTTTGTGCTCTAGTGCTCTGCCAGCGGGGGCCGCCGGCGTAGCTCCCACTGCTTCCCCCCCTGCTTCTGCTCCTGATGTAGTCAACGACATATCCATAAGTCGGGGCTGATTCCGCAAAACGGACTGCGGGTGAACGTGTTCCAAGACGTGCTGTTGCTGCACCTCCTCTTCCTGATGTTGTTGTTGTTGCTGTTGATGCTCCCGGTGCAGCTGCTCTAGTTGATGATGATGATGATGCTGTTGTTGCTGTTGCTGCTGCAGCGGTAGCTGCTGCTGATGTTGTTGTTCTTGTTGTTGTTGGTGTTGTTGTTGTTGGTCTTGCTCGTCCTCTTGCTGTCCATCCGCTTGCAGGGATTGCAGCGACTGTTGATACTGCTGTATTTGTTGATGCTCTTGCGCCTGGCCTTCAGAAGCTGGGGCTAGCGGTGCCTCCGCCTCGGGCTCCGCCGCCGACACCACTTCATGCCGAACAAGCTGATCCATTTTGTCAAAATCCGACTGTATTTGAGCCGACTCGATTTCCCGCTCGATCATCTCGCGTTGTCGCGTCAGCTCGCGGTGTCGATCGATCGCCTCCTGGCGTGCCGAGATGGCCCGATAGTCGACCGGATCGAGGTAGCGGGCGGCGAGCTCCTTTAGTCCCTGCATTTCGAACGAGTTCGTTGCGCCGCCGGGCTGCACGTAGGTGGGCGTCAGATATGTCTGCAGTGGCTGGTGTGGCACCGCAGCGGCAGCGGGACGACCGTTGTAGACCGAGTGCGGATAGTTGACGTAGTTCGGTAGCCGGTCGTACTGCGGGATCGTATGATAGACAAACGGCGTCGTACGGACGACGTGCGCCGAGCTGGCGGCGATGGAGGTGCCGGCCATCGTCCCCGCCATCGCCGACCCTGTCGACGCCTGCGCGTGGATCGAGCCGGACGCGCTCATTGGCGAGTGGTGGAATACGAACTGTCGTGGAGCGGCCACAAACACCGGCCGGGGTCCTGTCGCGTCCGCTCGGAGCGGATCGGCCAGCCAGCTGTTGGAGGGCGCCGCCGCCACCGCTGCTGTGTGTGAGCCACTCGGGCCCCCGGCACGCTTCTCCATCAGCATGACGTGACGAACGCTGTCTCGGATAAGGTGGTGGGCGGCCGACTCGAAGGCGGCAGCGTGTGACGTTCGCACGGGCGCTGACCTAACGACAGTAGTACGGCTGCTTGGAAAAGCCGCCCTTGCCGCTCTCGCAAAGTGCGTCGAGAGCGTCGCGCCGGGCACGTTCTGGTGCTGGTGGTGGTGGTGTTGGTGCACGGCGGTGACGGCAGACGCCACGCCATGGCTATGCCGTTTCAAGGCGGTTTCGCGCGCAGTTGACGCTGCGTGAGCACGTGCATGATTCGTGGATTCGTGGATATTTGCACCGATGGCACCCGCCGCCAACAGCGCTACAACGTGGCACCACCACAGCCACATTGTTCGTCGACTGACCCCTGATGCCTGAAGTCCGTCAATATTTAACCGGGGGGGCAGTGGGAGAAGACAGGCAGACAGGCAGACATACAGACAGTTGCCCCGTCGGTCGGTCGGTCGGTCGCGCGCTGTAGGAAAGATGCGGTACGGGCGACAACCAAAGTCCCGCATAGACGTGCAGGCAGGAGGTAGTGGCTACCCACCCACCCACTCACTCACTCACTCACGTGTGAGAGAGAGACAACGTCCAACATGAGTGGACCAACCACAGCAGCAGCAGCAGCAACAACAACAACAACAACAACAACAACAACAACAACAACAACAACAACAATAACAACAACAGCAGCATCAACCAAAACAGCAAGACGAGTACGGCGGCCAAGAAGCCGACGAAATTCAAACGAACAGACGTTGTATCACTGCCGCCATCATCATCATCATCATCATGCTCGTCGTCATCGTCACCAGCAGCAGCAGCATCATCATGAAACCAATGGTAAAATCATGCGATTGTGCCGCGACTGGTGTCTGGTGCAGACCCGCGCGGTCACCTGCCGGCACTGACGTAAACCAAGCGTACGCTGTAAGCGGGTGGTGTGAGACGTAAGAAAACGCGGGAGGGAAAGTGAATTGCCCAGTTATATAACAACATTAGCTGCAGCAGCAGAGGCAGCAGAAGCAGCAGCAACAACAACGACGACTATGCACAACAACAGCAACAACAACAACAATAGCGACAGCATCCACAACATCAACAGCCTCAGTAACAACTATTAAGACGACAACAACAACAACAACAACAACAACAACAACAACAACAACAACAACAACAACAACAACAACAACAACAACAACAACAACAACAACAACAACAACAACAACAACAACAACAACAACAACAACAACATAGACTATGCACAACAACATCAACAACAATAGCGACAGCATCTACAACATCAACAGCAGCAGCAGCAACAACTATAAAGACGACAACAACAACAACAACAATAACAACAACGCCAACAACAATAACAACAACGCCAACAACAACAACGCCAACAACAACAACAGCGCCCCTGCGACGTTAGGAAAGGCCAAGGAATGTCAGAAAGGGTCAGCATGACCGGCGACGCCGGGTCGACCCATCGCGTGGACTTCGACTTCGCGGCTTCGGCCGTGGGTTCGACTACGTCACAGTCAATACCGGTCAGTGACGATTCTGTGAGTCGACGCAGGCATAGCCGTATCGCCGGAAATCGTAAGAAGTTCACGCGTCTCGCTGGATAATCGTCATGTAACAAAATGTAAATAAAGATAAACCAAGAGGAGAGCGCTGAACCACGGTAAAGAGCCCGCAGTCGGTACGCCCGGTCATTAACACGCACGTACGCGTATATATATATATATATATATATATATATATATATATATATATATATATATATATATATATTTAAATATATATATATATTTTTAAATACATATATCTACTCATCACCGTTGTTTATTCAGCTGCGCTAACGGCGTGGGTCGTCCAATTGGTGTTCAAATTAATGACCAGCCGCATAACGACGCAGCGACCAAACAGCGGTATGAAGGGTCGGTTGGGGTGAAGGTAGGATGTTGTCCGGTCAAAGAGCGGCGTGTGATGTCTGCCAGCATATCTATTAGCCGCTCTAGGGCTACTTCCGCTGTCAGGCTTTGGGCATTGAGCGAAGGTCCGGCAAAAGTAAGGCGCTGTGTCATGAGTTCTGCTACAATTTTCGAGTTTAACTTCACAACTTGGCATATCGGATCTTAGATGGCTTAGTGGCAAAAGCCTTTGCCTTGCATTCGGGAGGTTCGAGACCCAGACCGGCCACTCCTAAATTGGTTTTCATGGTTTCCAATTTAAACCAGGTGAATGCCGGAGTGGATTGAAAATCGACCATAATCGAAAAAAAAACGGGGACCACAGATGTCTCAATAAAAAGAGATAGTGCATTACCATCCAACCCCCATGCTAAAAAAAAACAGTCTGTTTTTTTCGATTCACAGTTCAGATCTCTCGACTGCGACTCCTCATGTTGGCCTTCATCGTCGTTCATATTTTCCTGTGTCCTCTTCTATATCAGACGAAAGCCGCTTAATAGTAGAGCGATGTAGATGGAATCGTCGGGATTAGTCTTGAGGACAAAAACTAGCAATACCATCAAGCGGATAGAGTAACAAAATACAACCTGTTTGCGCGGTCCCACTTGCCGATGGTTGAGTAATAGCTACGAAGTTGATGCAAACTCCAAAATGTGTCAGACCTCACATTCCGATGCTATATCGGAATATTGGGCGCAAGTAATGATAAGTACTAATATTTTCAGAACATCGATTACAATTACCAAGCAACAAATGCCTGGGTATCATATTATAAAAATCTGTCATATCTTATTATACGACCTGTAGTATACCGAGCAACGTAGCCCAATCAGAAGAAACTAGTGCGACTTAGAGATGTCCCACGCAGCGGGCTCTGCCCACGCGGCGTGCAAAAGTACAGCTTAGCAACAACATCGAACGTGCCGCTAAAAACTTTTAGAGTACTGAACGCCATTTTGCAAAATAATTAAAAACATTATTATTGCAATAGACGGCAACATACATTTCAGGATAGTGGTAGACCAAACAGCTAATATCGCGCTAGGGATCGCAAAGTAAGTACGTAGCTGTTATGCTCTGCAATCGAATTAGCGATTTGCCGATCAGGATCTAACAATAAACAAACAGATCGACCGAGAGGTCATCAAATTCGGAGAAAGATACTGACTGGCAAGCAGCAGCGACAAGCTCGAAGCCAAAGAAACACCTCGTAACATACTTATGTCGGCTCATCCATCTACGTAGGTGTCAGCCTGTCCATGGCAGGAGTTTCGTTTAGTCGACATTGTGACGGAAGATCTTACGAAAGCTCTAGCAGCATCGACATGAACGGCAGCCCCTTCAACCTCACATGCGGCATTATAAAACCACCTCAACGCTAGTGACTTGGCAACACTGGCAGCAGTAAAGCCAAACCTGCGTTCTCAAGCGGGCACTGAAGGTACACGGCACAGCGCGGCAAACACTTGTCGAAATGTCACTATTTACTGACGAACACCTTCGAAAAGTCTTTACGATATCAACAAAAAGACGACTTACAAATTGTTCCGCCGGAAAAGGAGAGTTTAAGTTGTCAGACATTACACTACCGGTTCCGTTTGACGGCCGCAATTGTTAACGACAACTCAATGCAATTTATTATTCGCTTGACATGTGTACCTAGATGCACATGTCACTTTTTTTTCAACTTTAGTGGCGCTTAAAACAAAAGTAAAGTAAGCGGGCATATTGAGAGGGTTCTTTCAACAATCCTTGTGGCGACATAATCGCTGACTCTCAGCGGTATGTATAGTTTAGCATCTATTCGTAATAAGCGCCGCTCAAATAAAGTTAAATCAACGACAGGATCCGGACCGGCGGCAGCCCGGTAGATGACAACCATGACTAGCGCACAAGCTCCATAAACCACTCCGCCACAATATATATATATATACACATATATATATATATATATATATATATATATATATATATATATATATATATATATATATATATATATATATATATATAATTATTTCACCAAACTTTATATGCATACGTTATGTAACGTCTGCGAACACTTGTATGTACATATAAATATATTTATCAATTTCCTTGTAATGTTTTCACTTGTTTCCGTGCGTTCTACAAAAGAAGCCATTGTCGAATCCGAAGAAACCGATCATTGCCGTTGCTGTTGTTGTTGTTGTTATGGCTGCAGTTGGTCCTGTTGCTGTCAGTTGTCAGCGAGGCTCTTATCTGGTTGTTACCGCGCGTTTATTGGCTAGCTGGTTACGATGTACAGCCTTCATTGGGCTGCGCATAGGCAAAGGAATCGTCATTCATTCGCTCATCGATCGCACGGGACGGTAGATCGGCAGTAGAGCGCGAACTAGCCGCAAGTGTCTCGTAAGCAAACAGCGATGCCCCCCCCCGTTCAACAGCAACAGGCTTCGACGGATCAGGAAGTCGCGCTTAACATAGCTGCCGCAAAGGTCCTATTGCTATATCAGTTGTTTTTTTATTACTTTGTCGTTGTTGTCGTTGTTATTGATGGTTCTGTTGTTGTTGTTATTGATGGTTCTGTTGTTGTTGCTATTGATGGCTCTGTTGTTGTTTTTGTAGTCTTCACTACTTTTTGTGCTATTGTTGTTGTTGTAGCTGTTGTCGTTTATGTCGTAGGTATTTGTGTCGCGTCAATACTTACGCCGCAGTTGGTGTAACAGTTGTTGCTGCGGCCGGCGTGAGAAGTCCCGTTTCTGTTCTTGTAACTATTGTTGTTGTTGATGCCATTGTTGTAATTATGCGTTCGTCGTTGTGTGACAGATGGAGAATAGTGTACCGAAGAGGACGAGAACAACCGTGACAGCAAGGGCCAACGTACGAGGTCGCTCACGCTCTGCGTGACAATTAAGGGCAGCTTAGCTTATTCATATGTGGCGACGTGGTCTAGGGGAGGACTAGTGCGCTAGTCGTGGTTGTCATCTACCGGGGTGTCGCCAGTTCGATCCCTGTTGTTGATCGAATTTTCTTTGAGCGATGCTCATTGAGAATATATGATAAACTATACCGCTGAGAGTCAGCGGCCATGCTGCCACAAGGACTGTTGGGAAAACCATAGATATCACAACATGTCCGGCCCTCGGTGCATAGAAGATACACCTCAGATTAAGTTTCAAGTCCGTGGGGGACGGGGATAGTCTAGAATTCAAAACAATCTCTTTGAAAAAAATATTTTTAATTCTAATTCCCTAGCTTAATCCTATATCGCTAGCCTGGGAGGCGTTAGAGTCTAGGGAATGTGTTTGAAATCCTTATTTAGTCAAACGAGGCTTTGAATTCATTCCAGACGACACAAATTCCAGGTAGTTAGATGGGCATGCAGACAGTAGATGCGCGTCATCACGACGGCTACACCTACTGTATTTTGGCGTCGAGTCACTACACTGGTCATAGCCCTGCGGCTCACTATATTCACAGACGACCATCGTCAACGGTATCAAGCCACATGTCACGCCGCCTGCGGACTTAGCCGACTTCCCCCAATCGGTTCCCCGACTATTTATTAAATAAAACAAAACAGAACACGTCGGACGCTGCTAATGTGACACATCACTGTCATCAACAACGTTTTTATGTAGTAGTAGTAGTAGTAGTAGTAGTAGTACCTTGTAAGGACAACAGACTGACGGTTAACTTCTAAGGAGCAGTGTACGAGAAAGAGAAAGAGAGATAGAGAGAGAGAGAGAACTATCCATGATCCTAATAATGCGGCTGCTGTTTCTGCTTCTCAACCGTATCATTCAGTGGCTTTGTTAGCCAATATGTTAGCCGCGTACCGTCATTTCCCTACCGGCATTTGTGGTTGTCAAATCCCTCGCTAGCAGTGCGTGTGTGTTCCGGCTCTTCGCATCCTTACTTCCATCCACAGGAGGATCGTGTTTATGGTCGACCCGACGAAATACAACCGATCGCTCTTCTTTTATGCGGACTTATGAGCTTTCAGTGCAGTCAGCGTAGACAGGCAGACATACCGACAGACAGACAGCCGATGTCAAATTCGATTGCAGCCGCTGGAAGAACGAACGAAGCCCAGCCGTAACAGCTCCCGACCATAGAGGTCCGCAGCGTAGCTTTGACACAGCAGGATCTACACAAATTGAATACTGCCTGCCATTCATATAGATATAGCCGCTGACAGATTGGCCACCTCTGACAGTTGACCGGGTCGATGACAGGCTTGACTCTGATTATTGTGGCACTTTGAAGTACAATCTGCTCGACGTAGTACGTATGGCACGGTGACGTACAAGTATCACATCTAATCGTAAAAACATCGCTGCTAACCTGCAGCTTGACTGGAACGGGAAATAAATCAGAAGCTGGCTATGTGGGCTTCGTGATGCTCAAACTTGTCAAGTTTATCAACCGCCCAAGACCACTCTGAAATGGATTGTTGTACAATTTGGTATATATATATATATATCATTGATCATTGTACCATTCAGGAATCTATATATTGTGTTGACCGCACAGACAATACGGTTTACACTAAAGCGTGCTTTATTATTGGTCATCTAGTTATTGCACCTCAGGTAACTAAGCGAGCAAACCAGGCTCGCTGATCAGAGCTCGATGAACCAGTCGCCTGATTGGAGATCACCCAAATGCTTCCTTCGTGTTCTACCAGATTTTCTTAGTTTGGCGCATAAGCGTCATTCGTCATTATCTTTCTGCTGCTTAGCAGATTTGACTGGCATAACTTTAAACAATGCAGACTCCCGATATATATATGTAGTTGTATACATAATTAAACAAATAAAATATGGGTCAATATCAACATGACTAAATGTATTTTTGGGATAACTATGACTCTCTTACCGGCCTGGTCTGCTGGTGCGCGACTTCCGCGCGCTGCGGGGACTGGCCCCTAGGTAAGTTAGTCAGACGGTACAAATTCCCAATAGTAACACTCCTGTGTGTTGACGACTAACCGGGGGGCAAGGCATACGATTGAGATTGGGTGTCAACGAATTTATATTGTCATCCTGTCGTGGCCCATTCGAGGGCTGTTAAGGCTATTGCCAATACGGGGGGACTGTGCTGCACATGGACCCCCGGGCTGGACGGTTAATGCCCCGGGTGACACCCGGTGGTACCGTCCGGGACGCCTGCTGCCTTGGCTTAATAGGCAAAATGAGTGAGAAGTGGCCACATGAAAGCAGACCACCGGCCGAGAGGACCTTCTGGCCCCGTATTTTACGGGGAACCCCTGCGCTGGAGTGGGTCAAACTCCCCTTCGGGGGGGCGCGTAATATTCTGGTGTGTAACGCGGAATCGCGAGGTGAACGCGTCTAATCGGTACGGTGGAGTAGTGTGGTACCCCCATTCCGAACCTCGATAGGGGGGAGGGTGGGGGAGCTGCTGGCCTGTCTATTCGGGCTGGCGGGCACTCCCGTCGGAGGCTCGCGCGTATTAAATCGCGGGCGGCGGGAGTGTAAGTATTTCTCTCTTTTAGTATTTTTGGGACTTTGTTTTGTCAGGCGTTAGAGTATTTAGCTTTTCTGATCGTCAAACGAGCAGCTTAACGTATGTCATGGAACGCTTCGTCTCTCACGTGCTTAAATAAATCATTCCACAAAAAATGTGAAGGTTAATTTCATCCCTAAGGATTGTTGACAGACAAGTACCAATCGAAGGCCGAAATCATGAACCCACTTGTTCAGCGTAATGAACTCATTCTGCATAGGATTTGCCGCATATAGCTATAGAAGCAAGTGAAATTTGCGTTGGCCTTTGGCCTGCTCACATCGATCCATTGGCTTATGCACCAATACAGAGTAAGGATATTGAGGACACCAGTGAGGGTTTCGAAGGATTTCCTGAGGTTCTATCCGTCATTGCGCGTACGCAAGATTGACGCTATCGCCTTCGTTATACAGACGTTTTGATGTGGTTCTGCCCCACGCATCGGCGTTAGCCTCTCTGAAGCTTGCCAACTATCAACACGCTCCTAATGACAAACTACACAATAACAGATACAACCAGGCCAATCAAACAAAACATTCTAGTCCGGTGGCGTGGCGCGTTCGCCTGTACCTTGCAATCGAAGGGGACACATAGGTGCGCGGGTTCGAGCCCTACCGTTGCACATTTGTATTTATGGGGGTCCTTCTATGAAGCAATGCGAAAAACAGTTTCGTGGACGCTAAATCTTGGCCAAAGGTCAGCGTCAAAAAGTTTAACTTTTAATTAACGAATACAACAACACACGGAAGTTATCCGTTTTTAATTTTGTTCGGTCTCATGATTTCATTAGTGCTGGTGTCAACCTAATCGGTCAAGATTAATCGGAGTCAAGCTAGTCGCGTTGTGCTACATTAAGTCAGTAGAACTAATCCCTAGCAGCGTTACCCAGGTGTCTGATCCTTTGGCTATTATTGGTTCGCTGTCTATCATGACAGGGGGACATTTCCTATATTACTATGTTTAGTATATTTAATTGCCGGGAGAAGAGAGAGAGAGAGAGAGAACGAGATATAGAGGAAGCTATAGGGGCCGCACGTACTTTTAGACACGCCTATGAACACGAGTCAGCTCAATAATGTGGCAATCTTGGCAATTGTTTAGTGTATTACAGGTATAAAGGCATGCATGGGGTTGTTGTTGGTGCTACAAGCGCCGTCCTTTGTTCTAAACCAGAACCTGACACCCTGTGAGACGCAATAGTAATAAAATACGACAGGTGATAACAGCAGTGACAAATGCTAAATGCGGCCACTATTCGTTCGATACGGTGATAACAAAACGCAAAGTGATCTTGTAAAGTTCCTAAAATGGCCCCCTCCTGCAGAAGATGTTATATTACGCCGAATGCTGTTAATCTGCATCGTCGTTGTCAACTTTATTCAACAACAACAACAACACACGTGTACTATCTGTATCACAGCTTACGGGCTCAATGCTTATCAATCGTGTGTTTTTAATGTGCGAAAGAACAGTCGTAGAAGCCAAATAATGCGTATTCGTAAATGTATCGCTAGAATTGAGATCATCAATAAACCGTTTGCCTGGCATGTGGACAGAAAATTACACAACAAGGCGTCTTCGCAGGATTCCCGCCATGCCGGCGTTCTCCCACCCTTTGTTTGGCGAAGAAAGGCGTTTTCCTATTCAGTCATGACATGATTGAATTGTACTAGCAAATGCGCCACGAATTGTAACTGAACTATCTAATCTGATTTGCAGCGGCCGACGACAAAGAAAGACAAGACCTAGTGTTATTTGTGGCTTCTAAAAACATTGAGCTGCAGCTGGCCGCTCGCTCCTGTACGGGGCATGCCCTCTAGTATGCAATGCCAGCCACATTAGATAAAAGACGGGAGAACAACATTGTCCTGTAAACCTGAACAAGTATGAATGCAGGCGTTGTTGAATTTTATCGCTTTCTATATTGGCACATGCGTTAGAGCCCACAGCACGTAACGTGTCGCTCGTTCGGATGCAGGACTCTCAATGTAGGTAACTAGGCATTCTCCTAGAACCTTTCATGCGGGACGACCAGCGTACAGCCCTCTCGGCAAACAGTCTTTGCTTATCAATGACAAACGCCAGATCCATTAGTTTCAATAAGAGACGGAGCGCTGTTCCTGTAGCCGGCAGAGGCATTCATCATCGCCGAAGACAATGTAGTTGAAGCGACGTTGAGGTGAGAAACGACAGGTTCTAACACCGTAATCGAGGACAGAAGAAGCCTTTATCATTAGCGCAGAATTCAAATGTATATATATATATATATATATATATAGATCAAAATGTTTGTTGAATAGAATACAAACAATAGACGGACATGGACCAAGGTCCTTTTATTGTTCAGTATAGTCCCCCGACGCTCAGCATTTCTAGTCCAGATCCTCAATAGCCTTTATACCAAGCAAAGCCTTCAGAATATTTAGACCCAAAACACTCGTACACGGCGCATATCATATTATTGTTTCTGGAGTATCTCTTCTGTCGGTGAGGTATTCCTTAAGGTTTTCAAACAGATAATACTCGTACGAGACCAGCTCTCGAGTACGTGGGGGATGCTCGAGATTGATTTGGAACTTGCGTTCGCGTAATTTGGTCATGGCAAAGAGAGACGTGTGGGCGGGCGCATTATCGCAGTGCTATGGTGCGTGCTGTCAGCTGGCCCAGGCTGCTGCGTAGTTCCCCCAGTTGTTGTTCTTCCTGAAGAAAGGTAGAAAATCACAAAATATATTTTGCATCCCAGAAAACGATTCACCAAAAAGTTTCGCCGCGTGAGGTTTACTACCTGGTGGCATCTTCCCGTTCTGAAGTGAAGTGGTGAATCCAGGGTTAACATACGAAGCGTACGCCATCATTAGCGACGATATTAAGAACACAATAAGCCGCCGCAGGCGATCAATGTTTACAGCGTTTGTGGATTTCACACTTGGCAATACTGCCCTCTGGAAACTGGTAACATATGGGGCAGTTACGTTTTGTCAATCGCTATCGGCGACTATTCTCAAAGAGGGCTATCTAATACAGGCCAAACACCCTACATTTGAAAAAACAATGGGGCTGCATGGGGCGATAACCTTTGCTCAGGTCTGTTTTCTGTAATTGTCAGTGACTTACTAGCAATTGTAAATTGTGTAGAATTTGTCAACCTTTCATATGTGGGCTCGGAATTTATGGCACCTTGTTCTCCAGAAGTATAGCTAATAAAGCCCGGAAAGCGCTCATTGTCACACACTCAATTAATGAGCCGCAGCTTTGTTCACTGCGTACGGCTTTTTATTTGTTTGACCTGAATGCTGCCCCTACAGCAAGTGTTGCGATTAAGACGGTCCAAATTCATCTCAGAGCCTTGAACTTTAAAGAACTCGATCGCGTGAAGGCACTTTTCATAGAAAACCTCCAGGGCCGCATTAATCTGCGCATTTGCTGAATTGGAAAGTTAAGATATGTTACGTTGACATAAACTTTGGGACCCCTAAATATATATATATATACAGGGTGCCTCAGCTAAATCGAACTAAACGTTATCGCCCGTTTCGCAATTTGTATATAAATGAAAACGAATATTTCCGTCCATTTTTTTTTTACCTGCCGTTAGGTACACTCCTGAGGAACATTTTTATTCAATGTAGCCACTACCAGCAGCAATTACACTTTCAATTCTGGCGCAAAAGCGCCCGCAGGCCTTCTTCAAAGTTAGCGGATTGAGATTCTTGAACGACTCGACAATGGCTCTGCGTAGCGCTTCTGTGTTTGTATGTAGAGACTTGTTAGTCTCTTTCTCAAAAACGCCCCATACATAGAAGTCCAGGGGATTCAAGTCTGGACTGCTAGGGGGCCATATCGTTTTGTCCCAGAACGCCGTCATGTTGGCCCGTAGCCAATCCTGGACGAGATTACTGGTGTGGGCGGGAGCGCCGTCTTGTTGAAAGACATATTGTCTTCCATTGGACACTCTATCAATCCATGGTTTTACCACGCTTCGCAGAACACGTAAATACACTTCCTTTGTTACGGTTTCGTGTCTGTCAAAAAAGTGTGGGGGCATCACGTCTCCTTCATTCGACACAACACTTAGGACGTGCACACTGGCAGGATGTTTGGTTCTATGCACGATTGGTACATCCTCAGGGTTCTTTGCGAGCCACCGGTAATTTTTCGGGTTATGTTTTTGGTCAATGGTGAAGATTTTTTCGTCGGAGAAGAATCGAAGATGTCCCGCCATTTCGTGTCTCAAAAACGTGAGGATGAGATGGCAGCAAGTTATCCTCTTATTTATCGCGGCCTGAGACAACATCTGTCTGACTTTAAACGTGTAAGACTTGTAGCGCAGTTCTTCGTTGATAATCCGACGCATAGAACAATCACTCATATTAAATTTGATCGCTAAACGGCGCATCGATAGACTTGGATTCTTAAAAACGCAGTTTTGCACCATTTTGATCACTTTTGGTGTCCTCACTTCTCGTCGGCGGTTGTGAGTCTTCCTTCCAGGTGTTGCACCACCTAGCCCTGTCTCTTCTGCATCTCTGTAGCGTTGGGCAATGCCGTAGACCGTTGCTCTTTTAAGTCCAGTAATGTTGATGATCTCGGCTGGCCGATGTCCGGCACGAAGCAATTGGATAACGGTTGCTCTTCGGTCATATTATGGACCCATGTTGCGGCGGCCGTCCATGATGACAATGTGTTCTTGTTCTATTGTGAGTGGGCTGTCTGCTAACGCAAACCGATCTGAATTAACGCATTCCGTCTTTGCTGGGTAGCCCGCCAAATTTTAGCAAGATTTAGCTGACGCACCCTGTATATATCATCAGCAATTTCTCGTAAATAAGTAATAGACCGATCGGGAGAAACAGTTAATGTGGGAGATAGTTCTCTTAAGCGGTTATGTCTACTACGTGCTTTATTAATCAAATTCCAGTCGTGTCGCTATGCAACGTGTCAAATCGCGTTCTGTAACTAGCAGTTCGAGCCAAGCGTAGGCCATGCTGACACCGCCTACGGTTTCTTAGATATATCTGTTTCAACGAACAAAATGTATGAAGAGCATAAAAACTTAAAATAATTGACCTTTTTGTGCTTTTAATACATTTTGTGAGCGTATCGAAAAAAAAGCGCCGCAACCCACGATATAATGAAAATATCCAATTTGGCGCGCTGCGTTTTGGTGCGCAACGGAAAAGGTGGTTCATACAGGTTAAGAATGATGTCTGGCAAAGCCTCATGAGCTGAATCGACATCGCATCGAATGAGACACACTAAGCCAGAATGCTTTGCTAACACAACTTAGAAAAAAAGTGCGCTTATCATGTGTATCATGCGCCCGACAAGGCACGGAAGATCCAACCTCGAACGAATCAAAGCTTTCGGCAGGAATAGAAACAAAAGCAGGAAGAAGATTAAAAAATAACAAGGTATTCAAAACTGTTGGTTGAAAAAGAGAAAATCGGCAGCAGTTACGGACCGCGATATGGTCAAAACGGGTGCGAGATTGTGGACGTGTATGTACACGAAATGTCAAAAAGATGGGCCAAATCCCTGCTCGAGAAGAAAGAGATATACCCTGTGGGCGGCTGGTTGGCATGTAAATTGACATAAGCATCATCAAGGGCTGTCGACGAGCCCGTGGTTGTGGTGCTGGTGGTGGCTTGGTGTATTCGCGTGCTCCTTGCGAGCGGAGGAGACACATAGGTGCACGGGTCAGTCAGTTCCCACTGTTGCACATTCGTATTCGTTGGGGTCCGTCTTATGAACCAATGCGAGAGCGGTTCCGTGGAGGATAAACGCTGAGATGCAGCTTGACAAAAAAGAAGCATCTTAAAAAGCCAGTCACGGAGATGAGGAAAACAGGGGAAAATGTCGTGCATAATATTAAGTAGATTTTCGAAGCAGATTACATTGCTCGAGTAGAAGTCAATTCTATAGCTTTCAAAATTCGTATTTTTTTTATATGAATAGTACACCTTACACGTTGTTGTCGTCGGCACTACTTAGCGCAAAGGGTGAAAAAACCCTGCAAGTTGAACGGACGAAAATTCCAGCTCCGTCTCCGAGCTTATTCTCACTTTAGTTTGACGCATGTAGGTCAAAGCCTTCATTTGAATTAGCCGGGGTATCGACATCCTTTAGCCATGTCTCGCTTACAACTGTAGCGTCAATACGGAACGCTTCGTCGCTAAGGAAGCTAATCAAATTCTCTAACTGTCCCAATTTTTTTAATACCTCAGGGCTACTATTTAGGCGTACAGTATCGTAAGTTTACTATTTTTTATGCGGAGATCGTCCCACACTTTACAGCCGCGAAGCTGGAACTTCTCAGAGAGTCACTCTAAGTGTGGTTCTTCATAATAATAATAAACTCCTCTTGAGGTAGTACCTTGTCGTGCCGGTCGTCTACATATAAGTCATCGACACGTTAAGTCATGGCTGGGGAGGGAGAGAAAAATTGAAAGGAAAGGAAAACGCTGTGAGCTTAATTGATTCCTCACATGTATTGAACCATGTGTAAATAAGGTCAAACGCTTTATATAAATATATATATATATATATAATATTTGTTTATATAAAACGTGAAATGCGCACCAGATTTTCACCGTGTTTACGTCAAAATATGGTGTGTTCAGAAAAGCAACGTTTACGTCTATTCGGTAATTGATGTCCGACCGTGACTGTTGGGCCAGGAAATTTTCACATGCATTTTATTCTGCAAAAACTGCACACAAACACACTAACGTCAAACAGAATTTATATTTATTTATATAAATAACAATAAATAAAAGTACATTTTTAATTGCGGTTCTTGATTGACCCGGTAAGATATCTCAATTCCGGAGGTTTTACTAGTGATCTTCACGAGGTTGACGGTGGTTGAATTAAGCTCACACCTATTAGTGTGCGGTTTTGCTCGACATAATAGCAACTGATATGCATAATCATTCAGCGAACTCGAAAGCATAAACCACTTCTGCGCAAGTGCCTGTTTAAAAGACAATATGCAACTGAGCATGTGTAAGTTTTATTAGTTGCTAAGCAAATTAGAACTTTCAATGTATAGTGTAGAAAAACACGAAGTCAATAATAATAAACTCACAACGGTTCTCTAGCATGTCCTCGTCTGTGCCTCTAACTGAATATGCTATTTCATAATGTACTACTATTGTAAATTTGAATATGACGTAAACCACATACTGTTCATGGCGACGCCTATGCACCTACTCTATTCGAATTGTAGGTACGCTCTAAACTGTAAAATTAATATAAATATGTCAAACCACGACACAACATTCACTAAAAGCAATCATTTGGAAACTTGCATTCATGGTTGGCACCAACAAAACCTCCAAGAAAACGTCAGCTACTACATAGCGCTTTGCTGCGATGCACGTTATTAAAGCCTGTCCTTAATTAAAGGAGCGCACCTCCCTGCGGTACAAGGACTACCGAGCAAGGTCATTTGGCGTTCAAATAACTCAGAAGCTCATGAGTCTGAGTTTAGAACTAAGAACTCGCCATCATTACACTAATAATTATGAATGCTTTGGCTACATGACGGCTTTGGAGAACGAAGGCGACAACATAGGTTGACTTTATTTTACACCTGACGAAGGCTAGTAAAACAACCGGGGAAGAAAGGTTTTGGCTCACAGAGGCTGGTCAAGACGAGCAACCACTGAGGGGGAAAGGGAGGTGGGGTTCTTTTCCCATCTAGATGCCTCACGGTGTGTGACCATGCCTTATCCAGTAGAACGCGATTTAAGTTATTACAAGTTAGTAGATAACACCTCTTCCACAATAAAAAAAAATTGTGCAGTCCCGAACCGAAAGAGGTAGAAGAAATTTTGGCAGTTTATTGTTTTAAAAGTCCCACATCAACCGCTGGCGGCTGTCAGTAGTGCATGCTTATTATGCATTTCCGAAACACCTACAGGACAATAAAGTATGTACAATTTATTGTTACCTCTGAAATAGACCAATTAGAAGGACAATAAAAGAGCAGAGCCCATACTTGTGAAAAATTGACTAATTTAATTCAAAAATAATATATATATATATATAGAAAATATTGTGACGATTTATTAATATATATATATATATATATATATATATATATATATATACATATATATATAGCGGCTACCAATTATGTGCATGCACATATCGTGGCCGTTAACAACACCGCGCTCCTACGCGACAGGTACGCCGAGGCATAACGTCATCGAAATACTGCAGCGTTCAGGCTAAGCGTTTAAGCGTGATGATCGCAACAGGTGCTTGCTGCAGTGGGAGCACAGGTGAGCAGCCAGCATGCATCTATTTGACTTGGCGGCTTTATCGTCGATCTGTCTCGTCTGCCGTCGGTTTTTGTGCGTTTTGTTTTTAGTGACTGAAAATCAGGTGGTGAAGCTCGCCTAGATCACCCGTCACGGTCGAGCATCAATGACCGGATAGTCGTCGGCGTACACATAAAACCCAACCTAGTAGCACTATTTCGCCACATTTCTCACGCTCCGCACCCCTTCTCCTCGCCTGTCTGTCACTCTTTATACGTATAAGCCGTTTTTATCCAATTCACTTGTTATCTCGACGCTGTCCGGTTTATACACACACACATATATATATATATGTATATATATATATATATATATATATATATATATAAATATATATATATATATATATGTGTCGTCAGCCTATGTCTATCTTGTGTTAAGGCAAGAGCAGCAGCATAAAAAAATTCAAGTGCCACACAATGCTCAGAAGCATCGCCGCCGGTGCAATGATGATATTGATAGTAATTATGATGGTGACGATGATACGAAGTTTCCCTTTGTTGCCGCAAACGGCGTTGCCAATTGGCCTCGCGTATCAAGACGCGCGTCTTGATCGACGCTTCGCATCACCATTGACCAGTGAGCAGTACGTAACCGCCAGACCAGACCATTCCGACAATCACGACGTTTTTGCGATTGTCGAGCAACGATCTTCAAGCGAATTAGTCGTGTACATCTCGTCTATCTGGACGCTTCGGTTGAACTTTGGCGCCGGCGGCGGCGGTGGCTCGTCGCAGACTGTCACGGGTCGGTGTCACTCAATCTGAGCCTACTATATATATATATATATATTTATATATATAAATACACACTAAGTCATCATATAAATAATAATAGCATGACAAATAGCAAAAACAATAGTAGCAATAATGACAGTAATAATAAAAAGAAGATCTAGAAGAAGAAGAATAAGAAGAAGAAGAAACAAAATGTAACGGTTATTAGTATTAGGTTTTCACTTGTATACATATGTGCAAGATGTATATGCTTGAGATATCGCTATGATTGTCTTCTGTCTGCCTCGTGTGTTTACTGTTCATATTTTACCCGTTTTTACTGCTGCTACTGCTGCTGCCGCTGTTGCCGCGGCGGCCATGGTTGTTTGGGCGATTTCCAATTATATGGATAGCACTTTCTAACGACATGACGCGCTACCAGCGCTGCTGAAACATGTCGTGTCATCACGATAGAAGTGCTGATCGCAAAAGCAACGGCTGAGGTTTTCGTCGTCGTCAGGGGCGGCATGGTTGTTGTTGCTGTTGTTGTTGTTGTTGATGGTTGTTGTTGTTGTTTTTGTTGTTGTTATTGTTGTTATTGTTGTTGTTGTTATTGTTGCTGTTGTTGTTGCTGTTGTTGTTGTGTTACTGTTTCCTTCACAGTATTGTTTTTACCACTTCTACTACTACTGCTACTACTGCGACAACGGCTCCTAGTATCACCACCACTAGAATGTGTGTCATGGCGGTTATCTGTCGATGTTGTTGTTGCTGTTGCTGTTGTTGTTGTGTTCGTTGTTGTTGTCGTCGGTAATGTTAGCATCATTGCCCATCTAATCTTCTTACGGGCGGTCGTTGTCTCTTGGTCGTGTTTTCTTGATGCTTCTGCTCGTAATTCAGATTGCAATCGTGGTGTCTTGCATCTTTTACCAGTAGCAGCAGCCGCAGTAGCCACAGCAATAACGACATCAGGTGTGCTACTCGCTGCTGGTTGTAGTAGATTATTAGCAACAACAGCAACAATAACAACAATTGTCGCATTGTAGCAATCATAGTACGAGAGAAGACGCCCTAGTGGTAGAAATTGCTGTGGTTGATAGTAGTATAATAATGAACAGCCGTGATAGCAACAACAACGAATAACAACAACAACAACAATAATAATATCAACAACAACAACGACGACAACAACAACAACGACAACGACAACGACAACAACAACAACAAAAACTACATCAACAACAACAACAAAAACTACATCAACAACATCATCTGCAACACCAACAAAGACAACACGAACGTCACGAACAAAAACAACAGGAACATCGCTAACAAAAACAACAAGAACGTCATCAATTACAGCAGCAACAACAACGCAGCAATAATGGTGAGGGAAGGCGTCCTAGTAGCAGTAGTTTGTTGGCGGTGTTTAATACCAGCATCAACAACAGTACCAAACCAACAACAACAGCAACAACAACCACAACCACCACAAGAACAACAACAACAACAACTAAAGTAAGAACAATAACAACAACAACAGAAGCGACAACAAGAGCGACATCTACCGTCGCGGCTCGGTGGTACGGGACGCTGAAGGCGCTGATCACGCTGGCTGCTGGGTGTTGTGATGGGGTTGTGGTAGGTCCGAGACAATCAAGACAATGATGCGCCAGCCACAAGAAGGTACTACTCCCGTTGTTACCACAGTGTTGCGTCAGTGCAGATCACTGCTGATGTTGCGGCTGGACCCTGCGACAGACAGACAGACAGACGGGCAGGTAGACAGACGAACCGATAGAGAGATTTTTCACTTACAGTTTGCTTGCGCTGCGGCTTGATTACACAGACAGAGAGAGGGGGGGAGAGAGAGAACGCGCGAGAGAGAGAGCGAATGAGGTAGGAAGAGAGACAGATAATGGGCTACCGTTCTGCTTCTGCCAGTGTCATTAGCACAAGTTGCTGGTGTGACAGATATCATGTGAGATCTAGGTGAGATTCACTTCATTATGATGGTATGCACACACAATGCGATGCTCATTCACCATCGTCACCGCTAGGTGGTGGCAGACGGCGTGACACCATGCGGTACATCGCTGTGTGCGTCAGGGGCCCAGGAATCCCATTTTCTCGCACGTTTTCATACACGTTGATGTCGGCAATGCGGATGGTCAGTGCTGTGCAGAGAGATCGCTTGGTAAACAGAGGATCATGCCAGTATCATAGATGGATGGATGCATGCCAATAATCCTGGTGGCTAGTGGTAGGTTGATTTGGTTGATGGCTAGTTCCATTAGTGTTCTATCGGTCAAATGATGCTTGAAGAAACGAATTGATGGCTAAATGAGTCGGTGGGTGGGTGGCTAAGTGGACTCTGGCTATGTTGACCTAGCCCTGCTAGTACGCGTCCTTCTGCCGAAGTGCGGTCGAAGTGCCGAAGTGCGATGGAGATGGTGGCAATGGCAACGCCGACGATGACGACTTCGACAGCAACAAAAACAACAGCACCATTAAACAACAATTAGAGCAATATCGCGCCTACAGAGAAAAGCGTAATTTGAGCTTTGCCATATAGAGGTTCACTGACGGTCCTGCATTCACAACAGACCGTTGGAAGCAAGGAATGCAAGTGAACAGACGGGTACTCTGCAGACTTACCTGCAGGCATGGCTACCACCAATATATGTATATGCCTAAACGGGTATTGCTTTGAAATTGAAGACTGTGTATGGAAATATAACGTGGCACATGTACTATTGACCGATACCAATGCATACTGCACTGCGACGAAATAAACGCTGGTTCGACGACGCATGCAGTAGTGAAAGACGTTATCAGCCGACATGAATTTTAGGTAATATCTACCAATTTCTGGTGCAATAAACTTGTATCTATATCTATTAAACAACAACACAACTGAAGCCAGAACAACAACAACTACAACAACAAAAACAGTAGCAACAGTAACAACGCAACGGCCCCGCAAAACAAATGTTATAAAAAAAGAGGAGGAGGCAACAACAACAACAACAACAATAACAACAACAAAAACAACAACCACTACAACACCATTAATAACAATGGCAAGTTATGTATGCATGAATTCTTAGTGCCTCATCGCCAGATTCTAGCCATTGGATTCTAGAAAAAATTAAATTCAGGTTGCCGCTGGACCGAGAATCTCAGAGCAGTGTGGAACTGGGCCCCGACAGTTGGTGTTTAGTTCCGCCGAGACTTCTCCTCGCCTCCGCCCTCCGAAGAGCTTCCGCCCTCCTTGAGGCACATTCTCTGTGGGCGTTTTTTTGCGGTGTACAAATGTTTACACAGTCCTACGGACGCACACTCATGATTTAGTATGTTCAATCTTTATAGCAAGCATTGTTACAATGTTACGTCCACTGTGTTGCCACTGCAGCCAGCAATGCATGCCGGGCAATTTGTCTTTCTCTCTTTCTGCCTAGACTAGAATAGAGAACGCCTTTGTTTGCCGAATTTAGGGTAGAATGAGGCTGGGGTGCAGGGAGGCCTGCACTGGGGTGCCACAGCCGATTTGTTGTGCGATTGTCTAGCTCTTCACGCTAGGCAAACATGTTATTGATTGTTTCAAATCTTGCAATACAATACAGGTACGAGCATTATATATATATATATATATATATATACACGCTCCCCCTCTCTCTCTCGCTAGTTGCATTCGCCTCCCTGACCAGATCACCAGATGACACTAATGACGATGCTCACAAGCCGCGACGGGAAACTCAGAATGACAACGATCGCAGCAATAATGTTGTCGTAATCCTGCAATACACACACACGCACACACATTCGCATGAAACATCAGCAGCAGCAGCAACAGTACCAACAACAACAGCAGCAGAAACTTTATTTTATAGTAGCAGAAAAAGAAGAAGAAGAAGCAGAAACAGTAGCATCAAGTACTGCAACAGTCCATCGTGCTTTAGCGATGCATCGCCGTATTGCACCGAGGATTGCGCATAACTTGGTACTTTCGCTGTTGTTGTTCTCGCTGCTGCTGTTGTTGTTGATGATGCCATTGTTACTATTAGTATTGTTGTTGTTTTTGTTGATGCTGCCATTGTTACTATTAGTATGATTGTTGTTGCTGTTGTTGTTGTTGTTGTTGTTGTTGTTGCTGCTGCTGCTTCTGCTGCTGCTGAAACCATCGCTATTGTTGTGGCGGTTGTGACTGGTTGCTGTTGGGACGGCCAAGTGGTCGTTCATTGGCATCACCAAGGACAATTACCATTGCCGCCTACCGCAGCTTGTAGCAGCACACTTACACCGACCACTATTACGATGCCTAGTAGGAGCGGGAGAATCCCCCGGATTGCCCGCCCGATCCCGATGATGAGTTCGATCCGATGTGTTATCGATCGGCGGTCACGCTGACCGCGGTCGCAGGGTGGCAAAAGGTCAGACATTGCGCACGCGTCTGCGCGGCTGGTGCGATGCTACGCTAATATGGTCATTGCTTTATGTTGCCCGCCTCGCTCTCGTCTTCTCTCGCTCTGACCACTTTGACGTTTACTAACTACAAAAATACAGACGAACAAAAAAATGTAAGAAGAAAAAAGAGGAATCACAATAACGTAACGCAAATTTCCAAATAAGTTATTCGCAATGTGGTTTTTGCCTTTTTATTAGTTTTTCTCCGTCTCGCTGACCACTGGTAAGTATATATATATATATACTTTTTGGCTTCCCTCTTGTTCTGGCTGGGCATAAGGGAGTTAGTCGACGCTCTCGAGTGCCCTCTAAACGTATGATACTTGGACGACGGTGTTCTGGGCGGCGCCCCCAATGCAGTTCTGAGACATATCCACATCATCATCATCATCAGTCGAGTCATAGAGTTCGCTGAGCGAAGTGGCCTGGTTAAAGACCCTGCCAAGTATGGAATTCATGTCGAAGACGGTGCTACTGACTCTAAAATGCCGGAAGCTTTCCCATGGTACAAGACCGTCGGCAAGGATTCAGAGTTGCTAGGCGTCCCCCTATTTCTGCAGGGAGCTCCGGCTGCCCTCGAGAGGTGGAAGCCCAAGCTAAAGCATGCGATGTCACACATCCACTTGGTAGGTTCCCACCGAGGTCTTTTTTGAGATCCTTATTTTTGGCCGGACGTCTCAACTTTCTGTTTCGAGATGCAGACTGTTCGCTGGCTTCGGGACTCCTTAAACGACTCAACGACAGCGTGTTGGCTACAGTAGAGGCGTAGCTAAACCTCAGCCTATCCGCAGGTGCACGCCAATAAACTCTACTGCCCGTTCTTTAAGTGTGGGTGGAATTACCTGATCCAAATGTCCTATCGGAGATAGCGCCTTTCCCACGGACTCGAGGTAATGCTAAAGTAATACCAAGCCTGGAGGAGTGGGGAGGAAGTCATGTTTAGTGGATATGTGAGTGCCACACTAGTCTGGAATCCTGAATTCCTGCAGGAATCCAGGCTGCTAGTGACGCATATGCATCATACGTTCCCAAAACCGAAAAACAAAAAAACACGTCGGGTACCCGTAGGGGGTCTTACCCACTTGCCTTCGAGACCCTTGGCGGGCCGAGCCCGTTCACCCGCAGTTTGCTACAAAGGTCGGGAAGCTTCTGGTTCTTGCGAGCGGGTGATCTCCTCAGACAGCACCGGCCGCTGGATTGCAACAGAGTAATGCGGCCTCTGTTCGGGGAACCCTCCAGATGTGGCTGATTCCTACACCGGATCGCCCATAAAGGTGCACACGTTTGCAGGGGGCTCAAATGTTATGTTCCCACCGTGAGTGACTGATCACAATGAATTAACGATAGGTATGAGGGGGCGAAAGGGACACTCTCGCCCTCTCGAACCTAGAGGCTATTGCATCCGCCGCTGGCTCCGCGGCACGCAAAGCTGCACAACCAAAGGTTAACAAATATGCTCAGCTTGTTAACAAATTTATTTTTCGTGCCGCTAGTTCGCTCCGAGACGGTGGAAGGACCCGACCCGGAGGCATGGTAATTTCTCCAAAAGATTGACTTTATACATATATATATATATATATATATATATATATATATATATATATAAACAAATTGATTCACATGTATCTATATATACGAAAATATATCCATATATGTGAAACCGACTTCAAGCGCTCTAGGGCAACTACCGGCAATACTCGATTCGAGTCCGCGCTTAAATGCTCTTGTCGATCAGTGTCGTTGTCGAGGCGACTTCCGACATGCTGCAGCGGTGCTTTGAAACGTTGTACGTGGCGTTGGTTCGGATTATTAAATGTGGCAGCGGTTCGAGTGAGCAAGTAATGACTTTCGCTGATTGTCGCTTGGAAAATGGAAATTTCTCCGCCGGGGAGTTGTTGCTGTCGCGAATGAGTAGGTTGAAACTCGGTACTGACCTGAGATGTCGAGAGGTAGTGATTGCGTTTGCCGCACGAACGGCGGGCTTCCACTGTCACCCTTGATCGTGGAGCAGTCACATAATACGTGTGTACGCTACGGCAATCATGTCGAGTCAAATATATATATATATATATATATATTTTTTTTTTGTTTTTTTTTTAGATTTTTTTGTAAGGTTATTGCTCGTGTACAGTTTGTTTCATGCCATGGCTAATTTTTAATCCACTCCGGCATTTTCCTTGTCTAAATTGGAAACCATGCAAACCAATTTAAGAGTGACCGGTCTGGGTCTCGAACCCAGTCCTCCCGAATGCAAGGCAAAGGCTTTGCCACTAAGCCATCTTGCTCGTTATATATATATATATATATATATATATATATATATATATATATATATATATATATATATATATATATATATATATATATATATATACATACATACATACACTTCAAACGAATTCGATCAATTGTTGCGTCCTAAGGTAGAAGCAGAAGTGACAGCTAAGATAAATGATCATCACTTCAGCCATGCAACCGATTGTTTGCACCCACGGGAGATCACAATCGGCAAATACCGGTTGATTATGTCCAAGAGGTAATTAAGACACAACCAGAGGTCAACCGGGAACGATTGCAGTGTTTCCCGACAAACCAACCGGCTTGAATGCTGTAGCCGTTCAACCCCGACAAAATGGATGGCCGTCAATGAAGTTCTATGATGTTTTGGTGAATATTTCAACCGGTTTGTACAATAGATACGTCTAGTGTGCAACACGAATCGTAGTTATATATAACGCATATACCAGTCTGCAACGCTAACTGTTGTGATACTTATAATATTAGTAATAATAAGAGGAGCAAGGACAATTAACTACTGATTTAACCAATCTCAGATATGCATATATCGAAATAAGCCTGTGCATGACGCTACTACGAAGAATTTAGAATGACTTGTGCTTGTACTGAAACACCTATATGTATCTTGGCACTGAATGTGTGGAATTCAATTGATAATGGAATCTTGAAGGTATATTAGTGTGTGGATGTTAATCACATTATGTCTCGCGCCATGGCTGGTAGGGAACTGTGTCATCTTTGCATACGCCATGCAGGTAAATTGTTAATGCGCCTCATACGCTCTGCGGCTTGAAAGCGACCGAAACGATAGCTGTTGTTAGCTGTATGTGAAAGGTATTACAGCATCCGCAGTTCAGTATGTCTACGCTTAAATGTTCGTAAGTCTATCATTATTGTATAGGTAATGTTTTGAACATTTTATTAACATATTATTATTTATGGCACCTGACAAGACATTTTCAGAGCAGTGTCGCGCTGAAGGTAACGAAAAGATGCGACTGGGTCAGCAGATTCTTCATGGTTAAAAATCCTAAACTCTCTATAAAATTATTCGATAATTTTATCAACTGTATATGTCGAGCTCGGTGGCGTGGTGCATTCGGGTGCGCCTCGCGACCGGAGGAGACACATAGGGGCACGGGTTTGAGCTCCACCTTCGCACATTTGCATTTATAGGGTCCGTCTTACAAAGCACTCCAAAAGCAGTCCCGTGGACGTTTAATGTTGGCTGAGGGTCAGCCCGAAGAAAGTTAGTAGACTATATGTTTACTCAAGTGAGACACGAGTCGAAATGCATAGCTTAAAAATATATTGTTTTGTCGCTGTTCACCAAGACATACAAATGACGCACCTCCGAGAGGGAATTGATAATTTGATAATATAACTAAGTCCTATCATTTTTTCAAAGATAAAGCGCCATTCAATTCAATATCGTCCAGGCGCCCGGGGCTTGCTTGCCTGGTCGTTTATGAAAAAAAGCTTCAAAAAAAGTTTTAAAGAAACAAAACTTGTTAGCCATGTTAGCTTACATGCAACAAATTTTAGTATGCAAATTAATAACACGTACAAAACTGTTAGAAACAACCACAAGATAAACAATGCCTTTAAACAAATGCAAGTTTTTTCACTGTGTATGTTACAAAAAATCACCCTCTGTCGTATAAAAACATGGTTAACCGCCGCTCGTTAGGCCTCTTCCGGTGCGGTATCCATTAAATTATTATTCGGTTCGCGCATTATTTCTTAAACTTGCTCTGTTAGAGTAAGTGTCAACAGCACCCTTAACCGTTTTGGGTCAACAGTACCCTAACCAGAGCCCAGCAGACTCTATCGGGATAACAATAGGCGTTCTAACCCTTATACCATCTGACAGGGGGAAACTATTAATATAGAACGCTCTATAGGATGCTGCCCTTTCAGGTCACTGCGTCTGAGGCCAAACAACTAGATGCCGCAGATATGGTCTATCTCGCAGAACTACGAGTTTGCCTCGCTAGCGTTTGAGACGTTGGGGGTGGCTGGGTCTTTAAAGGAGAAGTTTTTGAGGAAAGTCTTGTCAAGCTGAAACGCATTACGGGTGATGCAAAGGCACGTCAGTATCTTAGACGACAATTATGTATACTTTGCGTGACAGGTTTGTCCGAGCGCACCCGTTCCCTTGAAGACAATTGTGCCTGACAACGACCAGATGAAATCAATGATTGAGAAAAATCCATCGATTATTAGTGACGTGCTTGCTCAAAGCCGTAATGCATCAAATCGTGTCGTGTTAGAACATACAGATTGAAAAGTAAATCTCTCCAGCTTTGACCGATGCTAGCTTGCTTGTCGAATTGCCCTTGTCATTGCTGTAGTGCCATCTTCAGTGTGATTTTTGGATCAGCACACCTAGACAAAAAACTAACCAAAAATACGACTTTTTTGTTTGATGGCCTAGCAAAGGAATTCCAGGCTTCCGAAACTGGCCAGGGACATAACACAGAGGCCCTGTTCTGCTCAGCTGGAAAGAGTAGAAGCTGCGCTGTGCGAATGTAAGCCAGCTTTATCGCAGAAAGAGGTCTCATCTAACCATGAGAACGCTAGGCCGTACCTAGTGAGGCTAACCCGTGACACCACTGCGCGTGGTGCTGTAGTGAACCGATTTCGTGCACATACTATTACCATATATGACCTCGCGCCGTCCGACTCTTATATATTCCTGAACTTTCAGAACGCTCTCAATAAATAGTGGTTTACAAGGGAAAACCATGTATATATAGTAGATTTATGAATCAATTACAATATATATATATATATATATATATATATATATAGTTGATTTATGAATCAATTACTATATATATATATCATTCATTTACAAAATCGGCATTAGCTCGTGATGGATCATTGACTATGCTCAATCAGCAAAGTTTAGCCGCTTCTGGTAGTCCATAAGCCTGAGCTCTCGGGTCAGCTGAATCTGATGTGTATGTACATCACTAGATCCAACCTCAAAATACACGGGGTTGATTAGCGCGAAACATCCTGTGCTTGGGCGCGTTATAGAACTGATATTTCCTGACATTGTTCCATACTGTTAGCCACAAAGGCGACATTTTTAGCCGGATGAGCGCCTGGGGATCTTCCGCGGCTCACGCATTACTTACTAAACCTGTCCTGTGGAACGTTTGCACAAGTTTTGCAAATGTTGAGAGATGGTTGGTTCCTACATAGGACCCTTCGTAAATGTGCACACGTTCGCAGGGACCCAATTGTCATGTTCCCACCGTTGGTGATTAATTACAATGAATATATATGTTATGCACATTTGCCATCAACACTGCAGCGATGGGAGTGTAAATGTATCTCTCTTCTGGTATACACACATATACAAGACCGTACGAGCTGGTCGCTTTATATCAACATTGAGTCTGGAGAACACGTTGTTTGTATGCATGCAACGGTAAATATAGCGGTACACACGCTGTTTATGAATTCGAGATTCGGTCTAACCCTTCTATTCAGCAGGTAGAATGGGATTTTTTTCGAGCTTACTAAAGGCGTACCTCATTGCTTCGATAGTCCTGTTGACTCGGCAGAAGCTGCAAATCAAGTTGGCATTGCTCGATGATCTGCTCGTCGGTACAAGACTAGTGGTTGGCAAACATTTTGCACATGCGTTGTAAATTCGCTATAGAGCGTGTCACATTAGAGTTTTCCCGTTATAGATATACTGGCCTGGTCGAAGTGAAATAGTGGCTGCACGAGCAATTGCGGCAGACACCTGTAATATACGGGTGTATTCATTAAACGTTACACATGAAGTAGTTTGCTCACTGTGAAGAGTCTACAAACATCGCAAAATAGTGGCAACAATAGATGGGACTACAAGATGGTTTGACAAGCATCTGCAAGCGATAAGAGTCCAAGGCTTGGCCGGGGCTGTCCAAAGCAGAAATGAATGCACCTGATCGTACAAGAGACGAAAGCGGCCGTAGAATCCGTCTGTGTTCATTCATTTAAAGTTGTATTGAACCAGCAAGCAAAAGGACTCGACCACAGGATGCCACAGGATGTTCAATGTATCCTAAACAGCCTGGGTAAGACGGCTACACTTTTAAACATTGAGATTGCTTGAGAGTTCATGCACTGCCAGATCTGTCTATCTCTAATCAGCGCGCAGTACTAGAAATTAAACACTTATGTTATAAGGGTTGTTCTTAATTCTAGACCATCCTCCGTCCATTACCCAGGCTGTGAATCGCTGTGAGGCATAGCTTTAATGTACCGAGAGCCAGGCGTGTTGAGATATTTTTCCACAAAGTTCCACTACGCCGGCCCAGTTAACTGGAACTTCGGTTGGATATGATTCTACTGCATTTAAATCTGGCAACATATAATCGAATCAGCAGTGGCAGAAGTATGTGGAGTACGCTTATGCTACGGTCATTCTGACTTCAAATATGAATGAGGAGCACATGATGCGTGTATGTTCGTTTCTAAGCGTCTGCGATTAGTCGTGACGGCAAGCTTGCGTAGAAAGGTTCTATGCATGAAGGCCGTGTTAGTATGGACTCTGCCAACCACGCCAAGATATGCGCGGCCAACCAGACTTTAAAAGAGTAAACATCTATAGCGCAGGTCCTATATGCGGTGAAGAGTATTTTTCCATTACGGATGCATGCTCAACCTTGATTCATATAAATAATAATTGAGGACAGAAATGCGCCATTTTTTGCTGTGCTTCCATTTCTTTTGGTTTATGGCCAATGAAAATCAGCTCTGGCATTTACCTTGTCTAAAATGTAAGCCATAAAACCTAACTTAAGAGTGGCCGACTTGGAATGTAAGCCCACAACCTAGCTAGTACGAGGCAACAGCTTTGTTACTAGACTATCTTGTTCGGTAAAGCTCGGTCTGGTTCATATCTAATGTGACCGAGCAAGCAGCACCACTGTTCTGCATCATACTGCTTGATACAGTTAGGCAAATAGAGAACATAGTCGAAGTACTAAAAGAGACATTACACACGATATGAGAGTCGAAGAAAAAGCTTCTTGAGTTAAGCGCTTTTCTTATACGTCGTTGTTACTACATACGCTGTCGGCGCTTGGCAGAACTGGCATTTAGACGAACGCTATACAATCGCCTTGCGTAATCATTAGAGACGGATACAACCGCATACCTTACCTCTGCATAGGAAGCATCCCGTTTTTCTCGCTGGAGCTGCTTACGTTTTCAATAAGCAACATAGCTGGATTACGTATCGTCTAAAATAACTATATAAGAAGATGAATTGTTTACGACTCATGGAAAACTACCGTTGAGCGGATATAAATGAGGTGCGAAACTTTGCTTGTACTTGCGGTGTGACAGGAAGCCGGAAACGACAAGCAGACGCAGCAGCGGCCAACTAAAAGCATGGAGCAAGCGGTGGGGATACCACTAAGCCTAGCAATATTTTCCCTAGCAAACTAGGTAATACGATCGACGATATCGCATCAACCGAAACATTACTGGAGGGCAATCCGAAATAAAGAAGCAGAGCATAGGTAGACACACGTAGCGCCCGCATACAACCCGAATCGATGTCAACACAATGCATCTGCTAAGTTCGCAAACGTACGTGTTTGCATACTCGTGTAGTCTTTAAAAACGCCTCTTAGAACTATAACCTCGTGTGTAAAAAATACCATTTAGTAGATGTACTATGTGAAGCCTTAAACAGCAGAAGAATGAAGGTCGAAAAACGGACTAAGTTCGAACAGCAGGATAAAAGTTCGGGCTTAGTGCGAGGTACTGTTGGATCCTGCAACAATCAGATGAAAGCGGATAGCAGACGCCAAGGAGCCGTTGAATCGGATGCGACAATCCAGAAGATAGAAAGATCAACTATGATGTAAGAAGTATACTGTACGCCAGCAAAATAGCAACCGCCGGTATTTATCGTGCACTAGTACGTTACTTGTACATCACGCGAGGAAGAGCATATTCTCGATATAACTGCTAAATACGACGATCGTAGAATGATAATGAAAACTTAGAACACAGCGTAGAATGGTAATGAAAACTTACAACCGGCCACTCTAGTGGCTTTGCTCTTATCGGAGAGGACTTGTCGAACTTTTCGTGCACACAAAACGTAGCGCATATCTTGCATTGCAATGCGACGCATTGTGCCGGTACTCACGCCTAGTAGATCCGCGTGTTTCTTCATCGAAGTCCCGAGATCATTAGAAATCAATCAGCTTTTTGGCATGTCTCACGATCGCGGAGGTCCTCACCGGTCGCCTCGGCCGGTGGTCGTGAGTTTTTCTGAGTGCACTTCTTTTAGAGCAACTGACTGCTTTGTGATATACTTCTCTCGTCTCGAAGGACAAGACACCAGCATCTTTCTATTTGTCTTTGTGGAGCTTTACAACGATAGATAACATGTCTAATATCATCGTCATGAGCAGTGTTAGCACAATTTGCTCACGCAACCCAGCAAAAAAGCAAAAATTATCTTACTAGTGGCTCTTGCACACTATTTGTGTGTAACACATCGTGGCCACTCTAGAAATGTTGTGTGATCTCTAACGATTTGAATCGAGCATTAGGTTGTCTTTCTCCAGACTAATTCTAGACTTTAGTGCCTGTAGCCCTAAAGTTTTTAACTGTATCTGCAAACGTGTCTGCATTCTAGGTACCAAATCAATGATGTGCTAGCTAAGTTGCCCAGTGTGGCAAAAAACAATTCGGTATGTTTTTTGCATCAATTTATACTAATATGCCAATGCTGTCATCAGTTTCTAGTTTTTTTTCTCTACAAGGCCAATATTTTGTTGCCGCCCAGATATATATATATATATATAGAAAATATTGTGATGATTTATTAATCATTTACAATTCGTTTGCACACTCGGCAGTGCTCGCCTTATATGCATATTGTATTATACGAACAAATAAACATCAAATAACTGTAAAAATATATGAATGTATTTATTATATAAATAATTTTCAATTAAGCAAGATGGCACGATGCCGGAAAGAATAAATGTTGTGTCAACCTATATAAACAAATAAATATATTTAAAAATATGCGCGTGTTTGTATATATATATATATATATATATATACATATATATATATATATATATATATATATTACTTGACTTAGAGCTTACGCCTACAAAGACGTAAGTTGATGGACGCTTAGCGGTCACCGCAATGACGGTATCATCCCAGACATGTCGTATATATATATACCTGTATATATATATATATATATATATATATATATATATATATATATATATATATATATCTTGATCTCCACCATCACCACCAGTAGCAACAACCTCAAAAACAGCAGTAATACCACATTAGTTGATCTGTCAGTCGGATTGACGGGCGACTAACTGGTTGAGTCGAGAGAGAGAGAGACAGAGATGAGTCAATGAACGAGTCGACCAGCGGACGACAAAAATCCGAACACAGACCGGCAGACAAACAAATAAACAAACAGTCCGACAGACAAGCAGGCAGGCAGACAAACCGACCGATGGGGGTCGGAGGCGCGGGTGAGGGGTGAGCTGGGGGTAGCAGGAGGAACACAAGCATAAGTGCTTTCGTATGGCGCTCCGCAACAACCACCACTACCACTACCATTGCCACCGCCGCTGCCTCCGCCACCACGGTCGGCTCGTCGGGACAATTTGCCCTGCCCTGCCCCGCCGCAAACGCTGTCCAGTGGCTTTCGTCCCGTAGTCTGCATGCCATCCTTCAGCCGTTCAAACGATTAAATGCAGATTAATACCGTGCAGCATAAACGCTGCTAGCTTCGGGTACCACTGCCGCATACCATAGCCATTACAGCACACACCACCCCCGACGACCGTCACGACCTCGTGCTGCTTGCTCTATGGCCCATGGTTGCACCACGCATATCATGCAGACATATATATATACATATATGTGTGTGTGTATGTATATATATATATATATATATATATATATATATATATATATATATATATACAGCCAACGAGCGAGCCATACAGATATACATACAGACAGATGGACAGACGGGCCGACGAACGGGATGGACAGGTATACAAACGGAAAAATGAACTCCATTGGTCTGACTGACTGCTGCACACCTTTACTGCCGCCGTCTCCGTCGCCATAAGTTTTGCCGTGGGGGTCGCGATTGGCAGCAAACGGAAAGGTCGGTACCACGCAGAAGTACCCTACTCCTCCTGTCCAGCTCTTAGTATAGCTGTTGCTGTTGTTATTGTTGTTGCTGCTGCTGATGATGTTATTGCTACTGTTGTCATTGTTGCTGTTGCCGTTGTTTTTGCCGCTTTTAGTATCGCTGTCATTGTTGTTAATGGTAGTACTGCTGTTGTTGTTGTTGTTGTTGTTGCTTTACTGTGTACTACTGGTATTACAAATTTACCTGCTACAGCTAAATGCGTTCCAACCAACCACACACGTCAGGGTCTCCCTGGTGTGTGTGGGTACATTACCCCAGTAAGCGATCCCCCGGATCTTAGGCCAGTACATTAGGTTATTGCTACTGCTGATGCTATAAGTCGACAATGTCGACAAACGGAAAACAGGAATAACAAAGTACCAAGCCAAATCAGCCGTCACCCAACCGCAGCGAAATTGTGACCATGTGTGATGATATCGGTCAATGGTGGTAGTGCTTTTTGAATCGTCGTCTCCGTAGCAATAGTTTAGCCGGCACAAAAGCAACGCATTTCAGGCTTTATACATGCATTTACATAAAATAATGATTATCGCCAAAAAGCAGCAAAAGTTGTATAATAATTCATTACGTAGTTGAACTCTTGGTTACGGTCGACGCTGTGGTAGTAGTCGTTGCAGTATTAAGGCTCTCCTTCCGTTTCGAATAAAACGGAGCGGCATAATACGGGGTTATTATTGTAGGTAGTAAAAGACGAACACAAAAACGAAATTTCCATACATTTAATTTGTACGTGACTTTTGTTGGTGTTGTTGTTGTCGTTGTTATTGTTGATGTCAATATTGCTGTTGATGTCAATAATATTATTTATATTATTATTAGTTTTACTATTATTAAGATATAAGTCTAGATGATGTTGAGTGGTCACCGACACTCAAGCAATTTATCGAAGAATAATATATGCAATATTGTAGATGGTATATAAGTAATATGTTAGTAATTGTGATGCATGTACGTATTGATACTAAACCCTTGTTATTATTATTATTATTATTATTATTATTATTATTATTATTATTATTATTATTATTATTATTATTATTATTATTATTATTATTATTATTATTATTATTATCCCATGTTTATTTGTATTTAGCCGATGCTAGGTTTAACCTCAAACTGCAACTCTTACAAAGGATGCCTTCGAAAGATTGTTCGCGTTGTAACAGAACCGAGCCGACAACCGCCTCCGAATACACGAGAAAATTGATGCCACCGACAATCTTGTCCACTGCGCTCCGTCGCCGCCGCTGCTCTAGCTTCATGTGTTATATCGACGTACACGATGTAGTCGTCTACCAACCGATCAATGACTGTACCGTGTATATAATTAGATAGATGTATAGAGAGCTATATCGATATCGGAAGATAAGCTAGCTCACTTAAAAGATGGGCCCATTCTAGTGGTGTGACACGTCACACGAGCCCAACTACAACTTAACTGCCGACGACACCACTGGCAGACACTTAACTAGTGATAACGAAGATAGAGTCTAGCTCTCGAGCTTTGTCTACGAGATGATACCACAACTTCGCCTCAGAACCGCGCACGGTAAATATACGTACAACACAATATCGTTGGCTGGAACGTCACGATCCAAGCCCCGAAGCTGCTGTAATAAAATCGCATCGACGATCTAGACCGAGGGTCTAAGAAATAGGAGTGAGTTGAAGTGCTATAAAGAAGAAATAATAAATTGCTCCGACATGGGTTCTAGCGAGACGGACGAATTTGGTGTACTGGTGTTCTATATACACTTGGCCCGAAATGTTGCCAGAATCGAGTCCACTTCTCGAGATGTACCAATACTAATAGAAGTATGTTTGTCGGCACAAACACAGCTATTACCGCTGGAACACACTGCGTTTCTACTAGTATTTTTTGTCATTGGGAAAAGGGGACTCTTACGAACACCTCGATGCTTCGAGTTTATATTGGGTCTACCAACATTTTTTTACGGATTTTTTAATGATTCTTTACGGATAAAACCAAAAAAAATTTGTTGCCCCTATATATATTCTTCTTCTATCTGTATATATATATATATATATATATATATATATTTATATATTCCACTACCTGCCTAACCATTTCGTATCTGTATGCGCGAAAAATGCAGCACTAATGTTAGGATTGTTGTCGTCCTCGCAATTGTCGCTCCATTATCGGCATCGTTATCATCGTTACAATATTTGTATGTTGATTTTCTCTTCCGACGGTCTTGCAAGAACGAGAACTATTGATATCGTACGTCCACGTTAGCGGTACGGCAGTGACGTCGTCGGCGAGTTTGGCTCGTTTCGTCATTCTATGACACAGGAAATCGTCATCCTGGTAACCCTGGCACTAGCGCTAAGGAAAAAGATACGCACGCGAATAGCGAACAGAAAGCAAGACATATAAATCTAAACGCATCTTTACGCATATATACACTAAAAATATGTATACGAAAAGAGAATGAGAGCGATAGACAGAGAGAGAGAGAGAGAGCGAAAAAGAGAGAGCGAGCGAGAGAGAGCGAAAAAGAGAGAGATAGGGAGGGGGGAGGGAGGGAGCGAGGCAACCGTAGGAAAGCTGGAAGGAGGAAACCAGTACGACAGTCTGTGAATCGAGCGCGATTAGAGTCGAAAAAAAAACGAGAAACAGAAAGAATACGTCCACACACGTCCGCATGAACACGGAAACGTAACCACGTGTTTTTGGTGCGTGTGTGTTCTCACAAAATTTGCGCATGTAATTCAAATTTTAGTCACAAGGAATGTTGATGCCGCAAAGCTAAAATATGCGTGCAGGCGACATGTGTTGCCACCCACAGCGCCGTAGCCCTATTCATGCATCTATTCGCCGTGCTAGCGCAATAATCGTATTTTTATGAAACCAGCCCGACTTTGGCTAACGTTCAACTAATTTACTCATCTATTTGATATGAACCTGCTTGGGTATGAATATATATATATATATATATATACAGGTGCGATAACCTCTTTAATTAAGGAATTCGCTCCCACGTAGACAAATTTTGAGATTTAGTTATAAAACGAAGATACAAAAAGTCAATTCAGACGAATAGGCTCCTGGATTAGATCACTTTGCACTGTGATTGTAAACGTATGAGCTGGAGCGTTGCCGTAGAAAAATTTCCTTTTGCGCCCAATCTCGGCCATTTTGTTTGCAGCTGTTCCTACACTTTCACTATGCGCTATTCATTTTGACGTGTATTTTGAGTCTACTTTGTTTGACAGAAATTGTTTTGGTAAAAATATGAGTAGGACTTGATGGCAACGTTTGCAAATAAACATGGACAAATACTGCTTTTTGTTCTATTTTATTTTCCTAGCCTCCGCAGTCTGTTGTTCTAAACACACATTATACGTTGATGGAATTAAATCTGGTCTACTATATAGTAGTTGTGGAGCGGAACGTGTATAATTCCGAAGAAATGAGTGGCTCAAAATGATGTGTTTCGAGCAGCTTTGGGTCTCAGGTTCTCACGCGATCGATGTCGACCGTTCGGGCTATTATATGTATTCGATAATTAAAGTTAGGTTAGCTTAATTTCCACTGAGGCAAAACGCATTGCAGGCTACGGGAAGTAGTACTTGTTTAGAGGTTATGTAATACATCAATCAATCTATATACCTATAGCGCACCGCACTAGCGTAACCACTTTAATAGGTTATTTCACAGCTCGTGTCCATCTGACTGCATGCGGCTATGCAGAATTACTTTGAAGGGTGGATTATTATGCTCAATAGAATGCATTTATTTAGTGTGTATATGCACCAGTGATAACAAGTTTGAGTCAATGAAAGCGTAGCACCTTGTTTTTGCGAAAGCCGCCGCCATGTTTAGGCAACATCATTCGTACCCTGCACAGCGCTTGCCACCGAAATCCGTGTAATTTCCGGCCACCCGGTGCACTATGGCCGTACAATTTCCTCTAACGTATACAAAAAAAAACCTTCTGGAATCAAGGCAAATGAGTAATAACAACAATTCAATGATTATCTCTGATATTTTGACAAGAAGTGGGCATTCCAGGTAGACTCATAAGCATACATTTAGAGCTGTGCTGTGTAAAGGCCAGAGTTACTCTTTTGGAAACAAGATGTTACATGATGTAAAACAGATCTACGTGCTCAACAGAGCTTGCATCGTAAATAACTCATCTTTAAATTATTATAATTTTACGTCGAACGGACTCTCAAGGCAGAAGTAAATATTCAATTATTTCTAGTTGAAAACTTCAGTTTAGTCCACTAGTTGACAACCTAAAGGTTGTAGCGCTCAAGGGGCTCCCAATGTTCAAGTACCTAAGCACATGTAAAAAACTTTACTTATTAGATAATTTTTTTCTCAACTGGTGTAAGTGTACGTAATTGTGCCCTGCTCTTTGCACCAGCTATTGTGACCTCTTGAAACCCCATGTCATACGTTAAGAGCTGGCTACTCTTTTTAAATCAATGACCAATGATACATGTAAGAGTTCTAGCAGCAAACAAGTACAATACGTAATAAAATTAAGTCTATTAAAGTTATACTAAATACGTTGTAGTAAGAGTTACGATAAGTAAGAGCTATTGTAGCATATATTCAGCAGTAACTTTGCTTTTCTTTAACTCAATTTATATAACATTGCTATGTCATAATTTTGGAGTGAACAATTGTCTTTGCGCAAACGTGTGGTTACGGGAGTTTCTCGACATAAAGATACACGTGAGAAAGAATGCACATATTTATACGCACACTACAGCAGAAGCAAATGCGTATACATACAAAGAAGTGCACATACCATATATTGATTTTTATCCGGTTCCGCAAGTAACTTTTGTTTTGAAACTCTGGTATGCTTTATTATATTTCTGGCACTTTTCTTCAGCTTGCGGGAAAAAAGATTGAGAGGCGTAGAGAAGACATAGAGAGAGAGATAAGGTATATATATATATATATATATATATATATAGAGAGAGAGAGAGAGAGATATGAGAGCGCGAGAGAGATGGGGGAGAAGTCAGTGGCCTAACGATCTCGACCAGAGTTTCTGCCAGCAGACATGCCCTTCTTTCCCTGGTCTTCTCCACCACGGTCCCGAGCCGGCAAACTGAGTGGCGAGGTCAAATGTGAAGAAGACGGCGTCGTCGGCAGCGGCAGCGGCCGTCCGCCGTCATGTCGTCTTTCTCTCATGTCGTTGATAACGGCTTCCATGGTGAGACGCCTGCAGAGGCTGCTCCCGCGCTGCTGAGCGACAGCGCGTAGCTGTAGCAGCAGCAGTCGCCCAGTCGGCGGTAGTTGCTGATCCCCGAGCGGTGGTCGAGATAACGTCACTTTTCTTTTCCCCACCACCGTCATCTCCTTGCTTTCTTTTCCTTGTTCTTCGTCTTCGTTTTCCTTTTCTTGTGTTACACTTCGTCTTCTTCTTCTGCTTCCCATACTGCCACTGCTGCTGCTCGTCCTTGTGCCACGTGAACGAAGATGCAGCTTTGACCGCTAGTCTTCTTTCTTGACTTGCCTCATGCAATGTCCTTTCGTTTGGCTTTTTTATTCGTCGTATCTCTGTCACTCTCTCTCTCTCATTTGCTCTCTTCGCTCATCTCTCTGTAGATAAAAAGATTCTGCCTCTCTCTCCCATTTGCTCTCTTCGCTCATCTCTCTGTAGATAAAGAGATTCTGCCTCTCTCTCCGATTCACATGCTAACACGCTATTTCCCTGTTGATTTCTCTCCCGTATCTGTTTACGCCTCTCTCTCTCTCTCTCTAGTCTTCTCTATCCTCTTTTCCGCTTACCCACCTATCTATCTTTGGCTTCAACCATCATGCGGGGCTATTTGGCATTCGTTCGGCTAGCTCTCTGATCGCCACTCTGCTCGAAGCGGCTGCAGATCCACCCCCCGCCCCCCGCCTCTGGTCTCATCCTCCTTCTTCTCCCCTTCCACCTTCTTCGGCCGTCTGCTCCCGGTTGCCCGTTGCCGATGCTGCAGATAGTTGTGCTGGTACCGGTGTTGGTGGTGCCGCAGCTTACCCGTCCACGTCCCAGTAGTCATACCCCCCAGAGTCGTCGCGGTTGTCGTCGTCGTCGTCATCATCATTGCTACCGCCTCCGCCGCAGCCGCACGTAGTCTTAGTTGGGGTCATGTTCTGGACTGGTCCAAGCCCCTATCTCCTTCCCACCCTTCCCGCCAGGCCATCCTACGTCTCCTCTGGTTCCCAAGCCCAGGCTCGGTGCCCGTCTCATTCGGCCGAACTGCTTGCCCGACAAGCTTGCCCTGCCTACACTCGCTCGAGCTAGCAGCATCTTCTCGGCCTTTGCTCCCGTTGGCCGGCCCGTGTCGCCGAGGTTCTCTTCAGTTTTCCTTCTTCTTCCTCCTTATCCACTTTCCCGTCGTCATCGTCGTCGGCGGCGTCTTCTTCTGCTTCGTCGTCTTGTTCTTGTCCTACAGCCCAGCACAATCCGGCGGGATTTGCACTTTGGCGTGCGATAACGCCTGACGCCTGTCGCCGCCGCCTCCACTGACGCCCGTTGAGACAGCTGCCCGGCCGCGATGCCTACACGTCCTCGTCCTATCTCGCCACATTGGATCCTTGATGGTGGCGTCTCCTTCGTTGCCGGCCCAGCTGCTGCTGATGCTGAAGCTGCTAATGCCCGCAAGGCCGAAGCTCGGCGTCGACAAGAAACGACAACATCATCGGTCGATCTGGCCTGACCATAGTAGCAACGACGACGACGACGACGGCAGCAACAACGACGACAACAACAAAAACAACAACAACAACGACGACAACAACAATAACAACAATAACAACAAAGATGAGAGTAACAATGTCGGTATGACAACAATAACGACTTCCATCAGCAGCGACGACGACAACAACAACAATAACGGCGACGATGACGACAACAACAACAACAACAACAACAACGACAATTGCTGCTGCTGCTGTTTATATGTGTCCAGTCAATGGACTCAAGTTAACGGGTCAATGGGGAGATTTTTTGGCGTTGACAGCGTATATATTTGTTACTGCGTATACAGTATACCACCACCAGCGACCATACTTTCTGCCGTCGATTGCCACACACACGTAAAATACCTACACACGGAGACAACCATGGTGGTGAACTACTAATCACACTGCCCTTGACGGTGTTGCGTCCTAATAGTTTGAAGGATGTCAGCTGACGGTGACGTGACACAGCACGATTCCGGGACCCCCAGCTAATGTCGTATATTTGCGCTTAGGTACGGGTCGGACCTCTACGACTTCTTCGTTTCCGTCAAAAAGTTTTTGACGAATAGGAGCAATTGCTTGTTTTTAAAATGTCTCTCTTTTTATCACCTCACGCTTTATTTATGCATTTATTTGATGATTTATGCAGTGAATATTTTTCATAAAAAGCAGCCACTTAAACACAAGAGCGTGTTGTTGTTCAGTCGTTTGGCAATTACTGCTGCAAACTCCAATAAAACATAGTTTTTTTCCAAATTAAATATTAAATGTTTTAAAATAAATTGAATCATAATGTAGACATATAAGAGTGATACATGGAACAATACATCTGGTTGGGTAATATCCAATTTTGGTGCTCAAATGGGATACTACACAGCCAGGAGATACCTCGTAAACTAATGTGATCGTTTCATATGATGTTTGACAATTGGCACCACCCCACATGAAGCCACAGTCCATCTAAGATCCATACTATCGAATTGGGGCAACACAACTTGTATTTTCATGGATAAATACCGCTCACCATTGATTGTTTTAAAAGTCTTTAAATAAAAATTGTCTAATGGTGCCTTCAGCCCAAAATGTCCCACCAAACACTGACACGTTTAGGGTATTCTTCTCTGAACTCGAGTAATGCGAACTGCAAGTACAACAATTTTGTTTGTTTACGAAACCATTAAAAACATAAAAATTGACTTCACCGCTAACAATGATTTTGCATTCGAGCCTTTGAGTTTGTTGCATAAAGCTAAATAAATGTAACGATGATTTATTCATTAAAATTTTATTTTTAAATGCGAAATATATTCTATAAAGGCCAAATAATTTTTACCCGTTAAATACTTTTGCAATGGCTTTATTGCAATTTTTAGTGAACGTTTAATACAACATCTTATCAATAACATCGTAGTACATTTTCACAAGCATTTTAAAAGCGTTTTAAATTAAGACAAGCTAATTTTCGTCAGTCAAACATACTTCTGCAAACCAGTGGATTTGCTTACATAACAAAACATACAGTTACCTTTATTAGCACATAAAAGGGGTGTGTCCCAGAATTTATCATGGTCGTTTATGTATTGTTTCCAATACGCGTACTCCTAGAAGAAGAACGTAATTTATCGACAAATAGGCGGGTACTATTTGAATTTGCGTGCGCCTTTTTGGCGATCCGCCAGGTGAACAATCCGGTTACAAACATATAACGAGCCACGGTTTTTGGAGTGATGAATCGCTGTTTGCTTTAATTATTGGAGCGTACATCGAAAAGTGTCCTAGCAATTCACATTTTTTTAATTGACTTAGAGCAGATATATTGTCTTGCTCGAACTTATCTGGTTTTATTTCGACTCTCACTGATAACAGTGGATATAGTTATACAAAACCCATTTGATAGATGAAATACTTCCCGTTTGCTGTGTCGAGGGCTGACAGAAATGCCATTGCTCCTGGTACAAAACAAAAACTCTCCTATTTGGCGATTAGTTACGTGTTTCTTTCAGAGGTACCTAAATTACCAACAATACATACATGACCATGATAATTGTACCACACACCCTTTTATGTGACAACAAAGGTGATCTTACGTTATCTAATGTTAAACTAAAGCGATATCTTCCATGCACACCATGATTGTCCTGCCACATTCCACGTGTGAGTGCGTTCATGTGTACAGAGAGCATGTTCGGAGAAAAGCTACGATGACGCGCTCATTCCCACTTCCAAATGCTTCCGAAGCATTATACGACTATCGTTCTGCCCGATAGCCCGGAGACTGAATGCCGACGTACCGCTATCTAACAATACAATATATATCTTCTCGACTGTTCTTCTCGCAGAAACTGTCGTAGTGATTCTATTGTGTGGCGTGCAGAATCAAGTATGGGCATAACCATCTTCATCATCATCATCATCATCCTCCTTCTCATCCTCACCATCATCACCACCGCCGCCATAATTTGTTGTTGTTAGTTTGCTGTGCGACTCTTATTGCTAATGTAAGGAAGCAAGCCAGCTGCAACTGCGGCTGCTGCTGTTGTTGCTAATGTTAATGCTGATCTTGCGCCAGCAATTGTCGCCGTGGACAGGTAGGTATCTCTCGCAGCTGACGTGCGACGGAGAACTAACGTCAGAGACGTGTGTATTGAAATCTACACAACTGCAATAAGAAAGCCACAGCTGCAGCAGATGTTGCTACTGTTGGTGTTGTTTCTGCTGTTTCTAGATTAAAACTACGACTATTACTAGTAATACTACTAATACTTCTACTACTAATACTACTAGTACAACTACTACTACTAAAACAACGCTATGGCTACCGACCACAGCCAGACTATGGCTACCGATCACGGCTAGAGTAGCGAGTGTGTGACACCCGGTGACTTTCCATCACGACACCACAGTACGGTCATCCGGAAGTTGGCTTAGATCGCTCTATGGAGTTGACGTTGTTGCTGTTGCTGTGTCTTGAGCGGGGCATGTCCGTCGCGGCGGTGACCAGGGTTTCTGTCAACACAATTGAAGCGATGAAACGACGGGGCTCTTGATGCGTTGGCGGACGGGCGGGCTGGCTTTTTCTAGAGGTACACCATTGGCGGTTCCACACAACGAGCGTCCTGATTTGAGCAAGTTGTTGTTGTCGTATTTATTTTTGTTCTATTTGTTGTTGTATTTATTTTTGTTCTATTTGTTGTTGTATTTATTTTTGTTTTATTTGTTGCTGTTGTATTTATTTCTGTTCTATTTGTTGTTGTTGTTGTTGTTGTTTTAATTGCTGTTATTTCTGTGCTAATTGTTGCTGTTGTTCTTATTGTTGTTGTTGTTGTTGTTGTTGTTTTTTGTTCTATTTGTTGTTGCTGCTGTTCCAATTGTTGTTGTTGTTTTTGTTCTATTTGTTGTTGTTGTTGCTGCTGTTCCAATTGTTGTTGTTGTTATTGTTCTATTTGTTGTTGTTGTTGTTGTTGTTGTTGTTGTTGCTGTTGTTTTATTTGTTGTTGTTTTTGTTCTATTTGTTGTTGTTGCTGTTGTTTTAATTGTTGTTGTTTTTGTTCTATTTGTTGTTGTTTTTGTTCTAATTGTTGTTGCTGTTGTTCTAATTGTTGTTGTTGTTCTATTTGTTGTTGTTTTTGTTCTATTTGTTGTTGTTTTTGTTCTATTTGTTGTTGTTGCTGTTGCTGTATCAGCACCACGAGCCGTAGATAACGGCCTATGAAGAGGATGACTAAGAGCGCGCGCGCGAATCATTTGCCTCTTGTGGCTGTCCACGTCCAACGCTGTAGCGTTCGTTGTCTGGCCACTGAGGCACGGGCCCAGCCAATGACGCGAGACTGACTGACTGACTGACTCAACTTTGTTATCGTGGCCGTTGTTCTTGTGCTGTCGTCTCGTTTCACAGCCAGCGCACAGGTAGCTAGCCACACCTGCATACGAACTCTCGCCATAGCCAACAAGTCTGGCCACCAACATGAAAATAGAAGAACATCTTTCGACGCACAACAATTTTCAACACCGGCAACGTTTCGCTACGTCTCTCGACGTAACGACAACCAGACCCCACATCCCTTCACCTCACTTCGTAGTGACGAACGCGGAACGCATTCGCTGGCTAGACGCATTGCGTTGTGACTGATGCCAATATGACGAGGCGCCGGAATCGACGGCACCGACCGTGTCTTTTGCCGTCAGCGTCAACGCGGTCATCGTGGCACGATACCGCACGTCGGTCAACGAGAGCAAATTACTAATTTCGCCGTGCCGGCGTAACGTGACACAAACGTGCACGCCTGTTACGTGCAACGGGACGGAGTTACCGCTTGTACCGCTTGCCACCTTAGTACTGTACGGCCGTGCGACGACTGACTCTCGCCTCGATGTAAACACTGTCATCAAGTGCCACTGTCATCTGTTCAAGTTCAACAAGTTTCCAAGTTGCTGGCTAGCGGATAGAACAGGCAGGCCGTTGCGTCGATCACCACGGCAGATTCCGTCGTTGTCATCAAATCATCGACTGTTTTGTATTGCAGAATAGTGAAAGTTTAGTAGAAGTGATTGTGGTTGTCGTCGTAGTAGTAGTAATAGTTACAGTTGCATTAGTAGCAGTAGCAGCATCAACTGTATTATATCGCTAGTACGCAAATAGCGAAATAAATGGCACTCAACTTGGTGCATACCGTCCACACCGTGACAACTGCCGTTACAGCTACAAGCGCTCCATGCATTAGCGTTCATAACCTGACGAGCGCTGGTGGAGGAGCTGGTGGTGGTGGGGGGGCTGGTGGAGTTGGTTTTGGTGCTGGTGCTGAAGGCGGGGGGGGTATTGGTGATGGTGGAATCAGTGCTGCCAACCCGCAGTGCCAGTTCGTGATGGCCTGCGGCGACTGCCACCGAAGCGACGGTTTCGTCGCGTACATCGACTTCATCTACTGCACGACCCAATCGCCGAACGTGGCGTTGGCGCTGCTCGCTCTGTGGTGCCTCTATCTGTTCGGCGTGCTGGCGATCACCGCCAACGACTTTCTCTGCCCGTCGCTGGTGGCCGTCTCGAAGCGGCTCAACCTGTCGCAGGCGGTCGCCGGCGTCACGTTTCTGGCGATCGGCAACGGTGCGCCCGACATCATCGCCTCGTTCACGGCCATCGGCCAGGACCGGCCGACGCTCGTCATCGCCGAACTGTTTGGCGCGGGCACGTTCGTCACGGCGGCGGTGGCGGGCTACGTGCTGTACTCGGGCGGCACGTTCGCCGTCGACCGCTTCTCGTTCACGCGTGACGCCGTCTTCTACATGATCGCCGCGCTGCTGGCCTTCGCGACGTTTCGTGGCGGCCGGGTGACGTTTTACCATGCGGCCGCGTTTCTGGCCCTCTATCTGGTCCACATGGGCACGGTGGTGGTGCGCGAGCTGCTGTGGCCTTGCGACGAAAGGCCGCCGCCACCGCTGCTGCCCACGACAACAAGGACAACAGCAACAACAACAACAATAATGACGGGTTCGGGTGGTATGTGCCGCCAGCAGCAGCAACAACACCATCAGCAACAACAACACCATCAGCAACAACAACACCATCAGCAACAACAACACCATCAGCAACAACAACACCATCAGCAACAACAACACCATCAGCAACATCAACACCATCAGCAACATCCATCAGCTACGACTACGCCAAACGTGACCTTCGAGTTTCCCAGCGAAGCCGACTGTCTTCTGCTGTTGGCGGACCACGCCACGGGCGTTCGGCTGCGCCGACCCTCGGCACTGAACGTCCATCTCGAGAACGCGATTCGCACACTTTTGCAGCACTCGCGTGGAGGACACCAGCCCGCGTCGCCCACGTCGCTCGCGCCGATGCGGGCCGGATCAGTGTGCTCGATTACGAGCGGGCCTCCGCAACAGCCGCAAAGCATGATCTCGAAGGACGTCGTCCACAGCGCACAGCGACGGGGTTCGGTGCCGAACGCCACCACCGGCCACACCGGCTACCAGTCGATGGCGCAGCTCAAGGAGCGCCTCGATCGGCTGCCGAGCGTCACCGACGACAGCAGCTCGGACACGGACGAAACGGTTTGCGGTTCGGTGGGCGCCATGTCGGCCTGGACCGAGTTCTGGATTCACGTGGCGCCGACCAGCTGGGCGGAGCTCCGCAGCGAACGCTGGCTCAGTCTCGTCGGTCGGCTGCTCGCGCTGCCCATACAGATCGTGCTGACGCTGACCGTTCCGGTGGTCGACTACGAGCACGAGAAGGACAACTGGTGCCAGGCGGTCAACGTCGTCAACTGCGTCACGGCACCGCTGGCCGTGTCGCTGATCGTGCTCAAAGACCAGCACGCGTTCGGCTTGCCGGCGCCAGCGGTCGCCTTCGCCGCGGGCCTGGCGCTCGGCGGCGTCGTCGTGCTGACTTCGTCGCGCGACCGAGCGCCCCGCTATCACTTTGTGTTCGCGTTGCTCGCGTTCGTCACGTCGGTGTGCTTCATCTACGGCGCGTGTCGCGAGCTGATGGCCGCGCTCAAGGCGGTCGGCGTCAGCCAGCGCATCGACGACAGCGTGCTCGGACTCACCGTGCTCGCGTGGGGCAGCAGCGTCGGCGACCTTGTCACCGACGCGACCGTCGCCCGCCAGGGCTATCCGTCGATGGCGATCGCGGCCGCGTTCGCCGGGCCCATGCTCAACCTGCTGCTTGGGTTGGGCGGCTCGTTCACGGTGCATCTGTTCGCCCGGCCCGACCACGAGATGTCGCTCGAGTGCCCGACCATTGTGTTCGTGCTGTACGCGGCGGTCAACGGCAGCCTGCTCGTGTCCCTGCTGTTCCTCACGTGCAACGGCTTTCGGTCGAGTTCGACGCACGCCGTCACGCTGGGCCTGCTCTACGTGACGTTCGTCGCGACCGCCTTGGCCGTGACGCTCTACCCCGGGGCGTTTTCGTACGGTGGTTTGCGGTGAATCGCGCGCCGATAAACCAGCCGCATACACACTCAGACACACAAGCATGTATACATACGCAGATGTTCGCACCGACGCACAAAGTCCCACCTCAGGGTCATGGCTATCTATCTAGCTTTCCGGCGGTCGATGTGTGCTCGACGTGTTGACAGAGCACCCTTGGTGATGTCTGCTGGTGTGTGACACAAATCATCAGGACGCGAGATTTAGAAGACTGGATACACAAAGACGGCTGTTCGAATTGTCGTGCTGGGGAGGGAGGCGAGAATGGGATCGCTAGAAAACCGTCGAAGATTGTAAACCATAGGCACAAGATTCAGTCAGGGTCAGTGTGGCTTCGGTCGTCGTCAATATCTGGCTGCGAGTACTATTCTATTGCTCTATATTAAATTACGTGAAGACTACTGAGTGAAGAAGTCAAAGTCAACAAGTATCAAGATAGTGCGTCCAGGGGTTGCATCTATGTGGTCGCCTTTTAGTGCAAAACCGTTGCTATGCTCCACTCGTAGGACGCACTACTACTTGTGAGAGGACCACCGTTACATTCCTGTCGTTATAAAGGAAATCCCCGCCGATGTTAAATACTGTGGATGACTACTTCGTCGTCCACACTGGTGTAGTAGGTCCTGGCATGTCTGTTTTAGTATGTTATATATATTATATATATATATAATATATATTATATAATGTATTATGTATATATAATATTCTATATATATATCTCTTTTATAGTAATATATAATATCTATAGATTCTGTATATTCTATCTTTATATTAGATTATGTATATATCTATATGTTAGAAGATATATCTATATTTATTTTATTATTTTATTATATTCTATATCTATATATATCTATATATATTTCTCATTATGATGTATATATTATATATTTATATGTATGTTATATCTATATATATATATATGTATATATTTATAATTATATGCATATATATATATATATATATATATATATATTTACGCTGTTTGTAATATAAACTGTTTTGTCTGTGATTCCACCCTGAAGTCTAGAGTGGAGTCCCTAGTTCAGGGATGCATATGCTGTAATTTACACAACTGTTTTTCAGTGAATAAATTGTCAATTGTTTTAAGTATTTATTGAGATCAGAGGATTCTCTTTACTGACGGAAGCATAACCAATACGAAAATTGGTATTAATGAAGATGTGCAGAATATATATATATATATATATATATATATATATATATATATATATATATATATATATATATATATATATATATATATAAATAAATAAATATACAAGAATATCACATCCTTTCACGTTTAATAGAACTTGTCATTAGAGTTGTCCATATAGTGACACAGAATGTGTATAAAGTCATTCCTTCGGGCAGCCTTTTTAAAATAATACGCAGATTAATGTTTCTCCCAGACAAATACAAGTAATTCGTTTGATAAAACAAGTCAAACTCCTAGCTGTATCCTTGTACTCCGTTTCAAATGTCCACCGGAAAACCTTCGTGACTGCGGAACCATAAGTCGAACCATCATTCATTATTGATTTGGTATCAAAATGATCTATATGATCAAGGCATTTAATGGAAACGCTCAAAGTAGAGTCTGAACGTTGATTTTGCAATTTTACATGGCTCAAAAGAGTAACTTTCTTGTATCTTTAAAAGATCACAACCTCCTACCCCAGCAGCCAGTTAGTCATCCACGGAAGCACAGAGTTCGCCATGTTTGCTTGTTTCCCATAGGGGTCCTAGCTATAAAACATAACGAACTTCGACGTACAGAGACTGGAGGGCGTCCAAACAAACGTTTGTGTGGACAAACTAGTCATTCCGGTCACCGCAAATGAGGGGGGCCGCTACAAGGAAGAACACATATTGTCCTCAATATGGTGAGCGGCTGGATGGTAAGGCACAGCGCTTGAAAAACGCTGCGGTATTTCTTACGGGCCAAGCGAGGTTTAGCACTGGTCGGGGTAGGCAAAAAAATTAGCAAGTCAGAGTGTAGCAATGGACACAGGCTCTTGAGTAACGCACACATTCACAAGGTGCCCGCAAATGTAGAAAACCTGACCCGTAGCCTGGCCAAGATCCTCCCAGCAGAGCATCCGCAGGCGGAGCCGGAGAAGACGTCCCGCTTTGATACCCGTGTGTTCTTTTCCTGTACGCCGCTCTAGCATGGGGACCAAGCAATATAAAGTTGAAGACAAAACACGAGAGAAAACTCCTAAAAGCAGACACATAGAGAATGGCACGAAGAGTGGACCAAAAGGCCAGCAGACGTACTCGGACCCTGGACCCGTGAGGTTATCCTCGATCTAGAGAAATGGACCAATAGAGAGTATGAAGACGTCACCTACTATCTGACGCAGGTATTGAGAGGGTACGGATGCTTCCAAAAGTACCTGCATAGGATAGGCAAGGCTCCAGACGCTGAGTGTGGCATGTGCAAGACAGACGGAGAAGAAAGATGACGGGATCTACACACTTATCCTCTGCCTAGAACTTTAAGGCGTCTGACAGGGACTCACTGGCAATAGCGTCTCGGAACACGCGGTGACATGACAATCTTATCACCGCTATGCCCAGGATGAGCGCAAATGGGAGCAAAGTATGAGGCTGATGAAAAAAATAGTGAGACGGCAGAAAAGCTGAAAAACAACGAGCTGCGGAGACGAGCCCCGTTAGGGACGACCTCTGTACGCGTTCTTACAGAACTCTGCGGCTTCCCGCCGAGCAAGGCAAACTCAACGGTGGCTCTGCAACGACATGCCAAGGCCCATTTCATCAGGTCAATGGACGTGTTTGCTCCACCTCATCCCTATGCATTTTTCTCTCTGTATTTTAAAGTCCAAGGCAGAACAGACCGTTTTTCTTTGTAAGCCACTTACAGTGAAGGGGAGGACATTTCCCGGTGTGTGTGTGTGTCAGTTGGGACCGATGAATTCGTTGAGTCGTCAACCTGCCAAGCATTGACAAGTTATTTGCTTTAACCGTTCCTAGGAATATGCTGCAAGTGTTTCCATAAAAGCCGTTTCGAATAAATGGAAATATCGGATGGTTTATGATCAAGTCGTTGGCCGCACCATGTATAACATTAAGCTTGTAATGATTTTTTTTTATTACAACATTACCTATATACTGTCATACTTCATGATTCTTAACAACTATTATCGGCAATCGTTCGATGTGTGATATTCTCTGAGTATTTAGACGAAGGTAATAAAGGCCCTGAGATCAACCTAACAACCATGAACGGGCAACTATACTGCCTTCATTGCAAATAGAGGGCTCATCGACGTTTACGCTTCACTTCTGCGTAGTGAATAAAATGAAATCTAATATTATTTTAGTGTTTAGGAAGATCATAGTCTCCAGAGATGTATTTTTTCAATTTTCAAGTGGGAGCGCCGCGCTGCTTTTGCGTGACACTGTGAATCCAAATTGCCCTTAGCTCTTGCTGTGACCTAAATGAGTTCACGTCTTGCTATAGACATGAATGCAACATTCGACGGAAGTCAGTGGTAGATCTGACTCGGCTCAAAAGTCTCGGTCGTGACCGCATTTCCGCGGGTGATCCACTAGTAGAAGTATAGTCTGTATGAGATGCGTAGATATATGTCTTATAAAAATAGGCTTGTCAAAGAAACTGCAAGACATTGCTTCGCATCGCTTGAGCAGGCTTGTTCCAACTCCACATTTATTAAAGTTAGTCACGTCTCGTTGTCAAGAATTATTTCCCCCAGAGCAGTGAATTTTCGTTTTTTGGCGAATCGGATTGGTTTGTGATACCTAATCGCTCGAAAGCGCAATGAGCACGTGCGTACGCGCTATCGCCGATAAAAAAAAAGTTCCTACTTAAAGTTCAGCAACTTCCCTCCAAGCGCATTATACCGCGCACTACAGGTGGGCTGTACAGAACATCTAGCAAGCCCGATTTTGTAAGGTTTGTAAAACGTTTTAATGTAAAACGTACAGATTACAAATATTCTTGGTTGCCACAATGGAACATCATGCTTTCCTCTATTTAGGATTGCTAGAACGCCTTTACATTAGTATGCTAGGAGGGAAAGTTAAGGAAACTTATTTTTAGTTTTTTTAAATGAGTAGCTTAAGGTTATTGAAATAATTTTTACAATCAATTTAGATGGAACTTAGCGTTTCCTTTATTTAGGAACAATTTACCGGTTGTTCCTATACTAATGTAGTTTCTAAACTAGAGTAATATGGGCTGCAGCTCTACCTTTAGCCGCACCGCTAAAGTAACATATATCGCAAACCACAGTTTTTTAACTATTTTCAGTTTCGATTGTACTAACTATGCATCACGCTAAAGCAAGCCTATTATGATTGCGGATGTATGCTTGTTCACGTTGGTGTAGTTGCAGATTTTGCGTCTTAATTTAAGAGAAGATCTTCGGTTGTTTCATCGTTAGGCCGGTACAAGAGATTCAAGGGGTAAAGCTGTTACTCAAAGCGCAATTATTTAAATATATTTTTTTGGGCGCGGAGGGACCGAAATGTATTTCCACGTTTAGGCTTGCTCTTCTTGCTCACGTCGGTTCAGAAGCAGATTCGGATCGCAGGTTTTGGTCTGGACCATTGCTGCTATCCAGTCTACTGCGTGTGCCGTGTATGAAGACAAACTAAATGTAGGTCGCGTAAGATTGGCGCCTTACGAGTGACGGACGGATCCAAATCAAGATGTGTAAGGACATCGGCCTCTCAATCGCGAAACTTCTTGTCGATTGGGGCATTTTCCCCAAGTAATGAAAAACTTCGTGAATTTAGGTAAAAATTACGCCGTAAAAAAGAGTTACAGGCGTCTAACTGCCATTTTAGAATGAAGCAAGCGTGCATTTCTGAAGCAAGCGTCGAACTCTGCTCTCTCGAGAAGGGCAATTGTGGCGGCGGCTGGTATGCAAACGAATGTGTGAAATGTGCAAAACCTCCTCAGGACAACACACTGGTTCACGATTGTCCGCTGATCGCTGAAAGCTTGTCTTGACTTCGCCCACGATACGATGTCATGGACCACCGAGTGGCACAGAGTGCTCTTTTCGGATGAAAAAAGTTCAACTTTGATTAATTTTTAATATTCCAATTCCAATTCGATTTATTTCACTCAGATTGAGTATAATATACAGTTCACGATGTTTCTTCATAATACTCTATCTTCTTCACGCTTTCGGCGAGAGAAGTAGTGTAACGATGTTTTGTTCAGCGCTGTGCATCCCACTGCATGGTACTTGGCACACCTCTTCAGGCAGAACCGGCAGGTGCACAACTCGTACTCCTCGTGAAAGGCTGCGTTTGAACATACCAGGTAGTGATAACCATGCACTATGTACCTGGTGTATACGTGGCGACTGTCACATGCAGGACCAGACCAAAGGTGCACGGCATTGAAAACGTCCAAACCACCGACCTCCCGTCTGGCCTGTTCGACTTTAGCTTCCCATTCAGAAATGAAACATTCGTATGGTACTGTACGCGGCATCTTCAGCCTTAGTCGGATTGTTTCAGTAGCCGGTGGACAACCTGACATGAGATACACAAAGCGGCTCCTTGCTCGAATAGACAAGCAAAGCACTCGCTTCATATATAATGAGAAACACCTCTCAAGCTGGTTAAAATTCGCCAGTGTGAGGTGGTTCCACACCCTGTCAAGGCCATACATCAGCCCCGGAACAATCTTAAGCATGAAGAGCCTCACTGCTGAGAAAACGGACAGTCTTCGGACATTGCCTACTTTGATTAATTGAATGGATTAAACTATTATTTCCACGATGTGCGCAAGAAATAACGAATTTTGTCAACACTTCACTCAGGTGGTGATTCGGTGGTAAGCTGAGCCGCTGTCGGGTATCATACAAAGTCATCGATTAAGTTTTTAGAGGTCGTGTTAACTTGAGGCGATATTGGGATCTACTAGAAGAGCAATCGACGCATTTTGAGCTCATGGGAGGGCCAGGCTTTGCTTTTCAACACGATAACGCTCCGATTGACACCGCCAGGCTGATCGGAAGGTGATAAAGACAAGTCACATTGAGGTCCTATGCTGGCCTGCAGCCTCACCTGATTTTAATATCATCAATAATGTGTAAAGCTGGCTCGCCCGAAAGGTTTACACCGACGAAATACAGTTTTCAAACCAGGTAGAACCTTGTGAAGCCTTCGGGCAAGCTCTCATAATACATCATCCGAAACTTGTTTAACGCTATACCAAACCATATTTTTGAGGTCATCCGACTTAACGAGAAGTTCACTGATTATAAAGTCTGTCGAGACTTTAAATGAGCCCAAACGTCGTTATTTCGCTCAATAACCTCGCTAAGACATGCATTTTGCTAGTGGCTGTATAATTTTTTCGCGGTGTAGCTGTGTCAAATGCAGAAACTTCGTGTTTTAAAGTTATCCGAGATCCTACATGTCGATGAAATTGTCTGCTGTTACTCTATGAGCATGTATCACTGTAGTCTTTACACGATTACATACAATAAATGTGTGTAATGTGGCAAACATGAATAATGCCCGACGCAAGCTAGCAAAAGGCGAATAGCGGGATTAAGGAAAGTCATAAAATGTTTATGTCTTACGTTAAAGCTTTTACGTGCATAACTGTAACATTTTATCATTGCGACTAAAATTGTTAGCCCGAAAGACTATTCTTAGGCAATAGCAAATTTGCCCGTCATTTTCATTGCAAAGTAATGGTGCTGCGTTACGTAGTTGCCGCCATATCGAAAGTGAAGGCATGCATAATTGCTAGCATTTTGGTCTCAGAAAGTTAGGTACATATTTTGAGTTTTAGCAGAACTCAACAAGAATATATGTTGTATCAATGGAAAAAGGGGGCGGAAACGTCTTGGCAAAATTGTACGGCTTAGAAAAAGTTTAGTGCCTTGGCAACAACGTAACGCGGCACTATCACTTTGATGTGAACATGACGAGCATTAATTTTGCTATTGCCTGAGAATAGTCTTTCGGGTGTACATTTTCGGCCTAAATGGCAAGATTTTACGGTTCTGCACGTAAAAGTTTCAACATGAGAGATAACCACGCATCGACTTTTTATGACTTTTCTTTATTCCGCTATTCGCTAGCTTGCGTCGGGTGTTATTCGGAGAATTCAGATTATGCTGAATTTTCTGCCAAACACGCCGGTATGATCGGTTCCTTTGTGCACTGACGCTTCTCTAGCAAACATAGAATTTGCACAACTATGTAGGAGAAAAAAAGGCAGATTAGCTAATTTTCTAAATTTCATCCTCACACCTAAACAAGACGTTTTCGCCCCCGCCTTCCTTAGGGAAGAAATTATTTTCTTCCCGAGTTCAAGTAAACCTTAAAATAAGTACATATTGTTTTGATATATTTATATTTGATATCTACGATTCATTCTTAGTTTATAGGTGACAGTGAAATTACTCATAATTGTTATCCTGATGTGGCTGGCCGATCATCACATCACAAAATATATATTTATTATTTTTACATCTAGGCATTGTAAATGTATTTTTGTTATATCAAAGAGTTTTGAGACAACAACAACAACATCAGTATAGTGTTTTTCAAGTTCTGCTATGGATCGAACCGCTGCGACATGGTATCTACTACATTTGCTTCAGCGTTCTGTACTCTCGCAAGCGTGATGAAATCCTCAGGCTGAGAAACCGCAGTTAGATGTGTATGTCACTTCTCTAGCTCGCAATTCAGTGCTCCTCATAGCTGCGGCTCTATAAATGCCTATGTCCACCTTACTCATTTGCGTTCGCCAGTTCCGCATATATACGTCAAAGGCGCATGTTCTCCTTAGATTCTAACGTTTTTGCAGACCCGGTGGCATTTATTCGCCGTAGCTGCGGTTGTGTCATTCCTGACCCTCTAAATTCGATTACAAATTTTATTTTTGCTTGCTTTATGCACGCAACCCCTGGCCAGGTAAGCGCCCTTCGGAATTTCTCTTCTTTAAGACCTTCTCATGTATGAATGTATCTAGTCGGTCCATGGCTTGTTTCACACAAAGCATTTCTCTCGGCTGGCGTATTCAAGAAGTTTAGAGATCTACTGGTTTACAAGTTGCTACTGTTGCCTGTTCTTTGCTATGGTTTTTCTTTATGGGGAGTCTATAATAAAGGTTTACATTGCAGATGTTGGAGCTAATTCAGAATGATGCTCTCAGTGTAATATTTAATTTACGCCGCAACAAATCGGTGTGTTAAATTTGTCAAGTTCATAACCTTTCTCTTCTATGTGTGACCTGCAAGATGTGAGTTGCCCTACTTGCCTTTAAAATATGTAGGAAAATATCCTACCGTTAAATAAGCTAATTAGCTGTGCAAATGAATTCGCCAGGACAGAGCTGTAAAAGAGTCCACTCGCTTACGTTTTCCCGGCCGTTTGGCCCAAAGATCCCGGCGAGATTCATAGGCTTACTTGTGCCGGAATGTTGAATCGAAAAGTGCTAGGGTGGATAACACAAATGGACCCTAGTCATCTCTTGTCGGCACAAAATGCCATGTAAGCTAGCTTGCTTCATAGCAATCTGCAGCGTTCTACGTGGATTCGCATAGTGCATTTCCCGTTGTGGATGTAGTACGTTGGATTGTATTTGACTGAGGACAAATTATTATTATTATTATTATTATTATTATTATTATTATTATTATTATTATTATTATTATTATTATTATTATTATTTAATTCGTAATTGTGCTGTCAGAGTACAGTTGCGAGGTTCGAACGTGTCGCGTCGATTCAAGCACGTATTTAGCTGATCATCCCATGGCGCCGATTATAGAAGCGGCATTGCCTCTACACACCGCGAGAGACAGAAACTGTCTTAGATATTCGCCTTCGCGCTGGTCCCCCGTTGTTGCTGCCATTCTCCTGGCCAGATCCAAATGAATTTTGCTGTGCCACTGCTGATAGTTCCTAATGTTTCTATAGCCACCGGTACGAAGTGAAGACTGTTTTCAAGGTCTGCGTATTTGCGTCCCTTTTCCTGTTCGGCGTGCTCTGCTACCCATCCTGTGCTAACAGAGCTATGGCTGAGATACGATTATTATTATTATTATTATTATGCACTAGCCAGCGCGGGCGTCAGCCACATCACGGAGTCTATACGCGGATCTTCTTGTGGACTACGTTGTAATGCCTTTCGGTCTCGAGTCATCTGGCGTTTGGGGCAAGGATGTGCTAAAACCGACAAAACAGCAAGGAGAGAAGCTCTTTAAGGCCATGGCGGATCCAAGATCAACCGCGTTCCTCCGACAGCGGGTGTTATTGGAACTGCAGAAAGACAACGCCAAAACGATGCTAAACGGTCCCCGACACTCATGCAATAATGTATATATTCACTCAAGTAATGGTTAAGCATAACAAGCAATACTGTTGAAATTATATAATTAATATTTTAGTAATTGTAACGCATGTATATATTTATAATAATAAATCATTTTTTTTAGAAAAAGAAACCACGTTCCCTCTACAAACAGCTTCATCTGACTCAGAGGCATCGCTTTGAGGCGATCGTCCGTAATATATTTTATACTTTTGTGTTATGCCTCAAAAACATCGCGGTGCCAACACCTATAAGCAATAGGCACGACGTAGAAGCTCCTTAACATCTTACGATTCGTTCTGCGCTTTTCTGAATTGCGTGTTCTTCGGCCCATCCACCATAGAGATATGGTCACTTCTTTAGGTCGTAACCTATTGCTTCAGCTCAAATAATTGGGCTCGGGTGTGCGTGGTATTCCTGCTCAGTGTCCTTCTCACTATTTCATTGAGCTGTGTCTCTTGTGAGCCTGCCGGGACTTAGTGCGGAAGAATTATGCGGAAGAAGTTAGGATCCAGCATAGTGCCAAACTGATGGGAAAGCAGAGCTTGAAGCCATCCGCCGCTAAAGGAGTGCTGGCTCGCCAAAAGCGATACATTTTCATATTGATGTAAAGTCATCCATAATATCTCTTGTCGATTTCTCATTTTTACAAGCGTCGAGACAATGTTGGTTGGTACATGCTCCTTCAGATTTCCTAGGTCGACTTGGTTTCTAAGCGTCGCATCTGCTAATATGATTGTTTTCTCCAATTTTATTTTTGCGTCTTCATAAACAAGTTGTTCCGCCTGAGAACCAAATTGATTCTATGATGCAGCATAGCAGGCTGCGGCAATATTCGTTTTCTATTACCAAAGCTTCCTGCTAAAGGCTATTGAAACGCTTGCTCTTTTTCATAAGCTCCCTACTGAACTAATGCTTTATACCTTGCCTACCATAATCCTAGTAGTTTCGTCATAAGCAGCAAGGCTTTCGGTAAATGTCTCCGTGGGTATGCTCACAACATGTAGTTAAATCTTGGTGAACAACGGCTGTGCCTCCATAGACAAAGGGCCGCCTGCAGATGCATAGTTGCTAAACGTAAGCCGATTCTTACATATGCTTTTCTTCTTGTTGGAAGAGCCTGTGGGATCCTTGTACGCATATTGGGTGCTTCCAGAAGATCCGGGTTATTCCGCAACTGGTTTGCACTGACAATTTATATATATATTTATATATATATATATATATATATATATATATATATATATATATATATATATATATATACAAATCAATCGATCAACTCCATTTATTCACCTTTGTAGGTAGCAGTCAAATACTTAGTCAAACAAAATCCATGTACTTATACAAGGGTAACAACACAAGACTAGAGTCATTTCAGGAATAAAAACATCTTAGTCAAGTCAGCTTTCCAGGCTTCCCAGCGATTGTACTAGGGGGCAGTTAGCCGCGTGGTATCTATCACAAAAACTCCCACATCTAGAGCTTTTACAACTATCGCAAGGGTCATGGAAACCCCGCTCCGCGCAGAGCTTGTGGTGAAAACCATGAATGGCGAATCGGGTCACAACATGTCTGTTTAGCCTATGTGTTCCTTTCCATTCACTATTCCTCATTGCCCCCGTGCTAAGGAACTCTACGTCAATGTCCGCCACTTTGTCCTCCCAATCCCTGCGGTTTGCAAGAAAGGCCTTCGTCACGGGTAGATTGAAGCGACGTTGCAGGTCCTCAGAGAGCAGCGGCGTGTCCGCGAGGAGATATACGTAGCGGTTCCGAGCCGTCAGATGTAGACCCAGAGCTCGTTTAAGGAAGGAGGCCTTGACGCGGTTTAATTGTTCGAGGTTCTCTGCCGTGAGGTGGTCCCAGGTGACTCTCACCCCATAGGTCGCGATCGGAGCTATCTTGAGTTCGAACAGTCTGAGTGCCGTCTTTAGCGATAGTCTGTTCGGAGATTTGATCGCCCATGCCGCCGCCAGTGTCTTCCTGCACCTCTCAGATATGTGCGCGGAAAAGCAAGTACCGGTGACAGAGAAAATCACCCCTAAGTATGGGAAGCTGTTGACATACTTAAGTGGCGTTCTGTTGAGGCGTAGCGTGTCTTCGGCTGCTGTCCCTCCACCTCTTCTGAACTTCATGGCCACGGTTTTGGAAAGTTTAATTGTCAGGCCTAAATCAATGACCGCTTTGTGAAGACGGGCTAGTGCTTGTTGCACCTGAAACCTACTAGGCCCGTAAAGTACTAGATCGTCCGCGTACAAAATGACCTCGACCAGGTTTCTGGGTCCCTTTATATGACTCGGGAGGTCTTTTAGGAGTACGGAGAATAGGAGTGGGCTTAGGTTATCGCCATGCGCCAGACCCGTTGTCTGTATGAAAGGCTGGAGCTCCGCTACCCCGTCGTCGATGGTGATCCTATTCTCCTGGAGAATTTGTGCGAGAAGCTTCAGCACCTTCATTGGGACCCCTACCTCAGCCAGTGTGCGCAAAGCCTTCTCTCGAGGGGCCGAGTCAAAGGCCGCCTTGAAATCCACGAATACCGCATACAGCGGGTTACGTGGCTTAGCCAGTGCTGCCTTGATATCTGCCAGCAGAATCGTACACGCTGTTTCTGTAGATCGCTCTCTCCGAAACCCATGTTGTTCCATTGGTATGGCATGAACACTTTCAAGAAAGTTGTCTAGTCTCCTCGTCAAGAGGGCAGAGAGTAGCTTATAACAAACGCTCTTTTTTGCAATGCCTCGCCATGACGAGGGGGCTGTCGGGTCGCCCTTGCCTTTGGGGATTACGAGTAGGGTGGCGTCTCTCCATTGAGTTGGAAATGGATCTGGGTTATTCCATGTATTGTCAATTATTCCGGGAGGTGCTCGCATAGTGGTTTGTAAGGCTTTTTCATGCTTTTGTGGATTGCCTTCTATGGCTAACACCTCACACCTAAAAGCGTTGAGTGTCAGCTCTCCCGGTTCCTCGAACTCTACTACCGCTTGTCTGGCCTCCCTGTTAAGGAATATAATGAAAGCTCCTTTATACATAAACAAGTGATTCCGCAAGAGAACCACATTAATTCTATGTCGCAGCATTGCAGGCGGTGGCAATTTTCGTATTTTATTACTAAGACTACCTGAAGGCTATTGGAAGGCCTGCTCTTTTTCATAAAGGGTAAAAAACAGTTGGTCGCAGGAGGTACGTGCGTAGTGGTTTTTCTTTGAGCATCCCTGGCTAGGCACCAAGCGGAGATAATATTGATGTGCTCCGTTCTTGCGGATTATTTAACTTCTGCAATTATTCGGTCGCACTTCAGAAAAGTTACCAATGCGTTTCGCATTCACAAGTTAATTTAGAACCCGGTTGTTATTATTCCTGATTATGTTTGTTAAGTGCGGTAAAACAATGTCGTTCGGTTCGAGGTCGCATTTTTTGTGGAGCTTCTTTAAGAATCTCCTTTGCGCACCTTCAATATTACCTGTGTATTTAGACAAATGCAAATATCATACGGCTCCTTAACAATGAAACAGCGAAACAACATATTTACGTGTGTAGATGCTGTTTTGGCTAGCTCTTTGATACGGGGGAGATACAAGTGAGGTCCGTAAAAATTAAGACTCCAAAATCCCGCGTCAGTAGAGATTGAGACTCCAAAATCCCGTCTCAGTGTCGCTGAGTAAATTGTTTAGCTCGGAGGAACCGTGTTGTGACACAAGACACTTACGAACGGAGAGCTGCATACCATTGTAACGCACGCACTATCGGCAGACGCCGCAGACAGATAACAGCAGTGCTGTGTGCGCTGATGAGGAGTTAAGCGCGCTATATATTTGAAAGCCGTCTGCGTACAGGTGATATTTAACACTCGGCGTTACATTGAGTTGCATGTCCTGAACAGCAATTGTGCACAAAAGCGGAGAAATGCAGTTTCCCTTCGGCACGCCAGGCAATGCCGGGCTTAATTTAATGGGCGACTTAAGCCGTCCCCTGACTTGACTCGGTGTTAATTGATTGCGCTGGTTGCGCAAAAAGTATGCGAACTATTTGCAGGTCTGAGGATGTACCCTGAATGCTCTTAGTTTTTTGACTCGAATGTTATGATCAAAATAAATACAATGTTAATGTATGTTGGCGTTAATGTGTAATGCCCAGTCGTGTATCATCTCTAGTAGTTGCGTACACGTAGAGGCACAAAACCATGTTGTGCCGCATCGAATAACTTATTTATGGACATTACCTGGTGATGTGTCTGACTAGAACCCTCTCACAAGAGTGTAGGCGACGGAGCGCTGCGACACAGGACGATAGTTCTTGACGAGTTTCTTCTGGACCTTCTTGTGAATCGGGGTCATAATACATTGCTGTAAGAAAAGTGGGGATTTTGAAGTCATTCTACGATCGCTCGAAGATCAGTGTTAACGGCTCCGATTAAAATATTGCCAGGCTTTTTTACATCCGCGGGTTGCCATCAGGTGTGTGGCTGCTTGTGTGCTTTAAACGCAGCAATTGCAAGTGAATGTCATGCTTGTTGAACTCGATCGGTGAGTCGTGGGGAACCGTCGACTTATGCACAGACGTTGTTGATGGTGAGCTGGTTACTAAAGCATGACCGAGATGCGATGCGAGGAGCTTAGCCTTATCCTTTGATGCAGAACGCGAGTCCGATTGGCGAGGTCGGAAGGGCTTATTTGCTGGTGATGCCTATGCTGGCGTATCGAAACAGAGGCCTACTATATTTGACGTTAATGGTCAACCCCGCCGCGACACAAATTCGCTTTGTTGCCTTCGTGAGCTTCCGGTGAAGCGAAGAAGACGATTCGGAGTCCGACGACGAAGCGATGAGTCGTTCGGGAAGCGATACATAAGCAGGTACGGTCTCAAGCTTCCTATTGATGATAATGGGGTGAAACGTTCGATTAGGAGACGGCAGCATAGGGCAAAGTTGTCGCACATCTCGTCAGCGTCGTAGCAGTCGAAGGGGAAATTTCTTCATGCACTCAGGTTCGTGCGCGCGGCTATTGCCTCACTATTTATTTTCTCTAAGTTGACCCTGCCGAGCAATTGGACCGCCTCGGCAACGTTAATTTAAACGCCAAACGAGACGAGTGTTTGTGATCCGAGCTAATGATAAGATCAGATACCACAGTGGTGTCAACGGTGTGTTGTCGGTGGAGCCAGACTGATGCGTGGGGCCGTGTATCGTCGGTGGAGCCAGACTGATGCGTCGGGCAATCGATCAGCGTCTGGTGAAGCATGCCACCGTAGAGGTCGAGAAAACAGTCTATACAAACCGGCTCTTTGAGTGAATGAAAAAGTTTACAGCAGTAAAATAGCGCAAGTGAGAGCAGTTGATGGCGAGATCGGCACCGGAGCTCGTGTTGCTGACGTTGGGGATAACGGCGCCTCGGTGATGTTCTGCGTCAACTGTCTTGTCGACTAACGAATGTCTAGTTGTCTATTCATAATTAGAATCGAGCGAGAAGGCGAGCCCCTAAGGACACAAGCTGTTTCATGGTTAGTGTTCGTCAAAGGTGACAGTGGAACGACGGCGTCATATTAGAAGCCGTTTGTGAAGCAGCCCGCTGAGGGTGCTCAGCTCTACTTGTGAACGGCAAGCCAGTTCGAGGCGTTCGCGAAAACCGCTCGAAGACACATCAGAGACGCAGCCGGGGGCCATTGACGGCGCCACTTGGGTAGGTAGGCACGCTCGAAGGGGCAGTCGAAAGTGTTTCTGGAATTGCCACTATTCCAATTTGCTGCGACTATGATGTCGATCAGGGTTGGCAGTATCCTCTCCGTGACGCATTGCACCACCTTGTCAATGCTATTGGTTTAAGGCACGTCATTGGTGGTCTGTTTTTGCTTATTGATTATTATATCATTATTATCATATTATCATATTATTATATCAACGCAGCAGCAGGGAGCTGCAGAGCCCTAGGTGTCACGACGAACACCTCTACCACGTTCTGAATAACAACGGAGAAAGACCGTTTTGAAAACAAAAATGCTGGCTGAATGTCGGACACTGGTTCAAAGACCTTGACTGGCGTGTCCACAGGATTCCTACATATGAGTCGTATTGCCGACTTGTTTAGCATAGGCAACACCTTGGCGCTTGGTTGCAGTCTTTTCGAATATGGTTCGTGGTGCCACAGCGGCAAGAACAAAGTGCACCCCAGAAACAGTCCGACTTGATCTGTTCCAAGAAAAAAAAAGCTGTAGCAGCGGCATCACTGGTGCGGCTGTCTGCAGAGTATTGCTTCATGGGTTTTCAGGTCCATACAAACTTCCGTCGAAAAATCGATTTAGGCAGATGCTAGAATTACTTCGTTCACTCAGTGGCCATAACTGTGCTAGTTTGGACGTTCCTTGCTCTAAGTCGAGAAGCCGCCTCGGTAACATCTAGGTATCCCAAAGCGTTAACATTAGTTGTGCCGCTGAATTTCAGATGCACACTGCAGATTTTCGTTACGGCTCGTTTTCCTATCTTTCCTTCCACTGGTTGACACTTCTACTGCTGCCTCGGACCCTTGACCGGCTGCGGTATTTCAAACGCCTCCAGGCGGTTCTGTTTCTGCAATCGGAGGCATGTCATGATTCCCGCTCACCGTGTCTGGCGCCGTGGCGTGACGAACCAGGTTGACGATCTCGTCACGATGTTTGTACCGGCTTTGGCGAACCTACTCGACCCATGTCGATGTCACTTCACTACACTAGTGTTCACTAGATCTTGAAGCTTTTGCACGGCAAAAACAGCACTGGGCGAGCTCAGAAACACAAAATAGATTATACCTTTTCACAGAGCTCAATGGTGGGCGACCGCACTGCTCGATGGTCAACACTTGAATAAATGCCACTATTAAGTTCGCTATTTTGACTCTACGCTTTCAGCCATCCTTAGCGTGTTCATACTAGAGTTATTTGGGCGTTCTCCAGCAGACGAATGTAGCAGCAGGGTAATGCTTAACCCGATTTTAATAATAATGGAAGAACAAACATTCGACTCGAGAGGGATTCGATCCTGCGCATGGTAACACCTCAGTTTTTAAAACCGAGCGTTAGCCGCCCAGGCGACAAGTGCGCACTACTGCTAAAGGTGTCATGCTCAAATATATATATATATATATATATATATATATATATATATATATATATATATATATATATATATATATATATATATATATATATATATATATTGGGTACAATAGTCAGCAATGGGCAGGAGCGTAAAATTTAGGGTTAACAAGCCATGTACAGACAAATGGAAATTGGCGATGGGTTCCAGATTGAGTTTGGCAACTAGACATCCTACAGAAAGGAAAATCGGGAAAGGGGCGGGCCAGAAGGGGTGTACGATAATTCAAGAGCGAGTCAGATGCTAGGGCAGGGATGTTGGATATAAGGATACAAAGAGCTAAATATAGGGAGGGACAAAGTACAGAATGTCGAGCATGTGAGCAAGAGAATGAGTCAATCGAGCATATTATTAAAGAATATATAGGGGGAGGGGCAGAGATATAGAGCTGTCGGAGGCCCTAGCTCTAGGACCAAATGTAAGAAAGGACCTGGTCGATACTACAAAGAAGAGATTGTCCCAA